>SJYT01022873.1:460291-503947 GCA_006410635.1 Cephalophus harveyi
ATCTGGTGGTGTCCATGTGTAGAGTCTTCTCTTGTGTTGTTGGAAGAGGGTGTTTGCTATGACCAGCTTTTACACGTGGTTGTATATATATATGTCAGTCCCAATCTCCCAATTCGTCCCAACCTCTCCTCCCCTGTGTGTCCACACGTCAAGAAGTCTACTTCATACACAATCAACTTAAGATTTGTATACCTTGGTACATTTTTCCCAAGCTCTGGAACTCCAGGTTTTCTGAATAACCATACAAAAACCTCTTACCAGTATTTGGGCCATATTGAATCCTCTGTTTTGAAACAAGAGTACGAATTTTACTGAAATGATTATTTATAGCAACATCAATATTATTCAACACTTAAAATCATTACCTTGTTATTTTCTGATTGGGAGGTTAATGCCCGTCTTCTTTTAAATGGTGGTGTACTAACATATGAACGAAATGTGTCCTACAAATAACACATGAAAACAAAGTTAGAAGTGAGTATAATCCTCTGAGTGTGTTGAGTGCAACAGTTTATACCTTCAGTTCTGATCACAGACATGCACTTCCAGCTAAGGGCCATTAATCCATTTACTGCTGCTTGTTGGAATGAAGAGAAATTATCGAAGACTTTTCCATATGTTTAAGTGAATAGCTCTTTAACTGTGGATAGTTCAGCTTCCTTATTTTTCTATGTATATGGCCTCTTTTAAGATTCCTAAAGCCAATTCTCTTTTTACTCAAATTAAAAAACAGCAAAAGCAACCACCAAGCTACTGTGGCCACAGTCCTGATTCCTTTGGTCATGACAGCGCTTGCCTCGTTCCTAATATTTCATCCTCACCTACTTCCACACTGAGTGTACTTCTGCAGCGGTAAAATAAGATGTAAAAGCTTAGTGTCAGTTAACCAATGCAGTACCTTAAGACCCACAGGACTCTTTATCCTTAGTGTCATAATTTAAAGCTTTGCCAAATAGATAGCCTCTCCATTCTATATTTCACGTTTGAAAAGAGACCATCCAAAAAAAAGTCTCCAGGGACTTCCCTGGTGGTCCACTGGTTAAGAGTTTGCCTTGGAACGCAGGGGACGCAAGTTTGATCCCTGTTTCAGGAACTAAGATCCCACTTGTCGCCACGGAACAACTAAGCCTGCGCCCCGCAACTACTGGGCCTGAAATGTAATAGCCAACCTGACCCAGCCAAATAAATAAATAAATATTTTCTTTAACAAAGTCTGCAAAAGCTAAATTAAACATGTATGTCAAAGTATTACCATACATAGATTGCATGTATTTATTTTAGCCTTCATCAAGAAAAATAAAATATGCCTTGTGATTGTACTATGCACATTGAATCAAAATGGCAGAATCTTCTAAATAAATTGCTATTATGAATAAGGCTGAACTTCAGCCCCGAATTTATATAATTCACTCCATTGTAGATTTTTTTTCATTGAAGAATACATTTCGCTGCCATAAATTGCACTGAGTATGAACAGCAGAGTCATTTGAGGTTCATTGAAAGTATAGGAGAACATCATGTTTCCTGTCCTTTTGTTAAACTTGGCATATTGATTTTTTTTTGCACAGCTTGCAGCACAGAAATGTGATATACAGCTACAGCAAGACAAGCTAACCACATGTGAATTTGTTAAGTACTGCTGGATTAGCAGAAATTGTCTGACTGTGCAAATAGCAAGATTTGACTTCGCCAGGAACTCTTTATGACTTAATCAATTAAAATAACAAGTTTTGATTTTATTGCCCAGAATAAATCATTAGCAAAAAATCACATTCTCCCAATCACTCATATGTCTGATGTTTCTGTGTCTCAAGCTCATTAATAAACATGTAGAATTTGAACCGAAAGTTGAAAGTCAAATATAGTTTTAGTAATGATTCATGAATTATTTTTAAGAACAGAAGTCTAGATTTTATTTAAATTTGCCATTGCTTTTCTTTTTAAATATGTAGTGGTCATGCTTTTGTTCCCTTTAGGCTCAACGGTAGCAAGATTTGGATTTGACTAATGCTTCATACTGCATTTAAATGTAGAATCTTGTGGAAAGGGAGTCTCTGAGGTAGTGCTGGCGTGCTCTTCTCCTCACCTTATTAAACCTCCTCCTTAAACGCGTCCATTATATAGTTCACCTTGCCTGACTTCAAAGAGTAGAGATGGAGAGAGGATGAGCTGAAACTCAGCAGAGTGGGTTACCCATGGCTTCTTAGAAATGCTAATGTGTTATCTATCAGGTTTTAAAAGTTCTCTGAGTTCTCTTGGAAGCAGATAAACCATAATGCGTTGTTGTTTTTTTTTTGCAGAACAAAACTGTCTATCTGTCCAAGCCTAGGAAATGTCTGTATTAATAATAACATGTATTAATACATGTGACCACGTTGTCACCTGCCTTTAAAGAATATATTTTAAGACATCTCAGTCTCTCTAAAGGTAGACTTCTCTTTAACAAGATTTTTTCCCCAAAATTTTTTTTCAAAAATGTCTCTACCTGCTCTCATTACTTTTGAACAGGTGGACATCTTATGAGATGGCATGTCAAATTTATTAGAAGCAAGTCTTTTAAAATTATCTGGTAAAAGCACAAAGCGTTGAGTTGTTCCCCCAGTAAAAATTGGAGGGTGGGGGAAGGGGTCAGAGCAAAGAAGAAAGTGCCACTGGTTTCTGTTAGGTGACACTGTGCCCTGCTGTCTAATTTGATTACACAGAGCCCCTGAAGCCTCGGGCAAAGCTGATTTTAGCTATAATCAGCTTCTTAACCTTTTGAGAACTAACGTAAACACTGCCTAGCAGTGGTTAATGATGTTGCTCTGCTACACGCTACAAAGTGCAAAGGTAAAAGTGTAGAACTACTGTAGCGCATGTCGTGACAGGATTTAACAAGATGACTTAAGGGGATTGCAGCAGAAGGCAGTTCTCTATTTGTGATCAATTTTAAACTGATAAAGTGATTTAAGGGTGCTTTTTAAAATTTTTGTAGCTATAGTTTTTCCTTAAGTTTTGCTCATAAGTGCTAAACGTTCATGAACTACTTTTCTTCATTTTGCTGTGCTCACGTTTGTACTTTTCACTGAAATCCTCTTTCGATTATACACACATTTTAAGAATATAAGTAGATTCGTACACTTTCATTCTTTCATTTTCAGAGTAAACCAAGGTGATTTCAGTATCCATATAAGAAGAGTAAAATAAAATCCTCTTGGTTCAGTTTCACAGGTAGTAAAAATTCATTAAGGGAAGAATGGAATTTCTCTACAGTTAGATGGAACATTGTGGTTATATTTATATGGGCAAGAACCTCACTTTTTTATTTAAAACAGGAGCACCTGATACAAGAACCTGATGTATCATATAGGAGGTGAATATGTAAGATGATTTTACTGTCTGTAGTTGGTGTAACTCTCTTGTAATGATGTGACTAATGGGGTGGAGAGCCATAAAGATTAACTAATGTACTTATCAAGGCTATCCTCTCAAAGTCATATTTGCTGGGAAAACTTGTCAGGAAGACCCTCCTAAGTAAGGACTGCAAATGACCAAGAGAATATATGATACCATAAGCCATACCCCATATTGGTAAGCTTCTATACCAGCAACTTTACCTGAAATTACCTGTTCCTAAAAAATTCTGAAGAGTAGAATCTTAATGCTCCCCAGTGGCATGTAACCAGTCACTCTGTATGGAATTAACTTAAATAGAGAAGGAGGGGAAGATTGAGACTAAAGAGTAACTATAATTTTTTAGTTTAAGGTCAACCGCTCATAAATAACATGAATAGCATCTTCAAGCTTATTATTATGCAATGCCGTATATGTTGTGGTAAAAATGAGCTTAAAAACTGCATGTAAAATGGTAGATTTCAAGACATGGACACTGAATGCCTTTCACGGCTTCCCAGGCATCGGGGAACATTCATTGGGCAGTATGGCCAGCTCCTCTCGCCAAACTTGGCTCCATGGTGAGGGAAGGTGACCTCATTAATAAATAATGTAAATTACCTAACATAAGTGCCACCTAAAAGTTCAGGTGAGTTTTATACCTATATATATAATACTATGGAATAAATGAAGCCAGGCCATAGATAACTGGACATTTTTGGCCTCTTGCAGAAATGTTTTAACCAAATTGTATCCTATTTTACAATCAGCTTGTTAAAAGAAACAATTACATGAAACTCCCTATTATAGCTGATACAGATATCTTTTAGGTGAAGTGCTTTTTATTGTATGAAAAGTGAAAGTGAAGTCGCTCAGTCGTGTCCAACTCTTTGTGACCCCATGGACTGTAGCCTACAGGCTTCTCTGTCCATGGGATTCTCCAGGCAAGCATACTGGAGTGGGTTGCCATTTCCTCCTCCAGGGGATCTTCCCGACCCAGGGACTGAACCCCAGTCTCCCACATTGCAGGCAGATGCTTTACCGTCTAAGCCACCAGGGAAGTCCTATGTTATAAGAGAATAATACTTGTTCAGTACCCTGGTGTGGATTGAGGGGGTCCTGGTCCCCTAGGCAGCCCTAAGGACTGAAGGGTCACTGTCTCTGCACCCCACAATGGGCCAGGAGGAGGCTGACTTAGAGGCAGTAACCCACTGCATCTTACGAGGCTCTCCCTTAGGAGGACCCATAGGAGAAGTTCTTCCCAGAATTCAGTTCTTCCCTGGTTATTTTTTTTTTTTTTTTCATATGAACAATGAAAATCTTACAGTATGCTGTTGTCATAGTTTCCAGACTTTGTTCCACAAGAGCATTACCTGAGCAGCCAAGGTCTCTTTCCTTTTACAATCCCATTAGAATGTCTAAGCTGGGATCCAGGTAATCCGTAATCCCCGGTGGTTTCCCATGTTTGGGAACCCCTGAAATACCCAATGTAGTGCCCTCTAAGCTTTAGCTGTTTTGCAAGGTTAGAGATAATGTGCATCTCACCTGTAGCAACTAAAGAGGACTGATCACATTCATTATTTTATCGTCCATTTTTTGCTTTTCCTTGACTTCCTCAAATGTTTTTGTGTTTTCTTATAATTTTAGATCGGGTTTATTTTCAATAGTATTATTTAAGTAGAATTTATGTACTATTAAATAAATCCATTTTAAATGTACAATTCAATACTTTTTTAAAGCAAATTTGTAGTTGCACAATTATCCCCACAATCTCATTTTAAAATATTTCCATCACCCCAGGAAACTTCTTTGTGCTTATTTGCAATCAGTCTTGCTCCCACCCATAGCCCAGACAACCAGTGATCTGCTAGTTCCATAGATTAGCCTTTTCTGTGAATATCATACGAGTAGAATTATACAGTATGTGGTCTCTTATGTCTGGCTTACGTTGCTTACAGTGTTTATGAAATTCAGCCATGGGGTAATTTATACCTTTTTATTGCTAACTGGTATTCCATTGTATGGATATACTATTTCATCCATCTGTTTGCCAGTTGATGAACATTTGAATTATTTTCACCTTGGAGCTATTATGTACGATACTGCTATGAACATTCACATATGAATCAGTCCAGACATATGTTTTCATTTATCTTGAGTGTAAACTTAGGAGTGAAAGTTAGGAGTGTGGGTCATTTGGTAAGTTTATACTTAGCTTTGTTTTTAATTTATCTTTTTTATTGAAGTATAGTTGATTTACAATGATGTGTTAATTTCTGCTCTACAGCAAAGTGACTCAATTTTATATATATATACATTCTTTTTTATATTCTTTTCCATTATGGCTTATCACAAGATATTGAATATATCAATAATTTCCTATGCTATATGGTAGGACCTTGTTATTTATCCATTTTGTATGTAATAGTTTATATTTAGCTTTTTAAGGAACTGGAAAACTGTTTTTCAAAGTAGCTATACTATTTTATATTCACAGCAGCAAAGTATGAGAGTTTAGGTTTCTTCGTACCCTCACAAACACTTGGTATAGTCAGTCTTTTTGAATATAGCCATCCTGGTAGATGTGTGGGCTTCCTAAGTGGCTCAGTGGTAAAGTTATGACCAACCTAGACAGCATATTAAAAAGCAGAGGTCAACAATTTGCCAACAAAGGTCAACCCTTTGCCAACACTTCTCCACTTACCAAGCAGGAGATGCAGGCTTGATCCCTGGATCGGGAAGATCCCTGGAGAAGGAAATGGCAACCCACCCCTGTTTTCTTGCCTGGGAAATCCCATGGACAGAGGAGCTTGGTGGGCTATAGTCCATGGGGGTCACAAAGAGTTAGACATGACTTAGCTACTAAATAACAACAATAAAATAGGTATGTGGTATTATCTCAGTGTAGTTTTAATTTGTTACTACTTGATGTTAAATGTGTTTTCTAATGTATATTAGCCATATGTTTTGTTTTCTTTGGTGAAGTGTCTCTTTTTCTTTTCAGTTCAGTTCAGTCCAGTCGCTCAGTTTTGTCCGACTCTTTGCGACCCCATGGACTGCAGCACACCAGGCCTCCCTGTCCATCACCAACTCCCGGAGTTTACTCAAACTCATGTCCATTGAGTCGGTGATGCCATCCAACCATCTCATCCTCTGTTGTCCCCTTCTCTTCCCGCCTTCAATCTTTCCCAGCATCAGGGTCTCTTCCAGGGAGTCAGTTCTTCACATCAGGTGGCCAAAGTATTGGAGTTTTAGCTTCAGCATCAGTTCTTCCAATGAATATTCAAGACTGATTTCCTTTAGGATGGATTGGTTGGATCTCCTTGCAGTCCAAGGGACTCTCAAGAGTCTTCTCCAACACCACAGTTCAAAAGCATCAATTCTTTGGCACTCAGCTTTCTTTATAGTCCAACTCTCACATCCATACATGACTACTAGAAGAATCATAGCCTTGACTAGGTGGATCTTTGTTGGCAAATTGTTGACCTCTGCTTTTTAATATGTTGTCTAGGTTGGTCGTAACTTTTCTTCCAAGGAGCAAGGGTCTTTTAATTTCATGGCTGCAGTCATTATCTGCAGTGATTTTGGAGCCCCCAAAATTAAAATCTGTCACTGTTTCCACTGTTTCCCCATCTGTTTGCCATGAAGTAATGGGACCTTTTGCCTAATTTTGAATCTGATGTTTGTCTTATTATTCAAGGAGCTCTTTATATATTCTGGCAACAAGTCTCTTATCAGATGTGTGATTTACAAATATTTTATCCTCAGCTGCAGTTTATCTCTTCCTTCTAAATGGTATCTTTTGAAGAGCAGAAGTTTTTATGAGTTCAAAATTTGATGATTTATAATTCTTTTTCTTTTATGGGTTGTGGTTTTGGCATCATATCTAAAAAATCTTTGCCAAACTCAAGGTTACAAAAATTATTTCCTTTTTTGTTGCAGAAGTTTTATAGCTTTAGCTCTAACATTTAGGTATGATTCATTTTCAGTTGATTTTTGTGTATGGTATATAGTAAGGATCTAAGTTGATTTTTTGACATGTGGACATCTAATTTTTCCACCACCATTTGCTAAAAAAAAACAACTGTCTTTTCCCCATTTGAATTGCCTTGGACTTTTCTAAAAAATCAACTAACTGAAGACTTATTAATAGATTTTATATTTTGTTCCATTGATCTTTATATCTGTTTTTCATACCAGTACCATGGTATTTTGATTACTGTAGCTTTATAGTAAATTTTGAAATTAGGTAGTTTAAGTTCTTCATTGTTCTTTATTTAGATCATCTTTAATTTCTCTTAGCAGTGTTTTTTAGTGTTTTTATGCTTCTTTGTAAAATATACTCTTAATTTTTCATTCTTTTTGATTCTATCATAGACTTCTTAATTTCATTTTCAAATTGTTTGTTCCTAGTATAAAGAATTAAAATTGATTTTTGCATATTGATTTTATATCCTCGGGATTCTCTGGTGACTCAGACAGTAAAGTGTCTGCCCACGATGCAGGAGACCCAGGTTCAATGCCTGGGTCAGGAAGATCCCCTGGAGAAGGAAATGGCAACCCACTCCAGTACTCTTGCCTAGAAAATTCCATGGATGGAGGAGCCTGGTGGGCTACAGTCCCTGGGATTGCAAAGAATCAGACACGACTGAGCGACTTCGCTTCACTTTACATCCTGTGACCTTACTCAAATGTGTTTATTAGTTTATTACCAGATTTTTCTGGTAGAAGGCTTATGATTTCCTTCATATAGGACCAAGTCATCTATGAATAAAGACAGTTTATATCTTCCTTTCCAATATGCATGCCTTTCATTTCTTTTCTTGCCTGCTGAATTGGCTACAGTGTTCTGTGCGATACTGAATAGGAGTAATGGCAGCAACTCTAGATTCTGATTTTTTTCCCCTCAGGGTTATTGTTACTGCTGCAATTTTTAAACATTCCTGTTTTCATTTTAGTCTCGCTCCCTAGAGGTCACCCCTTTGCCTGCATAGTGTCATCGTCAGAGTTTGCACAGTCATCCCAAGACACTAAGGCTCTGGGTGAATCTGTGTGTGAGTTGAAGAATGTAGTAAAAGTTCTTGTAGTTTTCAAGTCCACCTCCATCTTTTATTTTCTCCTGGACTTTCCTGAGATTTCTGTCTGTTCCAGCGCTTATACTCCCAGACAAGACAGATGTATGGGGATTCTTCTAGGCTCTCAGTGGCTTTCTCACTTCCAGGATCTCACTGTTAAAGATCTGACTAATCCACTGGTCTGCAGATCACCCCAAGTAAGATCCCAGCCTCTCTTGAGAAGGGTCATGGGCTTTTATGGTTAGTGTCCCACTGCTGCTGCTGCTGCTGCTGCTCAGTCGCTTCAGTCGTGTCTGACTCTGTGCGACCCCATAGACAGCAGCCCACCAGGCTCCCGCGTCCCTGGGATTCTCCAGGCAAGAACCCTGGAGTGGGTTGCCATTTCCTTCTCCAATGCATGAAAGTGAAAACTGAAAGTGAAGTCGCTCAGTCATGTCCGACTCGTAGCAACCCCATGGACTGCAGCCCACCAGGCTCCTCTGCCCATGGGGTTTTCCAGGCAAGAGCACTGGAGTGGGGTGCCATTGCCTTCTCCGAGGGTCCCACTGGGTTTGCTTTATTTGCTTGGTAACACCCTTAGCCATGGGTTTTCCTCCTTCTACTTCATGTCAAGTCAGCCCTCTCTTTTCATAACCAGTTGCCACCCTGGAAGCTCCACCATGCTGCCGCTGACACAGATGGCCTCTGTTCTTACCTGTCGTTCAGCAGTGTGTCATGAATAAACACTTCTCAAGTTGTTGTTTGCCTTTGGTTGATTTCTGGAGTGCTGAAATGGTTGCACTTGACAATTTTGTCGACTTTCCTGGTTGTATTTAGGGAGAAGATTTGCCAGTCTCTTAGCTTGCCATCGCTGGAAGTCCTGCCTGAGTTTCTTTCTGTAAGCCGCAAACCCCTTTTGGAACAAGATGAAACATTAACTATGTAAATACAGAATCAGATAAAATAGAAAAGCGAGCAAGGGTAAAGGAAATATAAGATGGGAAAATAAATTCCTTATGGAGCAACTATGATTTTTAACTGTGGCGGTAGATTTTCCCAGTGCCTAGAAATGGAGATTTTCTTGATCTTTTAATAGAAGTTCACTTCTATCCAAAAATACAAAAATTTTCATTGTCATCGAGATGTGAAATAAGTGGGAGAAAAAGGTATGTATCTGATCAAAAAAGAATAGAACAAGCTGAATCAAAATGCTACCCTGGGATCCTTTTGGTTTCATTTTATTTTGTTTTCTCCCAAAGGTCAGATCCCCAAACTTGTACAACTTTAGATTGTAGGAATACGTTACAAAATGTGCGGTGATAAAACTGCCAGATTGAAGGTTTCTTAAGTGCTACTGTCCAAGATCACTAGGCAAGCTTGTAACTAGTAATTCTTGTCAGAATATACACTCTCAGTGTGTGACTTTTATCTGCAGGTGGCAAAGCATATGTTTTAGCACCAAAAAATGTAAGGTGGCGGAGAGAGGATATTTAATGTGTTTTAACCTATTTTTATTTTTAATGTTTTCTCTTATAGCTGCTTAGTTCCGGTCAAAAGCAGGCTAACTAAAACATCTTCAGATCTTAAGAGCTATATTTAGATTAGGGGAAAAAATGGTTCCAAGTATAATGGTGTCATTTGTTTTTATCTAACAAATGAATCAAGGTTATTGGACCAGTATCTCTCATATAAGAAAAATACAGTGGTATTGTGTGCCTAAAATCCAAAGAGAGGGTTCTTCTCTCTAAATAGATTTTGCACTAAATTATAATTAATCCTTTAAATACTACAGTCAGTTTTGTTTTTATCCTTATTATAATAATTCATTTTCCTACTGTAGGAAATAACTACTAGGTATAGCTAGCAGTTATGTATAACAAACAAATACCAGTATTTTCTAACTAATGTGGTTCTTACTACATGAATCAAAGTTATCATTCTATGCATTGATCATAATTAAGACCTTAGCTAAAGGACAGGAGTTACAATTTCAAACCCCAACTAATGGGTGACATTCAGGAATGCAAGCCCATTGTTGTCAGGTTTTTCTCATTTTCCCAAAGAAGCCGGAAATCTGCATATTTGTTTGAAATCTCTCTAATTTTAAGTGTTGCAACTATTAAGTTTTTGAAACTGTTACATAGGTCAAGTAAAATAACTACCATTCAGATCAGGCCCATAGGCAGCCACTTCACAACGCCTGGAAGGCGAGAATAGTTTGACCCTCTTCTGCAGATGGCCGCTGCGTGATTTCCTGGCGTGCATCTCTTGCTCAGAAAAGAACATGTAACATGCTCCCCAAATGATTGTCTTCATTATTTTACTGTAGAATTCTCAGGTAATGTGTTTTAACAGAAAATGACTGAAACTGGCATTGAAAAACCTTGATTCTGAGGTTAATAATATTTTGAAGCCCTTCCTTATCAACCAGGCCCTAGTCTAAGTACATCAAATCTATTAACTCATCTAATTCTAGTTTGGGTTTTGCTTTTTACATTTTTTTTTAATATCAGTCATTTAACTGCTGTAGATTTGTTTCCTCAACTTGAAAAATTATAGGATTATATTTGTGTATGACTAAACTAGAAAAGCTGTAAGAACTCTTTCAGCAGGAAAATTCTTTCATCTGGAGAATAAGAGGGTTGGATTCAGTGACACAAAAATAAATTGGCAACCAAACTATGGTACTAATTTATTTGAGTTTATAGCACTTCTGTGTAACTGAGTAAAATATATATAATCTTCAATGCAGTCACATTCCTCTACAAGTATCATGCTAGAGTATTTTAGTTGAGAAAGAAATTTAGTATCCATTCACCATGAGGTTGTAAAGGCCTGCACCCTATCTTGAAGGAGATTATCATCTCATTGAAGCAATGTGTCTTGCAACTAAAATTTAAATTAAAACAGAAAACCTGGATGAGAGGGGAGATTGCAGAAGGGTAGATACATGTATATGTATGACTGAGTCCCTTCACTGTTCAGCTGAAGCTATCACAACATTGTTAATTTACCCCAATACAAAATAAAAAGTTTTAAATAAATAAAACAGAAAACAAGTACCCCCAGATGAGGGTTATACGCAGCAAGCCTTTATTCCCAGGTTAACAGAATGGATGTATGGATATGTGTGTCATGTCTATGGAAGATGTGACTTGGAAAGGGGAAAGATTTGAATTGAAAGGTGCAGAGGACCATATAACATGGAAAAATACCTCTAAGTCAGAAATCAGAATGTTATCATACCCCCCCCAAAAAAAACAAAAAACAAGGCACATTGCCTTCAGCGTGCATATAGAATAATGACAAATTTTACAGAAAAGTCAAGATAATTATTATAATATACTTTCTAACTTTTATGAGGGTGAGTGACTATAAAGAATGTATTCCAATGCAACTCTTATGACATGGACAGAAAACAAATATTTGCAGTAGTAAAGTTTGTTAAAAAAAATCATTTTGTTTGCAGTTAACCCTCAAGTGGTTCAGGGGGCAAAAGTATGTGACAGCAAAGAAGCGCATAAGACACAGTGTTAACAGTTATTGAATCTAGGAGAAAAGTATATGTATAATCATTGTGCTGTAACAACTCTTAAAGTTGAAATTTTTTTATAATAAATACTGGGAAGGAAGTAAAAGAGTAAAGGAAGAAAAAGTCCTCCAAATAACTTATAGATCAAAGAATAAATCTAGAAAATATTTAGAATTGAGCCATAATGAAGCTATAAAAGTTTTTGGTATAGCTTGATTTCTAAACAAAAAAAAAAGTATACCCTTAAATTATATTTAAAAAAAGAATAAATGCTAAAAATTAATGAATTTTTAAATTAAAAAAGTAAATATAAAATTTAAAAAAAATAAAAAATTAAGTTGAATATAGTGACCATGGTGTAGATATGTAATTAGGTGCTTTACGAATATTTGGTAAGCTTAATTCATTTCACATTTCCCAAATTTTACCAAGTGGATCTTGCCTTGTATCCTGTAGACAGAAGAAAAAAAAAAAAAAAACCTCACTGCTTTTGCACATACAAGAAGGGTAAATATAAAGCTATAAATCCTTTATCTTTTGACAGTTAAATCCCTACTTTTGGTAAGATTTGTTCATTTATCCAAAGCAGAGTTGCTCAGCTTCCAATGAATTTTGGGCAAAGTAAATTTATCCCCCTCTTTGTCTTTGTCATGTTTTACGAGAATTATAAATATATATCTATGATACTATTCTTAATTATCCAGCTGACTGAATTATTTCCCACTTCAGTAAGGCTCAACCTAATCAAACAGAAATTTTATGAGTTTAAAAAAAAACCTATGATACTATGCAGTTTTTAATTTCATTAGGAATTTGTTTCACTAATATCTTTATCCACCAGAATTATAACAAATAAAGTAAAAAAGAATTTTGACTACATTTTAAAAATTGAAGTAAAACATAACATTTTTTATTTTCACTATTATAACCAATTTAAAGTGTACCTTTCAATGACTTATAACACCTTCACAATTTTGTGCAACATCACTACTATCAAATTCCAGAATATTTTCATCACTCCAAAATAAGAAAACCTCTACCCATTAAACAGTTACTACCCATTCACTCTTCCTCCAAACCCCTGACAGCCACTAATCTTCTTTGTGTCTTTATGAATTTGCCTATTCCGGACATTTCATATAAATAGAATTATACAATATGTGGCTTCTTGTGTCTGGCTTAGTTCATTTAGCTACATGTTTTCAAGGTTCATGTTGTAGCATGTATCAGTTCTTCATTCTTTTCTATTACTGAATAATTTTCTGTTGTATGACCATATACCACATTTTATTTATCCTATTAATGGACACTTAAGTGTTTTTGTTTTTTTTTTTTTTCACTTTTTAACTGTTACGTATAGTGCTGGTATGAACATTTATGTACGTGTTTTTCTTTGAATGCCTGTATTCACTTCTCTTGGTTATATACCTAGGAGTCAAATTGCTGATTCACATAACTTCTTGTTCAGTTGCTAAATCGTGTCAGACTCTTTGCTCCCCGTGGACTGCAACATTCCAGGCTTCCCTGTCCTTCACTATCTCCCAGAGTTTGCTCAAACTCATGTCCATTGAGTCAGTATTGCTATCTAACCATCTCATTCTTTGTCACCCCTTCTCCTCCTGCCCTGAATCTTTGCCAGAATCACGGTGTTTTCCAGTGAGTCAGCTCTTTGCATCAGGCTGCCAAAGCATTAGAGCTTCAGCATCAGTCTTTCCAGTCAATATTCAGGGTGGATTTCGTTTAGGATTAACTGGTTTGATTTCCTTGATGTCCAAGGGACTCTAAATAGTCTTCTCCAGCATCACAATTAGAAACTATCAATCTTTTGACACTCAGTTTTCTTTATAGTCCAACTCTCACATCTGTACGCTGTAGCTTTGACTATAGGGACCTTTGTTGACAAAGTGATGTCTCTGCTTTTTATCACACTGTCTAGGTTTGTCATAGCTTTTCTTCCAAGGAGCAAACATCTTTTAATTTTGTGGCTGCAGTCACTGTCCACAGTGATTTTGAAGCCCAAGAAGATAAAATCTGCCACCATTTCCACTTTTTCCCCATAAGGTTTTAAGGCCAGTTTGTGGGAAGAAGTGGACCTTATAAATTGAAAAATTCCAAACCCCTCAAAAATTTAGCAATGATCTCAACTACAGAGTCTCAAGTCTCTGAGCTCAAGTCTCTCTGTTGTCATTACTAAGCATTTCTTTGCCAGCTTTGTTGAGTTTTCACTGAATAGCTTTTATTCTGTGCTCTCTGACCAATGGTTGCTTAATTGAAGAATATGTGGATGGGGGGGTTACTAGAGTAAGAAGCCTTTGAAATACTGTTTTTCCAATTTTTATCTTCAGTTAAAGAGGACAAATGCTTTACCCTACAATTTAGAAGCATGATATCTGGAAGTTTCAGACCCTAATCTGATGTGCCTTAAAATAGTCATAAATTAGGGTGATGTCTTCCAAGTGCTCACTGACTGTTTTAAATTTTCTAGTGTGTCCCTGAAAAAAGATCAACAAATCTCCATTAGAATCCATGCCAAAATATTTCTCAACAACTGCTAGCCCTCTATATTTAAAATGTTTGCATTATTTAAATTTCTGAGAAGTTTGAGAATTTCTTGAGAAATTAAAATATTGGACCTTTTAAAATACTAAATGGTTTATATATATGCTTTGAGGTTTTGGCCTATGGTTAACTTCCCCCATGGAGCTGAAATATTTTGTACTTGGAGTTAAGCCAAATCTTCTGACTTGCATGCATTCAACTTATGGTGCATGCATCCAAGTCCTGGCATTTGAATGGTCTTTTTCCTTCATCTGAATACTTTCTAACTTGAAGAAAAAAATAACACTTTCCATTTAAAACTTGCCTCTCTCCTCTCTTTCCCGTCTTCACCCAGGAGCAAATATCTCCATACTACATACCTGCAATGCTCTGAGAAGAGAGAACATCTTGATATTTTCCAACTCAGAGAGATTAATTTGAATACCCTCAAATTGGGAGATCCACGGCAGAGCTCCAGGGAGTTCCAAAAACCTTTTAAATTCTGTGTTGAATTGAAATTATAGGGAGAGAATGAGAGCCTTTTATCATATTCTCAAAGTGGCACGTGGTCCCCCCAGAAGTGAAGGTCTGGTGGCTTCCACGTGATTCGGAGAACGAAGGGACGCACTTGGTGTGGTGCAGGGATGGTGTGTGATGGAGTTGTGAGCATGTTTCACTCGGGCTTTCAACAGCAGTGTCGTAGTAACACCAACGCTTGTTTTTGAGGATTAGATCAAGAGTTGATGCTTATGAAGCTGAAGGTAGTTTCTAGGGATGGATTAAGGAGGGTCGGGATGTTAGGGCACTGAGCACTTATAAAGGTGGAGTAGGCAGAGGTAACAGCAAGCGGAAGAGAGTGCTCGAAATGTAGTGTCACCTTCTGCCTGGAGGCCCCTGGTACTTGTATAGAGTATCTTCTCCAGCCATCAGAGTCTTTCTTTTGCCTGGTTAATTGTATCATTTATATCTTCGAAACAGTCCCGCCCTGCATCAGCCTCACGGCTTCCCAGGAAACCAACCACCTGTGGTCCCCCACAAATATCTAAACTAAAACTTTTTCAGTTTTCGTTTCTGCTCTTCAGTCTTTATAAGGAAATTCCAATTCTGTGAGCCTACTCACAGAAGTAAGAGTCTTAGGGAATTAAAAAATAGTACTAAAAAGCAGGAAGCTTTGTTAGCCTTTTTTTTTTTTTTTTTTTGATGTGTGAGAAGAAGGGAACCAAATCTGATTGCACACGTGCCGTGAGCCATTCACTCTATGTGTATCACTGACTGAACTGAACTCCTCATGGTCTCATGGTTCATCTTTGCAGTAAGTGTTATGAGCTTTTTTACAGAAGAACAAACAAAGGTTCACGGGATGTTAACCCAGATCTTGTGGCTCTAAGCCTCTGCGTCCCCTAGACCAGCAGCAGCAGACAGTTCTCGAAGGTTTGCAGTGGCAGCGACCTGGTGGGAGAGGGCCAGTGGGACTTGTTTCTGAACTGCATTGTTTTATATATACAAATGTAGTGTGTATGTGTTTACGGTAATTTGTTGTTGTTGCACAGTAGCTTCAGTCGAGTCCAACTCTTTGTGACCCTATGGACTCTAGCCCGCCAGGCTCCTCTGTCCATGGGATTTCCCAGACAAGAATACTGGAGTGGGCTGCCATTTCCTTCTCCAGGGGATCTTCCCAACCCAGGGATCGAATCCAGGTTCTCCTGCATTGCAGGTAGATTCTTTACAGTCTGAACTACCACAACCCCACGGTAGGGTAATTTGGGAAAAAGGTAATAGACTTCCTGAAGAAGCTAAAGTCCCTTGCACACTTGCAGGTTATTTATTGGTGCTTCCCCTGAAAGATTATGAGGGAGTGATTAGAGTAGAAATGAAACAGGCAGCTTAAGGGTAAGTTTTAATTTCCATTTTTTTGCTTAAACTATTGATGTTTTTCTTTATTCCAATGAAGTGTCACAAATAAAAATATAGAGAATGTATTACAATTTCAACATAGAAGATAGAGCAAACAAATAGAGAAAAAATACAGGGAAGAATAAATAATTGAATAATGAAGTGGTTAAAATTAATTTGAAAATATCCTTGCACTCTGACAGAACTCTGCAGTACAGTAAAATTGCTTATTCCTTTGTGCACACTCAGTCGGCCCGACTCTTTTATGACCCCACGGACTGTAGTCCACCAAGCTCTCCTGTCGATGGGATTCTCCAGGCAAGAATACTGGAGTGGGTTGCCATTTCCTTCCCCAGCGGATCTTCCCAACCCAGAGATCAAACTGGCATCTCTTTGCGTCTCCCGCGTTGGCAGGCAGATTCTTTGCCACTGTGCTGCCTGAGAAGCCCACAGTACAATAGATAGGAGTCCGAATCCCCTCTGATACTTATACCCAGAAATCCAGAGCAGTAAAAGGAACATATTAAGAATGAAACTTCAGAGCAGCATGAGAGTCGAGAGAACCAAGTCCTTTCCCCATTTCAATTCTACCCAATGCAACTCCGTTCCATTAGCATTTCTGGTGCCTGCCTGCCGTCATTCAGAAAACATTCCCTGAGTGCTCCTTTATGTCAGACACTTATTACGGATGCTAGGGATTTGGCAGTGAGAAGAATAAACAAAATTCCTGTTGCATAGAGCTTCAATTTCAAAAGAGAAAATAGATAATAAATAGAAAAATTATATATATATAAAATATAAATAATAAATAGACAAATTATATATATATATTTATTTATATATCTATAGGTTAAAGCCATGGGAGAGTGTCTTATAAGAGTACAGTTCAGTTCAGTCACTCAGTCGTGTCTGACTCTTTGCGACCCCATGAATTGCAGCACACCAGGCCTCCCTGTCCATCACCAACTCCTGGAGTTCACTCAGACTCATGTCCGTCGAGTCACTGATGCCATCCAGCCATCTCATCCTCTGTCGTCCCTTTCTCCTCCTGCCCGCAATCGCTCCCAGCATCAGTCTTTCCAAATGAGTCAACTCTTTGCATGAGGTACCCAAAGTATTGGAGTTTCAGCCTCAGCATCAGTCCTTCCAAAGAAATCCCAGGACTGATCTTCTTTAGGATGGACTGGTTGGATCTCCTTGCACTCCAAGAGACTCTCAAGAGTCTTCTCCAACACCACAGTTCAAAAGCATCAATTCTTCAGCACTCAGCTTTCTTCACAGTCCAACTCTGACATCCGTACATGACCACTGGAAAAACCATATCCTTGACTAGACCTTTGTTGGCAAAGTAATATCTCTGCTTTTTAATATGCTATCTAGGTTGGTCATAACTTTCCTTCCAAGGAGTAAGAGTCTTTTAATTTCATGGCTGCAATCACCATCTGCAGTGATTTTGGAGCCCTAAAAAATAAAGCCTGACACTATTTCCACTGTTTCCCCATCTGTTTGCCATGAAATGATAGGACCAGATGCCATGATCTTCGTTTTCCGAATGTTGAGCTTTCAGTCAACTTTTTCACTCTCCTCTTTCACTTTTATCAAGAGGCTTTTTAGTTCCTCACTTTCTGCCATAAGGGTGGTGTCATCTGCATATCTGAGGTGGTTGATATTTCTACCGGCAATCTTGATTCCAGCTTGTGCTTCTTCCAGCCAGTAGTATGTTTTAAATAAGGTGATCAGCAAAGACCTCGAACAAGCTCCTTGGATTGTATTGTAACTGGGGGCCTCAACCCAGCCTCTTCATACATAAAATGGGAGCATTTTTGGATGATCACTAACAGCTTCAAAGTTCTGTGCTTTCTTTAGGAGACATATCTTTGGGTCACATAATCTTTTGTATGTGTAAGTCATGGTCTTTATTGTCCATTGATCTCAAAATGTACTGAAAATGTTCATTGATTTCCAAGGTTAATTCCATTCTACATTCAAGGAATTTAAACTAAGAGTTAAATGCCTTCCTAAAGGTTTCATAATGGTTAAAGAAGGATTAGAGCTCTCGATTTCTGCCATTTCAGTCTGAAAATTCTGCCTCACTGTGTGATATAGTAATAAGTGGAATTGAAACATCAGAGCAGTTAAAAGTACATTTAAGATGTGTAGGCGATGATAGACTAAAATATTTACAAATAAGGAATTGGATAAGTATATCCCACTGCAATGACTTATAGCAGGCATGAAGCCATGTGACATGCTTTAAACCAGTAAAATAGCAAGCCCCCTCCAAGAAAATCTATAATTTTAATCAAAAGTTTGTTTCAGTCATTGAAATTCTGTTATTACTGCTTACAAACATTAAAGTCAATCAAAACATCAGTAGCTTTGCAAGATCAATATTTTTAATATGTTTGCATTGCAGTACTGCAGATTTTTGGCTAATGGATCGCACCCATATTGATTTCCATGGGAAATGTTAGTCTGATACTGAAATAATTAAAAAAACACACACACACACAGAGATTATTGGTTCGGAATTTTGAAGGAGATAGAAGTATAAAAATTGGTTATTGACCAAATTGCTTGGGGTGAGTGAACCTTGGGCACTTGCAATAAACTTGTAGCACTCAGTCATTACTGAATACTACCTTAGTCCCTTAAACTGAAAATCAATCAATAACCTATTATAACAATGCAAATTGTGGTGAAATAACATACTAGACATGTAAGAGTCACATTTTATCAAGAGATATGCATAAGCGTGCGTATAGTATAAGCATGTTGAAAATGTCTACTGAAACATAGTGACTGATTTTGATTCCTGCTGAAGATGGTTTGAGCAGCATTTTTTGAAGAGTAGAGGGCCAGTGGGACTTGTTTCTGAACTGCATTGTTTTATATATACAAATGTAGTGTGTATGTGTTTACGGTAATTTGTTGTTGTTGCACAGTAGCTTCAGTCGAGTCCAACTCTTTGTGACCCTATGGACTCTAGCCCGCCAGGCTCCTCTGTCCATGGGATTTCCCAGACAAGAATACTGGAGTGGGCTGCCATTTCCTTCTCCAGGGGATCTTCCCAACCCAGGGATCGAATCCAGGTTCTCCTGCATTGCAGGTAGATTCTTTACAGTCTGAACTACCACAACCCCACGGTAGGGTAATTTGGGAAAAAGGTAATAGACTTCCTGAAGAAGCTAAAGTCCCTTGCACACTTGCAGGTTATTTATTGGTGCTTCCCCTGAAAGATTATGAGGGAGTGATTAGAGTAGAAATGAAACAGGCAGCTTAAGGGTAAGTTTTAATTTCCATTTTTTTGCTTAAACTATTGATGTTTTTCTTTATTCCAATGAAGTGTCACAAATAAAAATATAGAGAATGTATTACAATTTCAACATAGAAGATAGAGCAAACAAATAGAGAAAAAATACAGGGAAGAATAAATAATTGAATAATGAAGTGGTTAAAATTAATTTGAAAATATCCTTGCACTCTGACAGAACTCTGCAGTACAGTAAAATTGCTTATTCCTTTGTGCACACTCAGTCGGCCCGACTCTTTTATGACCCCACGGACTGTAGTCCACCAAGCTCTCCTGTCGATGGGATTCTCCAGGCAAGAATACTGGAGTGGGTTGCCATTTCCTTCCCCAGCGGATCTTCCCAACCCAGAGATCAAACTGGCATCTCTTTGCGTCTCCCGCGTTGGCAGGCAGATTCTTTGCCACTGTGCTGCCTGAGAAGCCCACAGTACAATAGATAGGAGTCCGAATCCCCTCTGATACTTATACCCAGAAATCCAGAGCAGTAAAAGGAACATATTAAGAATGAAACTTCAGAGCAGCATGAGAGTCGAGAGAACCAAGTCCTTTCCCCATTTCAATTCTACCCAATGCAACTCCGTTCCATTAGCATTTCTGGTGCCTGCCTGCCGTCATTCAGAAAACATTCCCTGAGTGCTCCTTTATGTCAGACACTTATTACGGATGCTAGGGATTTGGCAGTGAGAAGAATAAACAAAATTCCTGTTGCATAGAGCTTCAATTTCAAAAGAGAAAATAGATAATAAATAGAAAAATTATATATATATAAAATATAAATAATAAATAGACAAATTATATATATATATTTATTTATATATCTATAGGTTAAAGCCATGGGAGAGTGTCTTATAAGAGTACAGTTCAGTTCAGTCACTCAGTCGTGTCTGACTCTTTGCGACCCCATGAATTGCAGCACACCAGGCCTCCCTGTCCATCACCAACTCCTGGAGTTCACTCAGACTCATGTCCGTCGAGTCACTGATGCCATCCAGCCATCTCATCCTCTGTCGTCCCTTTCTCCTCCTGCCCGCAATCGCTCCCAGCATCAGTCTTTCCAAATGAGTCAACTCTTTGCATGAGGTACCCAAAGTATTGGAGTTTCAGCCTCAGCATCAGTCCTTCCAAAGAAATCCCAGGACTGATCTTCTTTAGGATGGACTGGTTGGATCTCCTTGCACTCCAAGAGACTCTCAAGAGTCTTCTCCAACACCACAGTTCAAAAGCATCAATTCTTCAGCACTCAGCTTTCTTCACAGTCCAACTCTGACATCCGTACATGACCACTGGAAAAACCATATCCTTGACTAGACCTTTGTTGGCAAAGTAATATCTCTGCTTTTTAATATGCTATCTAGGTTGGTCATAACTTTCCTTCCAAGGAGTAAGAGTCTTTTAATTTCATGGCTGCAATCACCATCTGCAGTGATTTTGGAGCCCTAAAAAATAAAGCCTGACACTATTTCCACTGTTTCCCCATCTGTTTGCCATGAAATGATAGGACCAGATGCCATGATCTTCGTTTTCCGAATGTTGAGCTTTCAGTCAACTTTTTCACTCTCCTCTTTCACTTTTATCAAGAGGCTTTTTAGTTCCTCACTTTCTGCCATAAGGGTGGTGTCATCTGCATATCTGAGGTGGTTGATATTTCTACCGGCAATCTTGATTCCAGCTTGTGCTTCTTCCAGCCAGTAGTATGTTTTAAATAAGGTGATCAGCAAAGACCTCGAACAAGCTCCTTGGATTGTATTGTAACTGGGGGCCTCAACCCAGCCTCTTCATACATAAAATGGGAGCATTTTTGGATGATCACTAACAGCTTCAAAGTTCTGTGCTTTCTTTAGGAGACATATCTTTGGGTCACATAATCTTTTGTATGTGTAAGTCATGGTCTTTATTGTCCATTGATCTCAAAATGTACTGAAAATGTTCATTGATTTCCAAGGTTAATTCCATTCTACATTCAAGGAATTTAAACTAAGAGTTAAATGCCTTCCTAAAGGTTTCATAATGGTTAAAGAAGGATTAGAGCTCTCGATTTCTGCCATTTCAGTCTGAAAATTCTGCCTCACTGTGTGATATAGTAATAAGTGGAATTGAAACATCAGAGCAGTTAAAAGTACATTTAAGATGTGTAGGCGATGATAGACTAAAATATTTACAAATAAGGAATTGGATAAGTATATCCCACTGCAATGACTTATAGCAGGCATGAAGCCATGTGACATGCTTTAAACCAGTAAAATAGCAAGCCCCCTCCAAGAAAATCTATAATTTTAATCAAAAGTTTGTTTCAGTCATTGAAATTCTGTTATTACTGCTTACAAACATTAAAGTCAATCAAAACATCAGTAGCTTTGCAAGATCAATATTTTTAATATGTTTGCATTGCAGTACTGCAGATTTTTGGCTAATGGATCGCACCCATATTGATTTCCATGGGAAATGTTAGTCTGATACTGAAATAATTAAAAAAACACACACACACACAGAGATTATTGGTTCGGAATTTTGAAGGAGATAGAAGTATAAAAATTGGTTATTGACCAAATTGCTTGGGGTGAGTGAACCTTGGGCACTTGCAATAAACTTGTAGCACTCAGTCATTACTGAATACTACCTTAGTCCCTTAAACTGAAAATCAATCAATAACCTATTATAACAATGCAAATTGTGGTGAAATAACATACTAGACATGTAAGAGTCACATTTTATCAAGAGATATGCATAAGCGTGCGTATAGTATAAGCATGTTGAAAATGTCTACTGAAACATAGTGACTGATTTTGATTCCTGCTGAAGATGGTTTGAGCAGCATTTTTTGAAGAGGGAAACTTCTACAATATAACAGTAAGAGGAAGCATACAGTTATTCTATGAACAGTCATGAAAGTGCAAACACTACAGCATGTCAAATGACAGATTCTGTTATTTTGATTCAGAGCAAGATTACAATTGTTACTCTGTTCTCAAAGCATTGGAGTAATGTATGCAAGCATTAGATTGGATCCAAACGCATTCCCCACAGTATGGATCTAATGCACATTACATTTCTCTTGCTTTGTGGCCTTTCCTTAGTAGAGCTATGTTTTCCTCTAGAAACTTTACTCTGTTTTCATTTGGTTACCATTATAAATTTATGAACTCTTTATCTCTCAAAGGCAATCTAGTGTTCTAGAGAGACAAAATATATTTTTTTAATGCACAGTGTAAGTTCAGACCAGTATAATAGTACTTAGAATAGTACTTAGTACAAGTTATACATTTTTGGGGTATATTTCTATTTACTCAATTTTTTAAATTGTGTTATTTACATATTATGGAAACATGTATTTGCTTTGAGAGGAAAAGTGAAAGTGAAAGTCGCTCAGTCGTGTCTGACTCTTTGTGACCCCATGGACTGTAGGGAATTCTCCAGGCCAGAATACTGGAGTGGGGTAGCCTTTCCCTTCTCCAGGGGATCTTCCTAATCCAGGGATCAAACCCAGGTCTCCCACATTGCAGGCAGATTCTTTACTAGCTGAGCTACCAGGGAAGCCCAAGAATACTGGAGTGAATAGCCTATTCCTTCTCCAGGGGATCTTCCTGACGCAGGAATCAAAGCAGAGTCTCCTGCATCGCAGGTGGATTCTTTACCAGCTGAGCCACCAGGGATGGAATTCCATGAAAGGAACATGGAATTAAATGATAAAACTAAAAATCAGTCATCATAACAGTTGAATTTTGTTACCATCTCTATAAGCCTGATCAATATTTTTCTTTGATAATAAATTGAGTTCAGTTAATAAACTGAAAATTGATCATGACTCCTCTGCATGAGATGGAAACACTCATAAAATAGCATCGTTAGTCTATTCCAGTTCAATGTTAATCTTTAATCAGTATTTTTGCCAAATTTCTTTTATCCTATTCTGACTTCTTTTTATGTTTTATCATTATTACTAACATTACTCTCAAATTCAGTTGATGCAATCTTCTTTATTCCTACTCTTTTTGAAATTTACACCTAATACAACTTTTCTCAAACCTGCTGTGTCTCCTCCATCAGTTAAGCTGTTTGGATATTCCATTTTGATGGATCCAGCCTTCAGAATGACTTATGAGACAGGAAACTTCACTGTTGTCTAGTGTTGTGTGCTTGAAAGTGAAAGTCTCTCAGTTGTGCCCAACTCTTTGTGACCCCATGGACTATACAGTACTATATTCTCCAGGCCAGAATACTGGAGCGGGAAGCCTTGCCCTTCTCCAGGGGATCTCCCCAACCCAGGGATCAAAGCCAGGTTTCCCACATTGCAGACTGATTCGTCACCAGCTGAGCCACAAGGGAAGCCCAAGAATACTGAAGTGGGTAGCCTGTCCCTTCTCCAGCAGATCTTGCCAACCCAGGAATCGAACCAGGGCCTCCTGCATTGCAGGCAGATTCTTTACCAACTGAGCTACCAGGGAAGCATTGTGCATAACTGAAAATAACTGAGTTGAACAACAACGGTGTTTGCATGTGAGCTGTATAAATATTCATACTGCTGCTGCTGCTGCTGCTAAGTCACTTCAGTCGTCTCCGACTCTGTGCGACCCCATAGACGGCAGCCCACCAGGCTCCCCCGTCCCTGGGATTCTCCAGGCAAGAAAACTGGAGTGGGTTGCCATTTCCTTCTCCAACACGTGAAAGTGAAAAGTGAAAATGAAGTCACTCAGTCGTGTCTGGCCCTGAGCGACCCCATGGACTGCAGCCTACCAATCTCCTCCATCCATGGGATTTTCCAGGCAAGAGTACTGGAGTGGGGTGCCATTGCCGTCTCCGAAATATTCATACAGTTTTTACTAAATCACTCAATGACTTTCTGCTATAGATATTATTAGAAAAATATCCGTGGTGTTAAAAATGATAGGATTCTAATTCCCTTACCTGCCATTTCCACATTTTCATACACAACAGCTCTTCCTGTGGTTTATGCCTTTCTAAGAACCCCAACTGGAATTTGTGTCACTTATCATTGTCAGAGAATGTTATTTCTTCAACAGATAGAATTTGTGCAATCCCAAGTTAGAATTTCCAGTTGTCTAACTAGTCAAGGAGCGGCGCATGATGAAAATGGGAAATCATCAGCTCTTAGAATTCCAGCCGAGCAAATATGTAGTTCTGCAAGTCTCCACAGCCCACCCCACACCCACATGTGCCTTTGCTCTGCACTCATGGATGTTTTATCTAGGTCAGCAGTGCAATTTCTACTCACAATGATTATCTGAGTCTGACAACTCTGGTAGCCTGGAAGAAGTCGCGTAATCTGTGATTTGGTCCAGAGCGTCCCTGATGTTCTTACCAACTCTAAGCAAGATCCAAGCCAACTTATATCTGTGAAGTTAGTATCTGAGAGCAGGACTGAGGCTCTCAAGGACAGATTTTTTTTAATGAATTTATGGACCTAGGACATTGAACAAAATCTGTTGCACTCAGGAGCACTCAAAAGAGATGGTTCTGTATTTATTGAGAATTGTCAGAATACAGGGGAGAGAGGATTCCAAGACTTGCTCGTGGTACAGACTTTTTATGTTATTGGCCCCATAAATACCAGTGTCACAAGCTCATACCACAGTCTGAGCAAAATTATTTGATTTTAATTTTTAGACAAAACCAACTCTGTGCACTCTAGATCATGCCAATAAAAACTNGGGGAGAGAGGATTCCAAGACTTGCTCGTGGTACAGACTTTTTATGTTATTGGCCCCATAAATACCAGTGTCACAAGCTCATACCACAGTCTGAGCAAAATTATTTGATTTTAATTTTTAGACAAAACCAACTCTCTGCACTCTAGATCATGCCAATAAAAACTCGTTCTAGAATCAAACTGTTCAGACAGTCCATACCAAGCCTCACATATTAACAGCTAGAACACACTCAAAGATCTTTGTTTGTTAACAAATTATTACACAGGCATACTGCCCAGATTGTGTGTAAGATAGTAGTTAAGACTCTGAAGCCATACTGCTTGAGTACTTTGCCTGTCTCTGCCATTTTCTGTCCCTAATTCTGTGGGAAGTGGAAAGGAGTTGTATGTGAGACACTTATTAAAAAATATGAAGGCTCTGTGTGGCGCATGAGGTGAGATTTTCATTCAGCTCACTGTGTGTAGGAGTTTTTAGCCACTTAAACAATGATGGTGTCGTAAAACGATTTAAGTAAGGTTGTGTTAATATGAAGCAAAGTTTTAAATAAAAGATTTTAAAAGGATAAGTGGTTACTTGGATGGCTGAGGGAGACCAATGCATATACCAAAACAAGGTAATTCTCAAGTGCTCATCAAGGGAAGAAATATGCACAAAGTATCAAAACCCAAAGGGAAAAGCAAACAGGTGAGAGAACCAGTAATTAGGACAGATGAGATAGAGCCATCTCATGGTATAAGATTCGAAGAGAGAATAAGTATAAAGATGAAGAAGAAATAAATAAATGTGAAAATAGACAGGTTATCCTTTTTTCTCAATGTGACAGGAAGAGCTAACCAAACTTGCTTTTTAAATGAGAAAAAAGAGCGTGAGAAGTGAATTATTTGCATGGTAGGTGCATACTAGTATTTTTTATTCATTTTTTTCCCCACAAGAAAAAAATCTCTCCTTTCTCTCACCACTGCATTCCTCATGTTAGTCTCTCTATGACCAGTAGTAAATTTAAATGATATCTACAATGAGTAACATATCTACAAATCATAACATCCCCACACATGCAACAGTGATTACTGAGCATTTACTACATGTGCAGAATATTCTACTTTTCATAAAATAAAGTAGGAAAGAGATAAAAATTTATAAATTGAGTAATTCAAGGAGAAAGGAATAAGGACCACAAGGCAAATATTGATTTAGGTCATAGAGAAATATGGAAGAAGGTGTAATTCTGATTATAAGAGCCAACAAGATATTTGGGGGTTGAGGAAGGGAGGTCCATTAAACTGAAGCTGGAAAGATAGATAGGATTTGGAAATTCATAAAAGGGGAAAAAAGAATATTTGAGCTAAGATTATCAGCAAGAACTAGAAAGTATAGAATATGTTATATGAGCATTGAAAGCAGCAAGGAGGGAGTCTGGTAGATGGATCATGAATGTGAATGGGGAATAAAGGAAATAAAGTTATAAATTAGGTTGGGAATGAGATGACAGAGCATATTAAATGATAGGCTAAGGGGGGTTTGCATTCTTTTCTTCAAACTTTTAGGAAGCAAAGGTGCTTTAAGTTTAATTAAGGAAGTGAACTTCCAGAGCTATACTTCAGAAAGATTGCTCTAGCAGCTATGAGTAAAATATATTGAGAAGGAAAGTCCACGAGTAGGAAAGTGCAGCTTAAAGGTCATTATGGTGGTCCCCGCAAAAGGTCTAAACGCCAATGATGAGAGTGAAAATGAAGAGAGGGAAAGGGATCCAGTACAGGGCTAGAATCCATGTGACTGGGCCGTGAGTCATCTTGAGTTTTTTCTTCAAATGGGTCAATCAGCTATTCAGGGAAATCACTGAACAAACGGGAGACAGGGAAGTTTCCGTGGAGGTTCAGGAAAGGTTTCATACAGGAATGGCTGCAAGTCAAGATAATGTAGCAGTAGACAAAGGACAGCTTTGAGACACTGGGTGTTTGAGAGGTAGACAGAGAAGAAAGCATGGAAATTGAGACTTGAAGTGAAACTTCTTGCATTCAAACTTTATATATTTTGTTTCAGGATTCAGATAATCTTGCCCTCTTCTAAGATGACCCAGCCTTTAGGATTGATTGTGTAAAGGGAGTTATCCCAGAGCTGTAGTACAGAGGGGTGACATAGGTTGAGAGGTGGTTCAATGAGGGTAACCCGATTTTGATGCGGGGGGGAGGGTGTATGGGATAGATACCAGACCGGCTCTTGACAGTTTCTTCTACTTGGGTACCACAGTGACTCCATTCGAACTATGTCCATTTATTAATAAGTGCTGCCCGTTGCAATCAGCACATCACTGCAAAATCAGAAGTGCATTCTGATATACCAGGGGAGACAGACCAGTACCCAGTAGTTGTGGTATTCCTGGACTGTATTTCTGCTGTTTGTGGAACTGATGGGCCTCGTTTACTCCCTTCCTTTTGGAGAACTTACCAGTGTTTCATCCTCTCCTGATCTCAGATTCTGGATCTCTTTTACTGGCTCCATTTCTTTAAGCATCCTCAGATCCTTTATCACTAGACCTAACCATCTCCAAAGATGTCCAGACATGGTGACATGTGAAATATTTGTTGTATGGTATTGTTTCTTCTTCTCTCTCTGCCGCTGGTCCTTCCACCAGACTGAGCATAGGCACAGTACCATTTTATCTTCAAGGTGTATCTAGCTAGCATTAATTCAAGTACTGTTTGCTTGTCACAGGAGACACAAAGAAGCATAAGTTTCTACTGTTAAGGGACCAACAAGCCAGAAGATAAAAAATGCCTGTATTAGGTAGAGCTAAGCAGCTCTTTCAAAAAGTCCCCAGATATATAAAGCAGATAGAAGTTTCTTTCACATATAACAGTCCAAGGTGGGCATTCCAGATGAGCAGACGGCTCCAACCCACACAGCCAGGTTCAGAGACCAGGTTCTTTCTGTCCTGTTTCTTGACCATGTCATCTACATGGCCACATCGGGGTTGCAGGGTCATCAGCATTCTAGACCATAGGAAGGGGAAATAAGAACACAGAGGAGTCATACCCAGTTCCTTAAGACACTGGCCAGAAGTGACACAAATCAATTCCGCACTTGTTGCATTGGAAAGTGAAGTGAAGTTGCTCAGTCATGTCCAACTCTTTGCGACCCCATGGGCTGCAGCCTACCATGTTCCTCTGTCCATGGAATTTTCCAGGCAAGGGTACTGGAGTGGGTTGCCATTTCCTTCTACAGAGGATCTTCCCAACCCAGGGATCAAACCTGGATCTCCTGCATTGTAGGCAGAGGCTTTCCCGTCTGAGCCACCAGGGAAATCCCTCATTTGGAAAGGAATCCCTACATTGGAAAGGAAGGAGCCGTATGGCCACACCTGACAAGCAAAGCTGGAAAATGTACCGTTGGGTATCCACGTGCTTTGTTTCAGTTGCTTAGCAAAGGTCTTCATGAGTGCTTCACCGTCTCTACAACAGCATGTAAATAAATCATTAAAAGCAGTGTGATGTGTTACACTGGAAAACCGTGTGAAGTACTCTGAATGCACAGTAGGAAGTCACGGGCTTAGCCTGACTGTTTAGGGAGGATTTTCACTAGAAGTAAAACATTAACTGTTCCCAGAAGTAATGACTAGAGAAAAATAGGGCATTCTGCAAAGAAAAATAAGATTTTATGCCCAAGTACAGAATATAGACTCATGTGAGCATTTCAAAGAATGGCAGAAATTTAGTATGGCTGAGCACAAGGGCCCCTGGGATGGAGGCATTATGGTAAATAAAGTCTATAAGATAGAGGGGATTCTGCTGAGGAGTAGCTTAGACTTTTCCTCTAGGGATAGTGGGGACCCCTCAGAATTTTTTAAGTGTAGGACTAGCACGATCAGATTGATGGTGGTGACGTGAGGATAGACTGAACGAGAAGAGATTAAACGAGACCAGTGAGGAGTATATTCAGGGAGGTTATGATGAGAATTAAAGTGCGTATCATGGAGACAGGAGAGGAAGGAGTTCATTGCGAGGCAACAAAGACTACAACTTGCTGCTTAAATGGGAAGGTTGTGAAAGAGAGATGAGCGCTTCCTGTGTGTCCAAGGTGGATTATCAGTGACGTCATTAGCCAATGCAAGCCCAAGAGGGGAAGTTTCTTAGGGCAAGATTTTTCATCTGTTTTTAGACCCAAGTTTTTGCTGTCTACCAGCCATCTCCACTTCTGACCCATTTTTGCAGGGCATAATGATAAGGAAAAGAAGAGAGGAAAATTCAAAGGACTGAATTATGTGATCAGACATCTGGGAGAATGCTGTACCTTAGCAGTATGGAAAAGCAATTCGGTCTAGTTTAGTCTGTGACTGTAAGACTTCTAATGATTAGAAGCAATTGGAACCCTGTATTCAAGTCCAGAAAAAGTAAAAATAGGCAAAGAAACAAGAAGGTTTTTAGATTTTAGATAGAAGGACACACTGGTTCATTTTCTTTCCTTTACCTTGACACATTTTCTCGTTTGACTCTGAGCCATCCCCCAAGAGACCAGAAGGAAATCCTGGGTGTGTCCTAGGATTCTGCCTTTTTAACAAGCACCCCTGATTAGTGCGCACGAACATTTGAGAACCACTGGCTTCAGCTTTTAGGACCTGCAGTTCTTTTTTCAGGACACTTATAGGAGATAGTGTGATAAAAAAGATCAGGGTTTATGGATATTTTATGTTTTTTTTTTTTTTTTTAATTTTCAATCTGAAAAATACAGTGAAAGCAAAAGAATTACACAAAGAATGTACACAGTAAAAAGAGGAATTTAAGATTAACTCTTGTCTGAGCCTTCATCCCTTTTCTTCACCCAGTTAAAATAATTATTCACTATTCATCTTATCTTAATAAAAAGTAATTAAACTCTCTGCTACTGAAGTTCATGTTCATTTTTGTAAATTAAAAAAAATTACTATAAACCTTAAACAACAATGCCACTTAGCCTGACAGCATCTTTCCATAGGGAAGTTCAAAACAAATTAGAAAACTTACCAGTACTATTTAATACAAAACATTTCTAATGAGAGATATGATGAATATAAAATCTAAAACAATTGAAGCCACTGACAAAATAAGTATCTCAAAGCCAGGCAACCTGACCCTTACTTTTATTGTCCACTCACAATGAGGCACTTCACAGAAATATAATTCTTTAGTTACTATTTACATAATTTTTACTGTGGTTTTAAGTTAGAAAGTAATGATTCTCACTATGACACTTCCAATGTCCAGCAACATTGCAAGAAATATAAATGCTGCAAACTGGATTTAAGATAATGTTAAATATTATGAGAATTCTAACATTTACCTATTCTATAATCTATGTTCGTTTTCAAATTTTACCTTATATGACTTGGTTGCTAAATAAGATTTTTTTAGTAGCTATGATACAAACCTCTGTGCTAGGCACTACCAGAAGTTCAAAAAGGAAATAGAAAAAACATCTCTTCCCTGAAGGACTAGAGAGTGACTAGGACTTTATGACTAGATCTCCAAGCAGCAGGTTCCAATAAGAGTAATTTGGTGACACTAACTTTCAGAGTCTTTTTTTTTTTTTTTTCCTATTTGTCTGAACCTTGCCTAGAAGTGTGCTGAGGGTAGACAGACTCACTTAAGTTTGCAGATACAGCTGCACTTCACTGATTCATTCCTCACCTAACACATAATTTACTGAGCATGTGCCGCATGTTTGGAACAGGAGATGATGGCAAATGAGATTAATGAAGAAGATAATGTCGGCGTTAGGGTGATTCTAGCAGCTAATGTATTGGGTGTTCCTCATGCACACTGCTTATGTGGGTTGCTGCTGCTGCTGCTGCTCAGTCGCTTCAGTCATGTCCGACTCTGTGCGACCCCATAGACAGCAGCCCACCAGGCTCCCCCGTCCCTGGGATTCTCCAGGCAAGAACACTGGAGTGGGTTGCCATTTCCTTCTCCAATGCATGAAAGTGAAAAGTGAAAGTGAAGTCGCTCAGTCATATCCGACTCTGAGCGACCCCATGGACTGCAGCCTACCAGGCTTCTCCGTCCATGGGATTTTCCAGGCAAGAGCACTGGAGTGGGGTGCCATTGCCTTCTCCGTATGTGGGTTAGTCCTCATAATAACTGTATGAAGCGGATTCTATTCCTGCTGCATTTTGCAGGTGAGGAATTAAGTTTGGAGAGGTCTCACAGCTATGAAGTAGTGCAACCAAAATTCAAACACTCCAAGTATGAATTCAGGGGCCAGATTTTTAACTAGCAGTCTATCAAATATATTCCTTTTCCTCATGGAGCATGTGTTCCAGCAATTCATTTATGTAACAAGTACTTACTGAGTATCTCTTATGTGCCAGGTACAGCCCTAGGCCCCAAGGTAGAGTGGTGAAGAGATCAACTGGATCATTGCTGTCATGACTTGTACCTTTCAAATCCTCTAATAATGGTTTTAAAAAAGGAAGAAAGTATATACATACTAAAGTAATAGGCATAACTAATTACATTTATCAGAATTACCAAACTATTGAATATAATACAATGTATAAAAAAATAAATATTGTATATTCAGATATTCAGGAAGGGTGACGTTATTTTTATACTTTGTTTATTTTCATCTGTGGTTAAGAATAATATACTTTACTTTTAAACAAAGCTCTTTTTTCTTAATCAAAATATTCAAAAACTATTTCTTTCAGTTGCTAAAAGAGGAGAATCTTTATATCTAAAAATAAGAACTTTTCAGAAAGTGGAAATTCACTAAGGCCTTGTGTCACCTGAAGTTAAATGTTATCCAAATTTCAGAATAATTTACAGTCGCAGTGATAAATATTACTGGGCAACTTTCATTTTTTTAATTGGCAAGACTAAATTGATTGTGAAGAATGTTTTAAAAAAAAGTTATACTACAGTCTAAAATGTTAATTTTGCAGTTTCACTAAAGCAGTTTATTAATTATAATAGATAACCTTTTAAAATATTTGTTACTGGAACGCCCTCCTTATTTAAAATTTCTTCATTGGGATAGAGGTGTCTTTTGGAATTAAAACTCTTCTTTTGTGTATAATGAGCTGAAACTATTCAAGAGTATTTAAGAAAACATTGAATATGGAGTTTCAATATTAAATACCTCAATTATATTATACATTTAGGATATGTCAACAATCAAGGTTGAAAACTCTTGCTTGAGCAGTCACCATTTGACATTGGGGAAATGTGGTTAATGTAAACCACTTTGTATTTAGTTTGTAAGTGAACATTTGCATGCTCGCCTGTTCATGCTTCATGTTCTACTCTTTGCGACCACATGGACTGCAGCCTGCCAGGCTTCTCTCTCCATGGGATTCTCCAGGCAAGAATACTGGAGTGGGTTGCCATTCCCTTCCCCAGGGGATCTTCCCGACCCAGGGATGGAACCCTCGTCTCCTACACTGGCAGGGGGATTGGGCTCCTGGCTTACGTGCTTCTCTTTTCTGTGGTTTTTACTTTGTCACTAACAGTCTCACCATCCCCATCCCTTAAACTCATACTAGGTATAAGAGAATGTACTGAACTGTGGCAGGCAAGAGCCTATGCCTGACCCCAGGGAGCTTACACTGTGTTAGCCAGAAGAGGTCTGAAATCTACACCAAAAAGAGAACTACCTCTAAAAGAGAAGATCATAGCAGTTTTGTAGAAAGCAGTTCAGGTAAGAAGGTCAGAAGTTGTGCAGTGTGTTCCTTTATTGAGACAACAGAGGCTGATTGATTTTTATCAGAGAAGTCGTCAGTAATTTTATGAACCAGGAAAGCTATCTAAAGGAAAGTAGTGGGATCCCAGACAGAAAGAGCTAGGTAAATTCAGTGACATTTTGGCTGGAGTCTGGAACTTTAAGGAAATTGTGAGAAATTAAGTGAAGAGGAATGTACAAGCAGCAGCTAAAGGGGCTGAGGGGTATGAACTTCAATTGATATGCCACAGAGAATCATTGAAAGATTATGAACAGAGAAATACAATGAAAGCAACATTTTAGGAGGATTAACTGGCCATTGCGTGCGTAGGATGGGCTGAGTTGGGACTAGTGTTACTCAAACTATGCTTCTTAGAATACTAATCCTGAGATATAGAGATAGTAACAAAAGCTCCTCTGGGGGGCAATTTTTTTTTTTTTTTAATGAAAAAAAAAAGGAAACATTGCATATTAAATTTTCCTCTTGGAGTTACAATGAACATTTACACATTAAAGGCCTATGCCAAAGAAACCCATAATTTCACAAACGTATTTGCACATAAAAGGCTTTGTTCATTGCATATCTATTCATAAACATATCACTGTGTTCCATTGAAATCACTTTCAATATTTAGAAATTTTGGTCTTATCAACTACTTACTTATTAAGAAGTCCATCAAAGAAATAAGAATAGAGGGGGAAAATTGAAATTCAAATTGTTTTAGAAAAGGACTTAGACATTATGTAGTTTAATCTTACTGATCAGAAACCAAATGGCACCTTGGACTTAATGACTTTCTAGTCAAAGCAAGTACTGCCTTTAATGATACTTGTTTACCAGTCCTCTCTCCTTCACTCAACCATAAGATTAACCCATGTCTTATCTTTGTCATATGTACATCTGGCTCATAGTAGGTAGTGGGAAAGTGTTTGCTGAGTTGAAAGTGATGTGAAAACTAGAGGATATGCCTTTTCTGTGATCATACTGATGGTGGTAGGATACATTGAAAATTAATGAATTCCAAGAATTATGTATAAAATTTTAGCTATGGGACTGATAAGCCTGAAGACAAAAGACCTGGTATATTCAAGATATGTCTACAACTAGCTAGAAGCATAATCTTGATCAAGTTATTCAACCTCTCTTGGCTTCTATGTCCTTCTATATCCAAGCTCCAACGTATTAGAGCTACATCTTTGCTATAAACAATCAGAAATTAACTGGATCTTGTGACCTTTTACATTGAAAATATATTCTTATAAGGGACCATGTTTAAATACAAAAGACTTTTTAAATAGTCTTTATATCTTTGATTCTATAATATTCCTGAACTTCACAACTTTCTTTCTCTATTTTCCCCTTCTTTCCAGGTTTATCAAAAGATGATGGAATCTTTAAAAGCATACCAATGTGTGTGCTTATGTAATATTAGGACTGAAAATTTTAAATCTTAAAATGTGAAAGCTCCAGTTGTCAGAAGATCATAAAGTCTTTACTTTTAAGGACTGTTAAAAATCACCTTCTGTGAGATCTCAGCTTTGGGATTTTTCTGACATTTCAAGACTTAAATTTGAAAGTGTAGAATCTCTATAAATACAGCATTACCACAAGCCCAAAAAAGTCAAGAAATGCAAAAGGTTAGATTCTTACTAACTCCTCTCCCACATTATGCTCTAAATTGAGTTTTGCATCTTAGAGTTAAATACGTAATCAGGAATACTTGATGTGGAATACAGTTTAAATTATGACATATTAAGCTTTTCTCTTTGAATTTTGGAGAATAAAATTGTGTATGTAAATCATACAAAAATCACATTTTTTGTATGTGCCCTTAAGGCTTTTTTATGTTTTCTTCACATAGTCCCCTCATTTACAACTTTATCTTGCTGTGGACTAACCATATGGGAAATCCACTATTTTAAACTTAAGCTATTTTTGTGGTGTTACTGCATAAGAAAATGCCTTTAGAGTAGAAAAATTATTATGTATATATTTTTTTACCAGATTTAAACAAATAAAAATTAATTTTTTCTAGTGGTCATTTCTTGGATCTATTCAAAGTGTATAATTTTTTATCCCTAATGTTCTCTAGAAAGTCTCCATTACCATGGCCAAGTAAAAATGGGAGATAATAAAAGAGAAGTGCCATGAGACCTGGCCATTTTCAATGTGTTGAAGATTTAAAATTATTTGTAATTTACATGAGACATATAAATGAAAGGATAGACTTCAGTAGGATTTTTTTTTTTTTTTTTTGCTTTAAAAATAGGGTATTTCTCTCCTGCAGCAGCATCTCACATCTCATACATATGTGCATATTTAGTTTCAGTGTAGCATTCGGTCCCAAGAACACTAATTATAATTTTAAATTATCAATAATATATAGGCTTAAAGTACAGTAGATGTTAAATTTCATATCTCTTATAAGATTTCCTATCTAAAAGCAACTACTTTTTGCCTTTTTTTTCATTTCTTAAAAATTTGTGTGAACTTTATAGTCACTTGTATTTTTCCCTTTAAAAGTTAAAAGCACTCTGAGTGTGTAGTGTGCAAATATATTGCTTCTATGTCTAAGAAAGATATTATTGACGGTAATTATCAGCATATCAGAAGTGCAAGTGAAGAACCAACACATGGCCCTCAGTTTGCATTGAACCACCTCAAAGTGTTTCTCTGAAGCCCCTATTGGAAGTTCTCACAAAGTGATATGCCCCTGATCTCTTGATACGCCCGGTCTGTTGTTTACCAAGAAGCCTTGGCTATATTGCATTTATATTTTTGCTTCTTGTTTGTTGTCTTTGTAGTAGTTGCTCCATCCTCCTTGATTAAGGTCACTCCAGCAGAAGTCTGCCAAACAGGCGTCCCCTAGGAGGCCTGCTATTGTCTATGAAATCTCCACCCAGATTTTCACATTTTTCTTCTATCAAGAGGCTAATTATATTCTATAATTTCATTGTCTTTTATATTTAGTGTAGCACAGACAATCATGTTGAAACTTCTCAGGAAATAAAAATATAATTTCTATAGCTGATTCAGCTTTGGGAACCATACAAACGTTAACACTTCTCTCTAGGGTATCACTGTCTGGGTTTGGTGCCACATTAGAGCCATCTATATCAGCCAGCTTCCCAAAGAATATTCTGTTCTTTTTGCATAATGGGATTATTTCCGGAAATGACTCTCTTGGCCCAAGATATGCCACCCTCTCAAATCATGTTTGGGTCCTTTAAGCACTTGCAGTGTGCTTTGCAATCGTTTTCATTCATTGTCCACTCAGTTGTTCCATCATTACTCTGATATACATAGACATTCGGCTACACAGTGGGTATTAGGTAGAGGTAGGACTGAAAACCCCAGGACAGGGAGCAAGGCCCAGTGTGGTCTCTCCTTAGCCAAATTCCATTTTGGACAGCTCTCATTGTTTTTCTTCAATGTGTGAGGTTTAATTGCTTATCTCTAAGCATAAAGCTCAATTGGTGGGAGCTTGTGTGGGGAGAACCATTTGCCCTTTCCTGAATTTAAAAAAAAAAAAAAAACACAAAAAACTGAGCATCATTAACAATTTATTTTCCCTAGCAAACCACACTGTAAACGTGGTATTAAAAGTGTTGGTTTTGACTGCACGGTTTTGCCCAGGCTAGTCCCTGATTTATGTCATGACCTCACAATAGCCTCTCGTGCCCGCCTGGCCACAAAGCTTGATTATTTTGTAATTTGATCTTAGTGGGGATTCCAGCCGTGCTTCCCTGCTCGTGGGCAGCAGAATGTGGCAGCCTGCCTGCTCACTTGCCTGAGCTGCAGTGATCAGATTATGCCTTCTCAGCATTTCTTACATTGGCTGCCTGCATTGAAGTTCAGAGAAGCTTGAAGTCAGCCCACTTGAGTCTTACAGCCCTTAACAGAAACAGAATAGGAGCTACTGGAGCTTTCATGGAATCTTGGCCTCACACGTGCCTACTGTTAAGAAAGTCAGAAAGTCACTCCACACTGATTATTCCTTGACTATTGATAAAATTTTCATTTCATCGTGCAATTTCCAGAAACCATGTCTCCAACTTTAATGTTATTTTTAGGGCTGTCATTGGGGTTTTAACTTTCAGCATTTAGACATTCCCATAGCATGTGAAGGATCTTCATAAAAGATAGGAAGATTCGGCCTTTTTTGAGGGGGGGGCTGTTTGTTGCTAATAACAAACCGTTACAGGGCATCATAATTAGCAAAGCACTCTTCTCTCTGTATTATTCTTTATGCCAAGTATTTACAGAATGATGATATTTGTCAACGTCTTTATAGATAACATAACTGCATCCTGTTTAGGTTATGGAGGAGAACAGTGTCCAGCCTGGCCCTGTGACATGACATGGAAAATTCAGAACCCATACTGCTTCCACTTCCTTCATCCAAAATGTTAATTGAGCACCAAGAATGTGCAGGCCCTCCGTGAGGCACCGGAGATACAGTGCTGAGCTGCATACAACAGCCCCTGCCCTCCTGAGTTGACAATTTCCAATTTGAAATTAAAGCTCTTACATAGTACATGCATTTAGAAGCTTTGAAAAAAATCGTATATAGTAGTTCCAAATTTTGTAAAATATGAGCCAGAGAGACTGAGCGTTGGAATGGACCTCAGAGAGAATCTCATAGAGCCTCTTTCCTCATTCAGTGCAAAAATCCCCTCCGTGGGGTTTGTGCATAGGAGGGAACAAAATACGCAATTCCTGTTTCATTGTTGAGAAATAAAGAGATCGTGATTGTGGGTTAAGATATAATCTACACTCCAACCAAAGCTCGATTAAAACAGTTTTGTTTTCTGACATTACCATTCATACGTTCGGCAGACCAGCAAGAAAGCTGGGAAAATGAAGCATAAACAATGTGGTGCCAGTTTGCTTTAAAATCCCTAATATATGTTTTGTAAACAAAGCCTATAAAACTTAGTACTCTACTAATTAAATAACAAGAAAGATTTTATGAATACATGAAAAGCCAGAATTTAAAATGCCTCCAGGGGAACAGGTGCTGTAATGACATCACTGTGGGTCACATAGCTTCCCCCCCCCCTTGATACTTACATTTGGTCATAATGGAAAGAAATTGATTCCAAATGTGTTTTCTTGACCTCCTTCTCCATTCATGTTAGTGCCTAACCTTAAATGATGTTTCTACAATCTCGGTTGTATTTACAGTAATTATATGCATAATGTAGCATATTATTGTCCGGACTTCCTGTTTAATCAGTACAGAGCTTCTTACAAGTGCAGCTGAAAAGGGCAAACAAAATTAAAGCTTTATATACCAAAACAAGTTTGATTTGCTAAGCTCCCAGCATTCCAAAGTACACAAATTTGTTCCACCAAGTTTTCCGATGGCTTGCAGATGGGCAATGATTAATCAGAGAGCTAACTGTGAAGTAGTTTGCAATTAAACTGGAAAGCTCTGAAGCATGCTAATTGAATCAGAAAATTAGAGACACTGAACAGTAATTGGCTATTTCTCATGCAGCAGGTGCCAGGCCACTCATCTGTGGAACAAGGTATTTAAGGCACATTAGCACTAGTAAAAATACTTCTTGATATGGAACAGTTAGATTTTCTGCTCATTTTCACCATGGATGTCAAAACATACAGCTGTGCTATCTGGTACTTGCAATTCGTGTTTGAAGAATTCAAGTTAGGTAAACATATGGGAAAGAAGTGCTGGGCATCCTCTAAGTGCACAAGAAACATTTTAGAAGTGAAACCGAAAATGAGGGGCTGAGGCTCTGTTTTTTTTTTTCAGCTCAATCACTTTTGCTTTCTTATCATACAGATTTAGAAGTTGAAATTTTCTGTGTAGTTAGTTTAAAGCAACAACAGTATAAATCTAGCACTGCTGTGAGCTTAGTAGATACATAAAGCCGATTCATATCATGTCTCAGCATGAGTTTATCTCTTCTAATTAGTACCGCCATTTTATAGAGTGCGCGCATGCTATGAAAGTTTGTTTGCCATGCCAACAGGGACCAGGACGAGTAGTTTTTCTTTAGTGGAACGAACTGCCGTAGGATCGTGAACCACTGTAACCTAACCAGTGGGTAACCAGGCCAGAAGGGGACTTAATAATTTCAATTGTAGATATTTTTTTTAATAATAATTATTTTCAGATCATCAAGGGTGGGGCTTATGCTTCTGTTTCCCATTACTTTAATTAGAGTTCAGTATTGTTATTAGAAAGTGAAAGTACGAAAGAAAATTAAAATGTACTAAATTATACTGTGTTGGGAAGCAGAATATTACAATATTCGCATGCTAATCTTATTACTTAACAGATGACTGCAGAAAATAGTGAGTTTGAACCAAGAGACATAAATTATACATTATAAATTGTAAACAGTGCATAGGGGATATGTTATAACTGTGTCTCATTTAAATTGAGGCAGGGAGTTTTCTCTGCACGAATAATGTTCCTTCATTAAGTTTTAAAGTCTCTTTTATAATGTTTTATTAAGAACATTTGGCAACATGTTGCCAAAAAAATGTTTTAAGTGGAACACACAGGTTTTCTAAAAGTATAGCGCACTACAGACATAACCTTTATGTCCCTAAGCTATAGATTTTTTTTTTAAGTTAAAGCAAAAGCTGCTTCTTTGGTAGGCCTCCTTCCCCACCCCCCCATAAGCCATGTACATTTTGCATTCTTTAGTTTGGAAAGCAGTTCTGAAGCATTTACATGATCAATGTCTTTTACTTGAGGGATAAAGTTTGCTCTTCCATGGACAAGTGAGAACATATTGATCATTTTATTCTATTTGCTATTTCTAAATTCAATATACCTCTTGAGTCGATAAGCGAGATCGAGAGCATATTCTTTTTGTGTGTGTGCCTGGTTGTAGCTTGTTCTCAAGATTCAAGATACATTTTTGATTAATCACGAATGCTCTGAGGTCATGGAGAGCAAATGTGTTTGTGGAGTGTCAGCTGATGCTGTCAGATAAATGTCTTAAGCTTAGCCAGGGTTCATGCCCCAGCTTTAGGCTGTGCCAAACGCCTCCCCTTGTTGAGGAAGATAACAGCTATACTAGAGGCGACTGAGCTGTTGGTTCACTGAAAGGGCTGACCTTGCCATATGGGGCTACAGCAGGTGAAAGAAAGAGTGCAGATGTTTTAATCGAAACTTTACAAATGTAAACTTTTCGTTTGATTAAATGATCTTGGTATCCACTAATTACATTCTGGGCCTCATATCTAGTCTGATTCTAACTCCGTTTCTTCAGTGTTTCCGATCAGTCTCCCTGGGATGAAAAATTTCTCCTATATTGTTCTCGTGTGTTCTGAGAGTATTTTGGCACCAGCAGTGTGTTATTAAAATACTGCAAAAGCATGAAAATGTTTGTTAGGATAAAAGAGATCTATTTCTCTCTAGATATGCGTAGTAGAAATTCTGCCCTTCTTGCTTTGTAGGGTTGTTTGTTTATGGTTTGTTTTTGTGTTTTTTTGTTTTTTTTTTTTTACCAAATCAGCAAAATAAAAATATGGTCTGGGCAGAGAGGTCACTTGTGTTAATGACCCTTGTCCATGTACCCTCTTATCTTCAGAGGACTCATTTAATCACATTTACCCCCACTTACAGTAATTTGTCTTCTTTTACTAGACAGAGTCTATAAATAGGAATAATGACAAACCTAAACTAACACCTGGAGAATGCTTTGCTTTGTACCAAGGCTTTCTCTGTTTGAGACTAAAGGTGATCCGATTCATCATATGGTGATGCGTAAATAAAGGAACTCTCTGTGGGCCGTTTGTGGGCATTTGCTGCAGAATACCTTGCAAAAAAATAAATAAGTGCCTCTCTCCCATCTTATCCCAGTTTGTTCTTTTCTCTAAAGAAGCTGGTCTACTTTTCTTTCCTCTCAATAACTTCCTGCTGCCATGGGTAACTCACCAGTGCTAATTAGACAAAATAATGCTGCTAAAAAAAAAAAAAAGAAATAACACATCTGTCATGAACTCCCATCAGATCTTTTGGAAATGAGACATTTTAAATATTTTATGCTGAACACAAAATATCTTGAGGAAATAGTTTTCTATTCCATATCCCAAAACAAACTATCAGTGTGCTGCTTAAAAACATTCCACTTTATTTAAAATGTCCTCACACTTGAAATGTAGGTCCTACTGGCTGCACATGAAACCCAGGTTGTAAAGTAGAAAACACTAAATGGAACTAGAATAAAATGAAAGATACAATTTTATTTTTGAAAATCTTGCCTTTATCAAGTGATACTAGAAAAATGTTCCATTTCAGTATCTAGAGACAACTGTGTTTCATGTATGTTTGTATAACTGAATAAAATGAAGTTTGGTTTCGTTTGGTTTTTGCAATGCTAAAATGACTGATAGACCGTGTAGAAATGAAGGAGACTGAAATAACGTCCATAGTCACACGTGAAGCTTCGGGTAGCGTGATTATATGAGTGACTTCACTTTCAGTTTTCACTTTCTTGCATTGGAGAAGGAAATGGCAACCCACTCCAGGGTTCTTGCCTAGAGAATCCCAGGGACAGTGGGGCCTGGTGGGCTGCCGTCTATGGGGTCGCACAGAGTCAGACACAACTGAAGTGACTTAGCAGCAGCAGCAGCAGCAGCAGCGTAATTACAACTGAAGCAACTTAGCACACACGCAGTGTGATTAAAAAAGGCAAATCTGTGATTTTCTATAGTTTTCTAAATTATTTAAAGATTAGTAGTAGCTAATGCCCAACTTCATACTTGCAAATCATAGTTCACATATAAATAAGGAGATTTTTTTTACATTCTCTTTTCTTCACATTTAAGCACAGTTTAGTTCTGGACTAAATTTTGTAGTTATTAGTGTCTTTGAGTATTCCTTAGCCATCATCCTTTTTGTCTTCTTTCCTTTATTAATAAATACTTTATATGTCCTAGAACATCAGTGATGCAGGCCATATTTTTGTCACACCTTTTTCCAAAACTACTGTGCAAATGTGGTTAACCCTTTAGTTCATATTGTTTTTAGGTCCATCACTTTAAAAATATTGAACACAGTCATGCCCAAGCCAGATCCTTAAAGAGATTTGGAACTTTTTTATTTTTTATATGTAAGTATATTCGTAATTTAGAACCAATAATTGATTATGAAGTAATAAAATACTTCCTAAAGAGTTGGAGATAATTCTCAGCCCAACTCAGACCCACAGGGAATGGTAAACTGCTTATCAGCAAGACTCACTCGCCTCTTTCTCAAAGCTACTGTCTCCTTAGACAGTATTTAGTACTATGCCTACACACTTACCCATCCTTTTCACTGAAGTAAAAAAGCATTAGTACATCTCTAACAGTTCTATTTTTCTTCACACTGCCTTCTACCTTGAGCCTTTTCTAAGCTAGCTCTTTTCTTCCCATTTAAAGTTTAAATGATCATTTATTTTACTACCAATCAGTCTAAAAATAAAAGTCAGCACATGAAAATGGTATTCTCCCTGAGCTTTGAGTCTCTTACTCAGTTTAAGAGCTTATTTGAAAAATTACTGGAAAATTCTGGAAAGAATCAGTTACAAATCCATTTTTTTTCTATAAACCAAATTTTGCTTTATTTTTTAATAATGTCTAAAGACTGATGGTATTTTCAGTTTCTAGTTATAGCTGTAATTCCCACTTTTTACTAATCAGATTTGGGGGATGGTTTTAATTATACATAAAAGTCTTTAAGGAGTTCAATCTTCAGCTTTTATTATTTGCCATTTAGAAGAAACTCTCAAGTAACACTGTAATTCTACTTTAGCTTACTTTATCAGCCAAAATTACTTTTTTACAGTTGGATTTTTGTCTTTATTCTTACTTCACATAGCAAAAACTGAATGTTGGGCTTTTGTCTCTCTATTATAATTCGTATATTCCAAACTTTTTAGTTGTTTAAAAAGCTAATAGTAAAATTGTTACTGACCATTATTTCCCAGTAACAACTGATATAACAGTAATAATAACATATGAATTCATTTTGTTAGACTAATTTGGCTTCCTCAAGATTCTGAAGGATTTGAAATTACTAGTGTCCTATCAGAGAAAGTCTATGCAAAATGTCTTATTTTAAGGGTTTATAATGCTTCCCATACTAATGAGAAAAACAGTTCATCATTTTCAAGTGTGTAATCAGTGTCAGTATTTTGTACATCACAGTGAAAGTCCTGAAACAGTGGCATTCTGGATGCTCCTGTGAGGAGCAAAAAGAAACTTTCTTTCCTCTTGTAAAGCACTTTTTCAAGAATTCAAATAAGAAAAAAATATATAGTACAATTACTTTAAATAGCAGAGTCGTGAATGAAAGTAGTGTGGATCTTTTCAGCATTGTAAAGTACTCAATCACCGTTGCATTTTATATATAAACAGAAGACTGGGTATAATTCTTGAGAAAATCTTGCCCTTTCTAAACTTATAATTTTTGCATATTTAGAAATGTACATGTTTATAATCTTCCATTATGCATTATACATAACTAAGTACAACAAATAAATAATGAAACTGTCTTTAAATTGTTTCTGCAGAAATATTCATTTTGTAGGAATTAAAACAGTCTGCTGTTTTTTTTTTTTTTTTTTTTT
>SJYT01022873.1:504069-564706 GCA_006410635.1 Cephalophus harveyi
ATTAAAACATTTTTTTTTTTTTTTTTTTTTTTTTTTTTTTTTAATGACATTGAGAGCATTTCTAAGTGGAACTCACAAGTCTTGATCGTATTAAGTATATTTCCTTCACCTTCAGATAAAGGCTCCTTAAATTACTTCAGCCTTGAAGATCCAAAGATTTACTCTCCACAGGCCAAGGAAACAGAAAGGAACAGAAAGAAGGCAAGTGATGCCAAAGCAGGTAGAACAAGGAGAAGATAAAAGCAAGGGCCAGACTGTTTGGGGACCTCTCAACCCAGAAACCACCCTTCTGTTTTGCTCTGAGGACAGTGGGATGCCACTGGAGGTCCTCAAATTACAGAGTGATGCTATCTGATCTCAGAGAGAAAGTAGACTGATTGGGGAGCGAAAATGTAAGGAGGTGGCCACTTAGGAAGCTAATGCAGTTGCCTGGGCAGGAGATGGCAGTGGCATGAGCGATAGCAGCGGTGGAGATAGGAAGGAGCGACCAACATGTCTGAATCACTTAGATGTGGGAGGTGCCAGCAAGTGAAGGGACGAAGGGTGATTCTCCATTTCTGGCTTGAACATCTGGGTGAGGTCAGTTACTGAGATGGGGAAGTCTGGGAGAGGAAGAGATTTGGGAATGATAATTGCAAGTAAAATGTTGACATTTGACCATACTCTATTTTTTAATCTTTAAACATTTATTGAAGAAAACAGTCTGGAGATCAGAGATGGGTTACAGGGCAAAAAAGAAGAGCAAATGCCTGACATTAAAGTTTTTCTTTCATCAGCATAGGAGACTTCTAACTGTAAGTGAACTAGAAGTTATTCAGCTAGAAGGTGCGAATCTAACAGTGTTTGATGAATATTTAAAACTCACCATTGACTAACATTAACATTAGGGCTTCCCTGGTGGCTCAGAGGGTAAAGCATCTGCCTGCAATGTAGGAGGCCCGGGTTCGATCCCTGTGTTGGGAAGATCCCCTGGAGAAGGAAATGGCAACCCACTCCAGTACTTTTGCCTGGAAAATCCAATGGACAGAGAAGCCTGGTAGGCTACAGTCCATGGGGTTGCAAAGAGTTGGACACGACTGAGGGACTTTCACTTCACTATTGACTAACATAAGCTATTCAGTTCAGTTCATTTCAGTCACTCAGTCATGTCCGACTCTTTGCAACCCCATGGCCTGCAGCACGCCAGGCCTCCCTGTCCATCACCAACTCCCGGAGTTTACTCAAACTTATGCCCATTGAGTCAGTGATGCCATCCAACCATCTCATCCTCTATCATCCCTTTCTCCTCCCACCTTCAATCTTTCCCAGCATCAGGGTCTTTTCAAATGAGTCAGCTCTTCGTATCAGGTGGCCAAAGTATTGGAGTTTCAGCTTCGACATCAGACCTTCCAATGAATATTCAGGACTGATCTCCTTTAGGATGGACTGGTTGGATCTCCTTGCAGTCCAAGGGACTCTCGAGGCTTCTCCAACACCACAATTCAAAAGCATCAATTCTTCGGTGTTCAGCTTTCTTTACAGTCTATAGGCTGTACCCATCCTCAAATTTAGCCGCTTCTCACTTGTGCAGATTTCATGCAAGTTGTGTGCATCAGCTGTTTGCCACTGTGATGGAGACAGTTTTTCAGTAGCCCCAACGTAACTATAAGCACATAACTTTAAAAGCAAGTTCTCATTCAAACTTAATAACAGTTGCCAGGGGAGAAGATTGGTGGAAGGGATAGTTAGAGAATTGGGGATGGACATGTACAGACTGCTGTATTTGAAACAAATAACCAGCATGGACCTACTGTGCAGCACATGGAACTCTGCTCGATGTTATGTGGCAACCTGGATGAGAGAGTATTTTAGGGGAGAATGGATACATGTATATGAATGGCTGAGTCCCATCACTGTTCACCTGAAACTGTCACAACATTATTTGTTAATTGGTTATACCCTAATACGAAATAAAAAGTTCAAAACTTTGTGATTACTAAAAATAGAGATATTTCAGAGATTAGAAAATAAAAAGCAAGTTCTCTTTCCCTGGATTTCTTTTTTAAAGAATTTTAATGACATTTTAGTAAGAATCCACAGCTTAATGTTACCTTACAAATTTGGGAATTCTGTTTTATACAGTTAATTTTTTCCCCCAGTGGCTAAGTAATCCTTTGCAAAAAGAGTAACCCAGTCAAACTTGGGGAAAAAAAGTCTCTTATACCTTTTGTCACTTAAGTATGAAGAAAAGATGTTCCCAGATGCTACCTAATTCTTCCCACTTCCGTGATAGCAGTTGTACCATTTTAGTGTTGTGGTACAAATGTTTGAAAACCATATCCTTTGACTGTTGAGCATCATCACCCTTTTAAAAGATAACATTTGTATGTTTGGTGTATTGTTCATGTACTTTGGCAGACTAGTTTGTTTTTATTTTCATTTTTTATATGGTGGGGAATAGAGCAGTAATAAGGAAAACCTAACTGGGAAGGGACAGATTTGGTATTTTACTTCAAACATACAAAGTGTTTACATAAAAAGGTTATGATCACCGTTTGCACCAGCATGGGTGGACCTAGAGACTGTCATATCGAGTGAAATCAGACAGAGAAAGACAGGCGTCACATGGTATTACTTACATGTAGAATCTTAAAAAATGGCACAAATGAACTTATATCCAAAGCAGAAAGAGTCACAGATGGAGAAAACATGGTTATGGCAGAAAAAGGGAGGGGAGAGAGAAATTGGGAGATTTGGATTGACATATGCACTATATATAAAATGAAAAACTAACCAGCACCTACTATATAGCAGAGGGAACTCTACTCAGTATTGTAATGGCCTATATGGGAAAAGAATTTTAAAAGGTGGATATATGTATAACTGATCACTTTGCTGTGTAGCCAAAACTAACACACCACTATAAATGAACTATACTTGAATAAAAAATTTTAAAAACAAAAGTTATGATCCCATCAGCTTAATTTAGATACTTAAATATTTAGAGAATATTTAAATATCTTAAATGAGAATACCAGTGTTATCCAAAGTCATTACTCAAACGTTACACACATTTTTATGTAATTATCAGCTTGCTTTTGTGAACATCAAATTACAGGCCCATCCAGTTTCCCCCATGGCAGATTGACAGACCCGGTAGATGGAATAGATGCGTTGTATATTGATGCTAGTAAAGCTATCCATTGTCTCATTCATGGCCTGATGATCAATACTAAGGAGGAAACACGATGAATGATAAGATTAAGAGAGAAGATTTTGATAAGAAGCGGGCCTTACCAAGTGTGATGATAGAGGAGAGCAAAATACAGAGTGAAGTGAAGTTGGGAAATAGCCCCAGGTTTATAGACTTAGGTCCCCTGTTCCTAAGACTCAAAAAAAAAAAAAAAAAAAAAAACAGTTAACATCTTACATGTATTGAAATAAATGGATTCAAATTTGCATTTTCTTCTGTCTAGCTGTCTGTTGGTATTTGGGGAAGTTCCTGATTTTCTCCCCACCATGTTGCTTTTTAAAAGCCCTGTCAACCAAAATCCTATTCCCATTCCTTTGTTATCCTTATACAATGGGAACAGGCACCTGCTCTGCTTTTGAAGATTATAGTTTTCTGTCCATTTTTTTGTTCTCTTAACCTCTTGCGTAACCCTCTTTCAAAACCCACTTCAATTTACCCTTTCTTCATGAAGCTGTCCCTCCTGCCCAGACCTCAGCAACCACTTCTTACTCTAAAGTTAGAGGACTTATGACCTCTGCCGTTCAGCTGGCCTTTAACATATGCCACCTTATGATAACATTTCTCTTTTACGCATGTGCATAAATACTTTGCATGTGCATAACGTTTCTCTTCTTTGCATGTGGATAGTGAAGAGGGTGAAATGCAGACAGGCTTCCTTGGCTCAAATCCTGCCTCTGCAAGTTACTCTCTGAGTAACTAAGCAAGTTAGTTAACCTCCATAAACTTCAGCTGTGTCATCTCTAAGATGGAGACAGTAACAGTGCCTCCAACATAGAGAATTCAGTGTAGCAATGCATCTAAAGCATAATAAGTGCTGAATCTGTCTCTTATACACATCTCTTCTCCTCCCGCCTTCAGTCTTTCCCAGCATCAGGGTCTTTTCCAATAAGTCAGTTCTTGGCAGGTGGCCAAAGTATTGGAGTTTCAGCTTCAGCATCAGTCCTTCCAATGAATATTCAGGACTGATTTCCTTTCGGATGGACTGGTTGGATCTCCTTGCAGTCCAAGGGACTCTCAAGAGTCTTCTGGATACCATGATCTTAGTTTTTTGAATGTTGAGTTTTAAGCCAGCTTTTTTACTTTCCTCTTTCACTTTCATCAAGAGGCTCTTTAGTTCTGCTTTGCTTTCTACCATAAGTGTGGTATCATCTGCATATCTGAGGTTATTGATATTTCTTCTGGCAATCTTAATTCCAGTTTGTGCTTCATCCAGCCCAGCATTTCACATGATGTACTTCCATTTAAGTTAAATAAGCAGGGTGACAATATGTAGTCTTGACGTACTCCTTTCCCAATTTGGAACCAGTCCGTTGTTCCATGGCATTGTCATATCTAGTCCTTGTGAAATTCACTTCTGTGTGCAAGTGTTTCATGAGTTTACTTATAAATTGACTCAATAAGTCAATGAATACCAATAACTAAATTATGGCTTTACTTTCAGAAATGTGTTTTTAAGAGTCCTAAGTTGTTATCATCTGTCAAGAATATTTTTTTTCTTTTTTGGTACCCTTTTACCAGCCTTTCCCTCTATCCCCCACCATCCCCCAGCCTCTGGCAACTCAACATTTGTTGTTGTTGTTGTTGTTTTTTAAGACTCAACATATAAGTGATACCTTGCTGTATTTGTCTTTCTCTGCCTGGTCTATTTCACACAGCGTAACGTCTTCCAGGTTCCTCCATATTGTCACAAATGACAGCGTTTCCTTCTTTTAGGGCTGAGTAATATTTCATTGTGTGTGTATATCCGTGTTGATGGGCACCTAGGTGGCTCCAGCGCCTCGGCTATTGTGAGTAATGCTGCAGTGAACATTAAAGTGGAGATATCTCATCCACACAATGGTTTCCAGTTTTCCCAGCAGCATTACTGAAAAGATATTTCCCTTATTGTATATTCTTCACTCCTTTGCCAAAAATTAATTGACTGTATATATACATGGGTTTATTTATAGACTCTGTTGCCCTGATCTATCTCTTTTTATGCCAACGCTGTACTATTTTGATTATTATATGTTTGTAATATATTTGAAGGGGCTTCCCAGATGGTGCTAGTGGTAATGCAGGTGATATAAGAGACCTGCATTTGATCCCTGGGTGTGGAATCTAGGAGGTCATGGCAGCCCACTCCAGTATTCTTGCCTAGAGAATCCCATGAACAGAGGAGCCTGGCAGGCTACAGTCCATAGAGTCACAAAGGGTTGGACACAAGTGACATGACTTAGCATGCACGTATATAGCATCATATCATATGAAACTAAGGGCGGTTTTGCTTCTTCCTTTCCAGGTTGGAGATCTTTTGTTTCTTTTTCTTGCCCAATAGCTCTGAATGGGACTTCCAGTACTCTGTTGACTACAAGTAGCAAGAATGAAAACCCTTGTCTTGTTTCTGATCTTAGGAGAAAAAGTTTCAACATTTCACCATTGAGTATGATGTTAGATGTGGGCTTGTCATATGTGTTTATTATGTTGGAGTACATTCCGTCTATACATAGTTTGTTGAGAGTTCTCAAGAGTATGCTGAATGACTAAAACTACCTCAGGCACTATAGGAGATTCTAGATATATAGAAATGGTAGGTATATTTCTTATCCATTATGAGCTTTCAGTTTAAGGAAAATTCTAACATTTACTTCAAGTACTAAACAGTCAGAAGGTAGGGAAATGAATAGGTTATCAAGAAGAGAGAGAGGGCAAAATAGAGCTTCAACCTAAAGGAAGGAATACAGGAGAAGAGAAGAAAGGAAAGCAGTTGAAAGGGTTAAAAAAACTAACAATGCAAAAGATAAAGAGAAAGAAATAATGTCACAAGCCTGTTCACTGCCAATTTTATAGATACAGCTCACGACCATGAACTGATGTAACAATGGAATAACTCTTTATGTTGGGCGTTGTCTCAGAGCATGGATTGCGATATGAAGTTTACATGACACATTTCTGGACTCTAAAAGGCTAAAAATTCAAACTTTCCTTTTATGAAACACAAATTATACCACATTTCTTGTATTTACAGCTCATGAATAAGGTTTATTTTAAAGATTTTTGGTCTATTGTCCATTGATAATCTATGTACGTGGTTAGCAGCATTTACTGATGGTCTCCTGTATCTAACCACCACACCATGACTGGAGCCTTAAGTTAAAAGCTCCTAAACTGACAGCTTTGAACCAAATTTGAAGAAAGTCAGGTATATGCATTGTTGAGTAGGAAGGTAAGCATTCCAGGAAACAGACGGAATATGGCAAGCACAGAACTGTAGAAGTGGTAACAAGGGAATAAAAACGAATTTTATTGATTTAGTTAGTACCTGTCATTTGTTAGAAGCTTACATAATCTTCTTTGGAATGGCCTATTAACACGGATTTAATGATAAATCTCCATTCCTCTATTAAATGAGCCAGAACAAGTGGTATTCAGTACGTGTCCCTGTAAGAAAGGCTATAGCAACGTGGTGATAGTTTTACGAATTTCTACAAGTTGACCTAAGCACCAAGGGGTTTGGGTTAGAGAAAAATACACTGTCTGCATATTTTTTCCTTTACAAGTTTCATAGTATGAAATGTGTATCCAGTTTTTCATGAACAAGCTTTTTTTTCCATCATCTTGACTGATTTATTTCTAATTATCAAAGCGGGCAATGTGCCCTCCATATGTCATCCGTGTGAAATGACTGCATGTGCCCCGTATAAGATCTGGATGCAGAGGAGCTATGAGTCTTAACGTTTATTCAAATGAAGACCGAAATCTTTTGAGATACCCACCCAGGTATCTTGTGTAATCTTCTATCAGGATTGTATCTCTCTTGCAATTTGTATGACACTACCTGTTTGGAATAGGATAAAGACTCAATGGTGACTGTCAGCGCTGTTTTCAAACTAAATATTCATCTAGTCCTTTGTGGCTACCATTTTTATCAAGCATTCAGAACAGCTTCCCTTTGCTGATCTGCCATTTTCCTGCAAATCACTGTTTCCCTTGTAAGATTGCTAGTGAGACAAGCTTAGACCTGGCTGCCTTTCTCTCAGTAATAGAGAAAAGAAATGTCTCTGGTGCCCATGCTGCAAAGAACGTTGATTCATGTGTAAATTATCATTTGGCCTTTGTATGCTTGGCCTGTGGAGAGTACACAGGCAGATAAAGACTCTGCGGGTCGGGGCTCAGGACGGGCAGGTTTCTCCCGTGGCTACAGTTGTTGTCACAGATTATCAGACATGCTATGATCTCTTATCATTATTTATTTGCGGTTTTCCACGTAAAATAAATGCTAGCACAGGAAATGCTTCTGTATACGATGCCGTGTACCTGTCCCGGTTTTGTTCTGTGAGCTCCTGTTTTAACTGCTGAGGAGTGCTTTCTGTTTTCTTGAAGTTAGAACTGGTACCTTTCTGTTTCTGCCGTCAGTGCTCCAGCTCCAGTGTATCTCTTTCACTTGCTTCTACTAGCGTTGGCGTTTTTTCAAACTTGGTTGTTGTCCAGGTTTGTTGGGAACTGTAGATAATATCTCCATAACATACCCTATTAATCAAAGTAGATGTAAATTGCTGTGTGAGGTATGTATAGTGGCTTATAGACACTATGCGGAAATCAGATAGTTATATAAATCTATTTTACATAGCTGTTATCTGTGATTCAGTTGGTTTTTTTTTTTTTTTAAGTAAAATTACTTAACATGCACTCATTATTATCCACATTACTAAAAGAAGTAAGCAAATCTGAATTTATAAGGTAAATCTCTGTATAATACAGTCCATTAAGAAATGTATTAATAAATCCCACAATGATATAATGCCTTCAGTCTACTTTATTGTGAAGGTTTTATAATATGTGTCATAAGGGTGTACCTGGCGTATCTGTTTCTGCAACTTTTATTTATTTGTGTAATTCATATTATGTGTATATATTTTCACATTATGATCCATGTTACTTTTTTTAAAGCACGTTAGAAACCTAGAGAGTATAACACCTACCTTACTGGACTGATATTTATCAGAACGCTTGATTCATGAACCCTTCAGTAAGCTTTCCTCTTATTATAGTAAAATTAAGTGTTTTAAATAATACAGTTAGTATTTTTAAATCTTCCTTCATTTCTTTCAAAACGATTTCTTCGCTGGTGAAGACATTCTGTCCAGAAACAAATTTCTTTCACTTGGGCAAAAAGGTATGATTTCCCAGTGCAACTTTTGATATTGCAGTGGGAAAACAACCCACTGCTTGTTTTGTGTGGGTTCTTGTAGTTAAGCACAGTTTATTGTCCCAAAGCCTGAACTTTCCCTCCCCGTCCACTTCCCCCTGCTGAAGCTCCGCTGTGGTCTGGCAGGAGGCAGCCCTGCTCTGTTGCCACGAATGCCCCTGGGCCAGTGTTTCCCTGACCAGCCCATCCCACGGCCTCCTGGCGTGGAGCAGGAGGGGACGGGTGTGTATATACTCAGCCTACTTCTTTTTTCCCCTGACCAATTAAAATCACTTTACGCATTTTCTCCTATTTTTTTTTTTTTTTCTTATCTCCTCCTTGGCTGAAGTAATTCACTGAGTTTAGCCTAACTGGAAAACGAAAAACAAGAGGAAACTTCTAGATTTCTTTTTGGGAACGGGCACCACTAGCTCAGCTACCTTGCATGCCTGCATGCTAAGTCGCTTCAGTCATGTCCAACTCTTTGTGACCCCATGGATGTAGCTCACCGGACTCCTCTGTCCATGGGATTCTCCAAGCAAGAACACTGGAATGGGTTGCCACGCCCTCTTCCAGGGCATCTTCCCGACCCAGGGATTGAACCTGGGTCTTCTGCATTGCTGGCAGATTCTTTAAGGCTGAGCCACCAGGGAAGCCCTCAGGTACCTTCCTCAGCCCTAAATAGTAACTGTGTCAAAAAGTTCATATTTTGAGCCTGCGTAAACTGTTCGGTCCAGTTAATCTAACTGTTCTATCACTTGATTGATTACGGTTGTCCATAGTATGGTTTCAACCAGGAGAGGGGCTAGGGAAAGCCCAGCTGAGGAATACAGAGATTGGCTGACACAGTAAGAAGACAACCGTGGGTGAGACTCGAAGGAGAAGTTGTCAAGAGCAGTGTTGCTTAATCCCGTCTCTCTACCCAGTGATGCACTGGGTGGCTGTCGGGGGGTGGGGGGTGAAAACAGTGATTATATCGGAGATTTTCCTCTCAGTGTTCCTGTAACGCATGCAGAATTACGAGGAAGTCACATGCTTTTCTTTGCGCAGTTGTATAATTGATGTCTACTAAGGACATTAGTTGGGATTCCCAGATGGTGCCATGGTAAGAAGCATCTGCTTGCCAATGCAGGAGAGACGGGAGGAGCAGGTTCAATCCCTGGGTCAGGAAGATGCGCTGGAGGAGGAAATGACAACCCCCTCCAGTATTCTTGCCTGGAAAAATCCCATAGACAGAGGAGCCTGGCGGGCTACAGTGTATCAGGTCGCAAAGAGTTGCAGATATCTGAGCAGCCTAGCACTCATGCATTCAAGGACATTAGTTAGGTGTGTATAAATATATTTCATGTACATGGCATCTAGCATATAAATACAACACTTGAGAATAAGTATCAACAGTTGTGGCAATTTTCCTAAGAATATATCATATGCATCTGTGTTGAGAAAGGCATGCTATAATTATGACAATTAAAGACATTTAAAAGTAGCGAACAGATTTGTTTTTCTATATACTAATTTATTTACCCTGGTAGCTGAACTCAATACAGCATCTCCCTTTCAGTTTATCCATGAGGGGATATAGTGTGTTTCAATTTAAGCCCTTTTGTCTACAAGCTCTAGAGACCCACTCAGCTCATTTGGATTGAAGTTATAGTTTGTCTCCTAAAGAAGATTTTTATAGGAAATGTCTAAGAACTGAACTCTATACTGAAAATTTAGTTTAAGCTATTTAGACTTTATAATGTTGCTGTAATGTGAAATGAATCCAGCAGGTGTGATTGTGAGGGTAATCATTGTCTGTGATCAGAAAGTCATGGACAATTAATATTCCTGTGTGAAACAGCCACTCTTGCCTGTTGTCTCCCAGGAGACATTTTCCCTAGTCAAGTCTCATTTCTCTCTCTTAATTCTTCTGTTCACTATGTATTGACCAACTTCTTCCTCTTACTTGGGGCTTCCCTGGTGGCTCAGTGGTAAATAACCCCCTTACTGACACAGGAGACCCGGGTTCGAGCCCTGGGTCAGGAAGATCCCCTGGAGAAGGAAATGGCAACCCACTCTTGTCTGGAGAGTCTCATGGACAAAGGTGCTTACTCTCCCCGCCCACTGAGAACCTTGGCAAACACATGGTCTCTCTAGTTCTCACTTCAGCTGCAGTCCTCCAGCAGTCTGTTTCTTCCATTTAAATTCTTCAGAAAAAAAAAATTTTTTTTTTCATCTCTTTGCTTCAGATCAGAGCTGATGGTCATTTGAGTTGGCTGCATCAGTGTCCATCCCTGGCCCAACCAGCTGGAGGCAGGAGGCACAGGGTCATGTGATAGAAAAGGTGGCCCCTGCTGTCCCTGGAAACAGGTCTATAAGTAATGCAGTTTCACTAGAGGGGTGGTTGATGAGCACATGTTATGATTGGCACCTCTGATATATAAGCTTTCTTCAAATGGAACATCAAACCACTAACAAGACCTATTGCTTAAATGTCGCTTCCTCAGGGAAGTCCCAGACTAGACTGCATACGCGCTCCTAGTAGGTGCTCTCTGCATTTAATCATTTAATCATTATCATACTAAAAGTCAGCCATCGTTAGTGTAATTCCTTATTCAGTGCCTCTCCTCTTGCATAAACTCTAGTTTAGTGTGTGAAAACAGGGCCACATCTTTCTTGCTCACTGTTCTGTCCTGTACCTGCCCAGTTGCTGGCTCATAACAACACCCAAATGTTTGTTGTTTGAGAAGTAAGTGCCTCAAACCTATAGGAATGAAGTGTTTCAAATCAGAAATTTAGTCATCGTCCAAAAACCAGCTTTCCTTCCTTCCTAAATGTCCGCATTTCTGGCAGTGTCTGTCACACAGATGCCGACTCACCCCTCTCTTCCTCCTCGCGTCGGTCGTGTCGGCCGGCTCTTTCTTTTATCTGTCACTTCTGCATTTCTACTCCTGCTGCCTTAGTCCAGGTCTTCGTCACCTCCACCTAACTGGTTGTGTGGTTCCTAAAATCTCGCCCTTTATCATATCCTGCACAGCTTCCTAAAAAGCGGCTTTTCACACCTCTTTCTCTATGAAGAAAAAAAAACTTTGTTGGCTCCCCTTGTATGTAAAGAATGAAATCCAAACTCTTCAGTTCTTTGCTCTCTTGTTCCTGCTAAATCTCCGGTTAGGCTTGCTCCTACCATCCTCTATGAGCTGTTTCATGCTATCCGAAAGGTCTAACTCTGACCTCCGAATACCTTATTAGCATTTCTGTCCATTTTTTTTGTTCTCTTAACCTCTTGCATAACCCTCTTTCAAAACCCACTTCAATTTACCCTTTCTTCATGAAGCTGTCCCTCCTGCCCAGACCTCAGCAACCACTTCTTACTCTAAAGTTAGAGGACTTATGACCTCTGCCGTTCAGCTGGCCTTTAACATATGCCACCTTATGATAACATTTCTCTTTTACGCATGTGCATAAATACTTTGCATGTGCATAACGTTTCTCTTCTTTGCATGTGGATAGTGAAGAGGGTGAAATGCAGACAGGCTTCCTTGGCTCAAATCCTGCCTCTGCAAGTTACTCTCTGAGTAACTAAGCAAGTTAGTTAACCTCCATAAACTTCAGCTGTGTCATCTCTAAGATGGAGACAGTAACAGTGCCTCCAACATAGAGAATTCAGTGTAGCAATGCATCTAAAGCATAATAAGTGCTGAATCAATGTTTTCTATAAAATTATTTGCACATTATTAATTAATTGATCGTTTTCTGATACCTATAATGTGCTACAAACTGTGCTAAATAGGTTCAGTATAAAGGGGTTAACCAACCCCTTTATAAAGGGGTAAAACCTCTGCTTGCAAGGAAGTTGCCTCTGTTTTATCTCCCCATGGACCATGAGCCCCTTGCCATCTCATTCATAAAATGCATACATATTTACTGAATATCTGCTGTCTTCAGAAGCCCCATGCCAAGCTTTAGGAGTTAAGCGGAGGCATAATATAAAGTCGATGACCTTCAAGACCCTCACAACTAAAGCCCCTGCCGTTGTACTTTGCACACAGTGAGAGCTTAGTAAGTGTGTATTGGCATCAGTGAGCATGGCAGTGATGATGAGGACTCCAGAGCACCACAATTTCTAGCCTCTCTTTAGAGCTGTTAACTTTATTTGGCTTCTTCTTGTCTTCATTTTCCAGTGAATGAATGCCAGGAAGTCTTTTTCAATTTTTTTTTTCTCTCTGATCAAGACTTAGATAATGTCTGCTTCTTTTGGTAGCTAAATATCCCCCAAACTCAAGCTTCTTGCTTCACTGAGAAGATATTATGGTATTGCCAATGGAAACCACTTCACATTTGGGCAACATCATGATGTCTAGGTGGCTCAGATTCAAGTTTCAGTAGAGATTCTGGTTCCTGCACATTTGCTGTCAAAAACCACTTTATAGGAGCCAAACTGTGGAATCCTTCCAAGTGTTAGGCACTATTAGAAGTACCATTAAAGTATTGCAGAGTTTCAAAAGATTATGAAATTCTGCTTTTTTAATATAAAATGTACTATGGTACTTCCATAAGATTTAATCAATCCCTTATTTCTGTCATGAGTCTAAAGGCAATCAGTATCTCTCTTTTTTTAAATTTCTGGCATCACAGTTTAAGACGTGATTATTTCTGTGTATGACTTGTAGCTAAGTCCCCTCCCCATACTCTGTCCCTCTCTATTTCCTTGGTCACCTTGCAGGAAATAAGACACATTGACTTAACAGTTAAAATAAAGGTTTGTGTAAGTTCAGAAGCTGTTTTAATTTATCATGAAATTTTACTCTAGTCAAGTCTAAAAAGGAAATAGTAACTGACTATATCTTCCTCACTTGAAAAGCAAAAGCATACATCTGAATAGCCATCTGAAAAGATATTTACCTTGTAATAAATACCAAAGAAATCATCACATAGTATTTATTTGTAAACAAGCCATTATTTGTAAAGTTACTTGTTTGGTGTCTATTTCCATATTATACTGTATACTCCTAGAAGTCATTGAGCGCATGTCTTGTTAACCATCACATCCTCACTCCTGGAAAAAAAATGTTGGTTGAAAATAAAATGAAATTACATGTATTCTTATCCAAGGAGCACTGACTAACATCATAGGCCACATATTCTGTGAAAATATTATACAAAAATACAGTTAGCACTTCTATTTTTTTAGCTTTATTGAGGTATAATTGACAAATCAAATTGTAAGATATTTAAGGTGTACAATGTGATGATTTAATTTAATATACATAGTGAAAGAATTCCTCCTACCTAGTTAATTAACGTATCCATCACCATAAATATCGTTTTCCTCTTTCTTTATGAGAGCATTATACTCTCTTGGCAAATGTCAATTACACAACTCAGTGTTATCAGCTATTATAGTCACCATGTTATATTAATACATCCTACCTGTTCATCCTAAAAGTCTGTATCCTTTTACCAACCTCTCTCTCTTTCTTCTATCCCCCAGCCCCTGGCAAGTGCTTTTCTTCTGTTTTTATGAGGTGACTCTTTTAGATTCCAGATGTAAGTGATACCAGGCAGAATTTGTCTTTCCCTGTCTGGCTCATTTCAGTTAGCATACTGCCCTAAAGGTCCATCCATGTTGTCACAGATGGTAGGATCTCCTTCTCTCTCATGGCTGAAATAGTATTCCTAAGTGCCGCATCTCCTTCCTTCATTGATGGACACAGGTTAGTTCCATATCTTGGTTACTGTGAACAATGCTGCAGTATTCACGGACGTGCACATGATCTTCAGTACCCTGTTTTCCTTTCCTTTGGCTATGTTTGGATTTTTAGAACTTTCTGAAATGGCTGTTCTGACAGGTGTGGAGATGATATCTCATTGTGGGTTTGATTGGCATCTCCTTGATTATATTGAGTACCTTTTCATGTATCTGTCTACTTTGGGAAAATGTCTATTATGTTCCTCTGCCCATTTTTAATAAGATTTTTTTTGGGGGGGGGGGTTAGTTTTATGAGTTCTTTATGTATTTTGAATGTTAACCCTTTATGAGATATGTGACTTGCAAACATTTTCTCCCATTTCATAGGTTGCTTTTTCATTTTGTTGATGGTTTCCTTTGCTGAGAAGATGCTTTTTAGTTTGATGGAGTTAGTCCCCCTTGTTGATTGCTTTTGCTACTTTCACTTCTGGTATCAATCCAAAAAAAATCACTGCCAAGACCAGTATCGAGGAGCTTACCCCCTATGTTTTCTTGCAGTTTTAGGTCTTACACTCAAGTGCTTAATCCATTTGAACTGATTTTTGTGTATGGTTTAAAACAGAGGCCCAGTCTCATTCACTTCCTTGTGTCTGTTCAGTTTCCCAACCCATTTATTGAAGAGACTATCCTTTCCCCATTGTATATTCTTGTCTCCTCTGTCAAAAAGAAATTTTTATTGTATATGCATGGATTTGTTTCTGGGGTCTCTCTTCTGCTGATTTATTTTTCCATTATTACGCTAATATCATACTCCTTTGATTTCTGTATGTTTGCAAAATATTTCTGAATCAGGAAGTATGATGGCTCCAACTTTGTTCTTCTTTCTTAGGACTGCTTGGCCTATTCAGAGTCTTTTGTGGTTCTCTACACATCTTAGGATTGTTTGTTCTGTTTCTGTGAAAAGTGCCATTGAAATTTTGGTAGGGATTTCATTGAATTCATGGATTGCTCGGAGTGGTAGGGACATTTTAGCAATATTAATTCTTCCAACCTATGAGTGCAGAATATCTCTCCATTTGTTTGTGTATTCTTCAGTTTCTTTCATCAGTGTCTACAGTTTTAAGTGTATAAATCTTTTACCTTCTTGTTAAATTTACTGCTAAGTATTTTATCCTTTTCTGATGCAATTATAAATGAGATTTTTTTCTTAGTTTCTTTTTTTGATATTGTTAATTTTTTTATTGATGATCAGTCAAAGCCTATAAGCAGGGAGAACAGGCAAGAAATATAGTACAATAAAAATAAAACTCTAAGGTAGCATTAAATCATGGCTCAGTGATGAGATTTCGATAGGAGATAACATTAATTTTTATCATGATTTACTGTAACTTTACTATAACCAAAGATGGAAAGATCTGGAAAATGGAAAATTTAAATGTGCCCTAAACATATCTCTTAAATAGCTTTTGTCTCAAACACATTTTTGACAGGAGTTGAACGCTGGAGAATCCAAAGGTAAAACCAGTGATAGGAGCCTTAGGTAATCATTTTTGTGTTCCTGACTAAAACAAATGCCAGACAAGCTAAAGTACAGTTGGTACTCTATTAGAAACACGAAGAAAATAACTAAAAATTGGATAGAAAGTCACTCAACCTTCACAGAGAATAGACTGGCGTCTCGTTCTAGCCTAGTGTAGATAATAGCCATTTATTTAATAAAACTCTGCGAAAAATGAGAAACATTGTTTTAAAGAAAATAGGGCACATTATGTAGCAAATGTAATTACTATTGTTTTTAGCAGAAAAGTCTCTATATTTACTTTTCTAGAGGTACAGTATAGTAGAAATAGTCTATCAGTTCAGTGAGGAAATTCGTAATGCTGTGTCATTTGCATTATAGGCAGAATTGATGTGTCTAAATATAACTTCTCATATAACATTGAAATTTCATTTTAATACCATTCATCGTAAAGTACAGTTTGGAATAAGGCAAGTATGTCTTAGATTCCTTTCAAGGGGTCGTGGGAACTGTGATCTCAGGGATAAACCCTGTGTCTTGTTTCTCTTTATACGCCCACTGCCCATGTGTCCCGTGTATACAAGGTGCTTAGAAAATGTTTGGAGCCCCTTTAAGGTTATTGTCCTTCAGCCTGTTTCTTCAAGACAACATTGTACTTAGGCTACAAGGTACTAATTTTTTTTTTTTCAGTTTAACATCTCTATACTGTGAAGTAATCATCATTTTCATTTGTAGTACATTGTTTTCTATTGATTACCGACAAAATATAAGACATGTCATGGAAAATCATGACACCTCCAGAAGATAAGCAGGAAGGCCCAAGGGAGCTTGCTCTCCAGCTTTCTTCGTAGATGTTCAGTAGCTCAATGCAACATTGGTCTTGCCTACCATAACTATGTCCCCGTCTTCCCACTTCTAGCACATTCTTTCAGAGGACTATAGCAGCCTCCCAACAAGTTCAGAAGGATACAAATTGGTTGGGAATTGGCACTATTAACTGTGATCTGAGAAAGGCCACAGTTGCTATGGTATCAATATTCCATTTATCTTATCTCAGATCTACAGATATTGGAGAGTGTTAACTTACTCCTGTATCAAATTCTCAGTCTTCTCTCTGACATATGGAAGTCACACCTTTTACAGAAGCTCATCTTCCGTATCCGCAGTTCACACTTACTGAGGCATGAGGTACGCAAATAGTCGGCAGCTAACCCCTGGCTGGGAGAGGGGATGGTGTACAAAAATGAAAACATATCTGCATGGTCCCTGACCTTACAGAGAGCCCTGCTAAGCCTTACTCAAACACAGGACTCTCCCAAACTTAAAGATTTTTTTCTACCCTATAAATGATTATACAGGGTCCTAAAGCTGCCTCCCTGAATGAATTTCAAAGAATCTGTTGTATAGTATTACAGATAGTTTTGGTCTTTCTTTCTGGGTGAGAAACAAAAGAAAAATGTGTAGAGTGTTCTGTTTGTGTTTGTTTCTATTTAAATGTGAAAATGCTTTGAAAATCAAAATAGTGAACAGTGTCTTATTTCTTCTTTTTACCGTACTTTTGCAAAATGAATGTGAATTGTACATGAGTCCTTAAAATTATTTCTGTGGAATAGAAATAGCTCTTTTTAGTGAGAACCCTGTTAATACAGAAGCTATAAAGTGGTATTGAATTCCATTTTTAACCAAATACACAGTGAAAATTATGTTTCTTATACTTTCAGAAGCTTTTAACAATCATATTTTTTATGATCATTTTACTGGAATGATTGGGTTACTGAGACTAACAGGCTTATCAGCAGGTTAGAAGCAAAACCTGCATTATCTTGTCATTTTTAGTATTTGGAACTTTGCATCTACATTTTTCAAAAAGCATTTAAAGAATTTTTTATTTTTTTTATTTTTTCATAATAGTATATTTCTTTCTCTGGAAAAGAAAACATTTGAAGTTAAGTACTTAGCTCAGAAAATAGCTGTATCTCATTTTTTTAAATTCACCGTTACTGAATTCCCACTATTCAGAAGACTCTGCCAGTCAGTCATTCACTCAGCAGATGTTCATTGCACTTCTGAGGTGTGCCGGACACTGTTCCGGGCACTGGGATGGATACAGCAGGACACATGGCAAAGCCTCTGCCTTGAAGGAGCTTGCATATCACTCAAGGCAGATGGACAGTTAATGTAAAAGCTGAAAAACAAGCTCGTAAGTAAAGAAAAAAATAAGTATTATTTCAGATGTTACCAAGTGTTGTGGTGTACATTTAACAGGGTAGAAGATTGGGAGGGACTGGGCAGGAAATGAAGGAGCAGAGATGCTCCTCCAGCTAATTTTTGTTCATGCTTCGAGCCTGCCCAGTCCTGCTGCTGCTACTGCCCTTCATTAAACTATTGAAAACAACACGTTCTCTTTGGGCGTGCGTGCATGCTGGGTCATTTCAGTCATGTCTGGCTCCGCAGCCGTGTGGACTGTAGCGCGGCAGGCTCCGTTGTCCATGAGATTCTCCAGGCAAGAATACTGGGGTGGGTTGCCATGCCCTCCTCTAAGGGATCTTCCCGAGCCTGGGATTGAACCCACCTCTCTTATGTCTCCTGCACTGGCAAGAGGGTTCTTTACCATTAGTGCCAACCCTGGGACGCCCCATTCTCTTCGTACACAAAGTAGTGTGACATCACTGACTGAGCTGTTTTCTCCAAAAGTGATGAAAATACACTTGTCCAACCACATTTCCTGCACCTTCCCTCGTACGCTGGTAACTGGTTGAAAAAGGAGATACTTCCCACCTATACCCCCTCAGTACTTACACACTGTGGTTTTCCCTAAGGCGTGGAAGAAGAACCAGATGCAGGGCAGCAAAAAAAAAAGCAATCTCAAGTGTCCACTGTAGATATCAAGTCGAGAATATTTGAAGAAGATACCAGATTTAAAGACTCAAACACTTAGAATGATAGAATCACTGAACATAGTAAGAAAAGTGAGAGAAACGGATTGGATATGAGGCAAAGCATTAAGTTTTCCGTTGCTAATATATTCTAACTGTAAATCTGTCCTATAAATTGGCTCAAGCCAGTCTCCACTTATATATATACATAGTCATTTATATGCAAATGATAATATAACTGAAAAGTAAGCTCTTAGAGGGAATGTATCTAGAGAGTAAAGAACACAAATATCTCATCTTATCTGAAACTGGCAGATAATATTTCTGTTTGGATCTTACTTTAAAATGTATAAAATGCTTTCACATATAACATCTCTTAGAGCCATCAAGAACAATGCTGTGAAATAGGTATCGTGATTATCTGCATTTTATACATGAACAAACCAAGGTGATCCACACAGAATCGTAAAGCTAGAATGTTAGAATTAGACATTTCACCCAGGGGTTATATCTACAAGCCCGTTATGTTCTCCAGAACACTAAAGTTACAAATAGATATTTTCAGGAGGAAGCAGACACAAAAGGAAGGAGTCAGAGAGATGATAGGACTGAGTCTGAAGCTATGGCTAACAGGTCAGTGAGAAAGTAATCAACAGTGTCTTTTAGCAACAGAAAGCCAGAACAGAAAAAAATGGATCTCACATTTTTAGAACAGAAAAAGTGGCTCTCACATTCAGTTAGAAAACTAATCAGTGATTTTTGAAAGGAAAGTTTCCAAACAGCAAAGTGATGATGATAAAAGTTTTGCAGTTATCAAGGAGGGATTTGATTTAAAAAAAAAAATAATGGAGGGTTCTTATGCCGAGGGCGTGTTCAAGTAATTCTATGAGCAAACAGGTATTAAGAATCAGTGTATAGCTAAGATAAGGAATAAAGTTCGGGAAGCGTGAGCATGCCAAAAGGAACGAGGATAATGTAATAGAAACATAAAGACATCAAAGAGAGGAAAAATACATTTTCGTGTGATTGTCTCGCAACTAAGCATTCTAAAGTACAGAATGCATTTCTGTGATCTGTTGTGGAAGGAAGAATAGGCACAAAGAAAGGAAGGTATTTCAAGCTGGAGTTACAGAAACCATAGCAAATGCTTCCTCAGCATTCTCCATTACCGTGTGGTAGAATACTATGAAGAGGCATGGAGAGGACCATGAGCTTCATCACAGGGGAAGCTCTCCAGATTTTCTCTCTTACACAAAGCTCTTTCTAGGGTCACCATTAACTCTCTTCCAGTGGCCTCTGGGGAAGTAGATGCCAAGAAGCATTCAAGGTCATTACATAGAAAACTAAGAATCACCAATTTTTTTTTTTCCTCCCTGTGTTTTTTTTTTTCTGAATACAACTAAATGATAAGCTCTTCAAGGACAAAGACCAACAGGTCTCATTTATTCATCCTCACACCTAGCACAGTGTATATAGCATATAGGAGCAACTCAATCCATGTTTACTAAACTGAATTATTTTAAAATGTAAAATCGGAGTCACTCATTCATTCAGATACTCAGCATACTGACACTAAGGTCAGAAACACAAGTTTGAGTCCAGACACTGTCCACTTGCCAGTTTTGTGACTTTGGGCAGTTCATAGTATTACCTCTCTGGGCCTCAGTTTTCATTTCTGTCACTTAGGAATGTTGACTTCTCTATTACTAAGCTCACCAGATTGTTAATAAGGACAGAATCTGATAATGCATATGAAGATAAACCAGAAGTTATCCAGTGCTATACCAAAAAATGGCATTTTCCTATGGAACCAGCAGTGCCAAGATGCTCCCGTGGTTGACAGGTTTCTTTGTCAAATCTAAAGGCTGAGTTCAATAAAGGTAAGCAGGCTTATTATGAGCAGATGTTCTTAGAATCTTTCAGTTGCAAATAAACTTTGTTAAAGTATGAGAATGGGCGAGAATGAATGTCTTTTTCTTTAAGACCGAAGAAAGACTTTGGTCCCAGTGGGAGAGGGAGAGGATGGGAAGCCTTGAGAGAGTAGTGCTGGAACATGTATATTACCACGTGAAATAGATAGCCAGTGGAAAATTGCTGTATGGCGCAGGGAACCCAAAGCCGGTTTTCTGTGACAACCTAGAGGCATGGGTTAGGGAGGGAGGTTTAAGAAAGGGGACATGTATATGCCTCTGGTTGATGCATGTTGATGTATGGCAGAAACCATCACTATGCTGTACAGTAATTCTCCTCCAATTAAAAATTTTTTAAAAAGCATCCAGTTCATGTGAAGTGAAAGTCGCTCAGCCGTGTCCGACTCTTTGCAACCCCAGGGACTATACAGTCCATGAAATTCTCCAGGCCAGAATACTGGAGTGGGCAGCCTTTCCCTTCTCCAGGGGATCTTCCCAACCCAAGGATCGAATCCCGGTTCCCGCCTTGCGGGCGGATTCTTTACCTGCTGAGCCACAAGGGAAGCCCAGTTCATGTGAGTCACATCAAAACACTCAGTAACAGTCGGTCTTATTTTTCAAGGAGCGTCATGTGCCGGGCACTGTCCTTGCATTTTATGTACATGTACCTAAGTTCTCATCACAAACTGCAGTGAATATATTGTTGTTATTTCGTCCCATTTTTACAGATTAAAAAAGAAAGAGGAATTAAAGAACTTGCTCAGGATTACAGCTGGCAAATAGCATTTTTACATTTAAGGAAGCAAGCACTAAGATAAGCGACTTAAGCAATATTTGCTCTTTCTTTTACTCTCTTTTTTTCACCCTGCTACAACTCTAGTTCATATCTATATTTCCTCTAGACCAAAGTATTCCAAAGTGTATTCTGTGAAATAAAATCCACGCAACTCTGCCCAGAGAAGCACATTGGTCAGATATGTTTGGGAGATGGTACACCCTGAAATCCTCCTTGTCTGTGTCACAGGGCACATTAATCCCTCTGAGAAAAGCTGCTATAAGGAGCCTTCCAAAACTTTTAACAAAACCTTAAATCAGCAGCCCTGTTGATGTCCTGCAGAGCCAGAGGTCGATGGAATGAACTTTTAGAAAGGTTGAGTATTGTTCATTAGTAAATGCAATAATCATAATGCCAGTTTGTACCAAAAGACGTGGAGCACCATCTTCACCATAAAACATGTAAAATTGTAAATGCACAGTTGATCTGATAATTTTCCTAAAGGAGTTCGACCAATTCCCTAAAGATTTTTCCATGTAATGTTTTCTTAACTTTGACCATAGTTGGGGCTATAACAAAAGATAACAGAAATTCAGATCATTTTTTCAAGTGAGAAACTATACCCTGGTAGACGGTTGGATTTATTCTGTGTTACTGAGAAGTATTACCTTGATTATTTAAAAAAAAGTGTAAGTCAGTGATTTTAATCTAATGGAGTAAACATTTCAACTTGGAGGAAAAGCCAATGACAGAACTATTTTTTCCTCTTCTAAAACCAAGAGGAGAAATAAGTATGTTAATTCATTTAGTTCTGTCAGACCAAGATCCTCAATTACTTGAGTCATTTAAAACTTCTTTTGAGTAAGAATAGCTTGGTACCCAAATTCATTTGAACGTCAAATACTTGTGGATCAACTCGAATAAAAAATACTGTTTTTTCTCTTTTTCTCCTTGGAAAACAGAATGTGCATTGCCTGTTTTCGTTACTTCATTGTCATGTATCTTGTTAAAGTGGCATAGAGTTTAAATTATTATTATATGCCCATTAGTTCTGCTGCCTTGGGATGTAATGACTCATATTAGTAGTGTATGTAATGAAAAGGGTTGGTGAATTTTTATGAAACTGTCCTTTTGGGACTATAATTTTTAACATTCTCTGGAAGCTTTGCAAATCCTTTAATGATAAAGTGCTCTTACTCTGTCTTTATCATCGACAAGTTCATAAAGACCAGAACTGTTTCCTGTAGATGCTGAACCCAGCACCCTGTTGATATGATAAGTTCCATGTGTAAAGAGTCACCAAGAATACATAATTAAAATGTTGCCATCCTAAGGCAGATAAGGTGATTCTGTAATCTTGTTAGCAGTAACACTTGACTGAGGTCTCTACAACTTATTAGATGTGTTTATCTATTTGAGGTAGTTACAAACACCATGTAATTATTATAGACATATTCTTGTCCTAAACTTTAAATCATTTAGGACTATAGAAGAAGAACAAAACTGATACAGACTAATTAGCTCAGTTGCTAGTATATGTTCAGTCGTCTCTGACTCTTTGTGACCCCATTTACTGTAGCCCACCAGGCTCCTCTGTCCAGGGAATTTTTCAGGCAAGAATACTGGAGTGCAATGCCATTTCCTACTCCAGGGGGTCTTCCCAACCCAGGGATCAAACCCATGTCTCTTGTGTCTCCTGCACTGGGATGCCCATTTTAATTTATATTTCCATAGATTTTTTTAAACCTGTTCCAAATTTCATATGGGCTTCCCTTGTGGCTCAGATGGTAAAGAATCTTCTTGCAATGCAAGAGACCCGGATTCAGTCCCTGGGTCTGGATGATCCCTTGGAGAAGGGCATGGCTACCCACTCCAGTATTCTTGCCCGGAGAATTCCAAGGACAGAGGAGCCTGGCAGGCTATTGGAATCACAAAGAATCAGACACGACTGAGGGACTGAAAAAAACAAAAAATCTCCTATAAATGGCCTATAGGGCATCTGTTGTTTTGTGTTTGACTTTTTTCACCTAATGTATTCTTTTTGAGATTCCTCCAAGGTGTTACATGTATCACTGGTTCATTCTTTTTAATTACTAAGTATTCATTTTATGAATATTATCAAAACTTGTGTATCCATTTATTTGACCTTAATTCTTACGAGGCATATTTTGATTGGAAAGCGAATTCTAGGTTGGTGAGTGTGTCCTTTTCCCCTTGTTTTGTTTGTTTTTAATAATTACTTTATTGTCGTCTAGCCCCATTGTTTCTGATGAGAAGGTGGCTATCATCCGTATCATTGTTCAACTATATGTATTATGTCCCTTTTCCCCTGGCTACTTTCAGGTTTTTTCTTTGTCTTTGGATTTTAGTGATCTTACTACCACGTGCCTAATGTGATATCCTTTGCATTCATCCTGTTCAGCATCTGCTGGACTTTGATACATAAGTTGGAGTTTTTACAAAATTTGGGGTTCATGGATATTACTTATTTTTGCTGCCCTATTCTCTCTCTTTTTTTCTCTGGGACTCCAATTACATATAAATTAAATGGTTTTATATTGTCTCACTTAAGCTGTGTTCATATTTTTCCCAGTCTTCTATTTTTTTTTTAGCTCTGTTGATTCCACTTGATCAGTTTTCAGGTTTACTGGAGCTTTCTTCTGCTTCAATTAAGTATATCCAGTGACTTTTCCTTACAGGTATTATAATTTACAGTTCTAGTTTTTCCACTTGGTCCTTTTTTAAGGTTTCAGTTTATCTGCTAAAACGCTTTTATCTTTCACTTAATTCGTCCATCTCTTTAAGTCCTTATATGTGTGTGTGTGTGTATGTGTGTGTGCGCGCACGTGTGCGCATGCACTTAGTCACTCAGTCATGTCTAACTCTTTGCAACCCCATGGACTGTAGCCCACCCAGGTCCTCTCCCCATGGGATTCTGTAGGCACGAATACTGAAGTTGCCATTTCCTACTCCAGGGAATCTTCCCAACCCAGGGATCAAACCCATGTCTCTTGCATCTCCTGCGCTGGCAGGCAGATTTTTTACCGCTGTGCCACTAACTTCTTGGATGTGTTTATAGTCTTAGTTTGCTGATTCTGATGTCCAGATCATCTTTCTGTTTCTATTGTTTTCCTTTTTTCTCTTTCTTTGGTTCACATCTTCCTATTTCTTTGTGTACCTAGTAAGTTTTTATTACATGTTAGATATTGTGGATAATGAATTGTTGTCTCTTGAGATTCTGTCTTATTCTTTTGGCTTTTTTTGCAGTGGGCATATAAATTATGTATGGATGGTGGATGACCCTAAACTTATACAGACTTGGTTTTGTACTTTGTTATGGTGAATTTTGCCCTTATTTTTAGAATGAACCCTTAGACATGGGACGTCACTTTTACTCCTAAGGAATAATCCTTCTGGGTTTCAATGGAAAAGCCCACAGTATTTATCCAGCCTCTCTTATTTGATAGGATTCAAACTCTAAACTGTCTCTCCCATGGTGGACAGCTGCTTAAATCTCTGCTCAGCTGTTTCAGCTTTCTGTCCATAGCCTTCTTCTGATTCCTTGGAGTCTTCTTCATGCAAACATTGTTCAAAATTCATCTAAAAACTTGAAAGGAATTTATACATATTTGGAACTTTCCCCCTCTGTAGTTGGCTACTTTTTTCAGGACTTTTCCTTCCTAGTTTCCAGCTGTTCTGGCATCCTAGAATTCCATCTTCTTGACACTTTGAGTCAATAATTACAGTCTTTTGCTTGGATTCTAGCCACCTGGCACTGTGTAGAAAGGAGAATTCTCTCAAGTTAAGAGCCACCAAGTGCAGATCCCTGCTTTAAAGAGTTTAATCTCCTCCAGTTTATACCTGCTTCTGGTTGCTTTCCAAAGCCATCAAATACTTGTATGTTATGTTTTGTCCAGAGTTGATTATTGCTACCAGTGGAAGGGTTACCTGATGATCAGAACAAGAATTTTCAGTATAGTATTTTTAAATATAATTGCATCAAACTGTGGTTAATTTATCTGTTATTAAAGTATTGCATTTTTGTAAACAAAAAAGTATGTTTTGCATAGGGAAAACAGCATCTGAAAAAAATATATTTCAGGTTATTTCTGAATGGTGGAATTATTAATGATTTTAGTTTTTTTCCTTTTTCTTATCTGTGTTTTCTTCTTTTTCTCTCTAGCAACCATAGGTTGAACGTTATGTTCTTTCTTTGTTGCCCTAAGCAAATTTTTTGTTTATGATGCCTGTTTATAATACTTGTGCTTCTTCAATGCATTTCATATTATGACTTCACTAGGTTAACTGTCTAATAAAATCCTAGTAGTATATCTATATGGTAAACAATACTCTTTCTGCTTTTAGGAATAGATAAATTGAGACAAATCAAAGTTAAACAGCTTATCCAGAATTTCATGCATATTGATAGGCTAGTCAGAAATAGATTTAAAATTTTAAGTCCCTCAGTTCAGCTGTGTAAACTATTTCTAAGCCATCAGCAACAATGTATGCAGTTAATTCTACATTCTCTAATGGGTATGGAAGAAAATTATCATAGTTAAATATAAGCCTCAAATATTTTAGAAACTTCACTTTTGTCACTGATTTCAATCGCCTCTTCATCAAATCTTTCACCGGAGCTTCCAGCAAGTTGAGAATTTGACTGATTTTAATTATAATTCAGATTACCTTCCAAGGTCTAACAAGAAAATGACAGGAAGGCAGGCATTGAGATAGGAGTTTTCTTCTTTCCTGGATTGCAAACTTCTTTTAAAAATACAATCAAATGAATATCTATTATTTACTGATAGATATGTAAGTTTAAACTGGATGTTTGAATCATTTTCTTATGTTTTACTAGTTACTAAGATAGTTTACTAGAAATGTCATAGAACTTAGTGCTAAAATTAGTGTTGTCATTCTGAAGTTTCAACCTTGAAAGTGTCAGTCACTCAGTTGTGTCCGTCTCTTTGCGACCCGTGGATTGTAGTCTGCCAGGGTCCTTTGTCCATGGGATTCTCCAGGCCAGAACACTGGAGTGGGTTGCCATTTCCTCCTCCAGGGGATCTTCCCCACCCAGGGATCAAGCCTGGGTCTTCCGCATTGCAGGCAAGCTTCTTACTACCTTGTAAAAGATACAAAATAAAGTTATCTTTTAAACATCTACAAAAATGTATGAAAACAAGAATTAATAATTACTAAATCTTAATAGGTTTCCCTGTGTGATCCTAGATTGAATTTTTTTAAATGTTTTAGTTTTTTGGCCACGCCACACAGTATTATGGGATCTTAGTTCCCTGATGAGGAGTGGGACCTGGGCCCCCTGCATGGCCCGTGCAGCATCTGAAGCGAGGGGAGTCCCTGGATTGGATTTTGTATTAGAAAGTAAAAATGCCATAAGGATAGCTGGCAAAATCGGCATACAAATGGGAAGATAAAAGAGGATCGTACCAGTGTAAACTCTTCTGAATTTGATTACTGTAGTTTACATAAGAGAATTTTTCATTGTTAGGAAATATATTCTAAAGGGTATAACATTTGTAACCCACCCAGATAATTGAGAAAAAATAATGTGTATACACAAATATGAGTGTGTTCACAGAAGTGCACAGAGTGTAAGAGTAAAGGCTAAAACAAGCATAACGATTATTCTAAAGTTTGAGTACAAAATATTCTTTTGAAATATATAGTATGCACTGTCCCGTCGCTGAGGCAGTTTCTGCTCTGTGTGCCATGAGAAAATAGCGTCAAGCCCAGAGCTATGTCTCAGTTTCTTAAGAAACTCACTTTCTAATGACATTCTTTTTTCAGGAACTGCTTTCTTCAACTATAATTTTAGTTTGTAAAAGATTCACTTTTCTAAATCAGGTATTTCCTCTCGGGTGATAAATCTTGAACTGCTATATTTTGGTCAAATGCAGTTCTGAAATAAAGTGTGAAATATCATCAGTGATAAAGCACATGTAATGTTCTGACTTACATATATAAAATGTAAGTTTAAAATTCAGGCAAAGATTATTCCCAAAATTTCAAAACATGTTCTCTAATAATTGCGTTAGATACTATATGGCAGTGTCTTAGGCTTGCATCGTGCCAGGCTCTCAGCATTTTCTCTATTTCACTTTTAAAGAAAAGGAATGAGAGTTTTACAGTTCCCATATTTCACTGAGACCCATGCTGTCCCTCATCTTTTTGGCTGTTCTTTTGTGTCAGGAAGAGATGTGAGTTATATAAAATTGAAAATGTTGCTTTCTGTGTGAAAGTCTACAAAAAGCTTATTGTGCTGTGTTGGGGGAAAAAAATTTCTTCTTTTTAAAAATATTGGATCTAGAATGCTTACAAAGAAACCTAATGTTTAGGAAATGACCTATTGATTGGCTATCTAAAGTTCATTTGGCTTATGGAAAATTGGTATCTTTCGTCAGCTGAGAACAAATACTGATCTTCCCACACTCAAGTCACATTCAAGGTGCTGTTTTAACAAAAATAGTGATAATAATAATATGGATATAAAAAAGGAAAATGCAGATTTTGTAGAAGTATCATGCTAACCTATGACAGTAATAGTCTTTTTCTGTATTCCATTAACTGTGTCCATATCAGATCACTGTGGCATGGGTCATTTTATTTGGGGACATGACTACTGTGCAAAACTTCTGTATTTAATGCCCATCTTAGGAAACATAACCAGGAAATGTGGCTCTTATAGCAGGTTTTTATCTGGCTTTAAAAGATGTACTTAATGAGGGAATGAAGAGAGAAAGAAAAGCCTACAAAAACTAAATAGAAAAATGCATTTAATGTTTGTATTCTTTCTTGCCTGCAGTATACTGGTTACCGATCAGGAAGAAAAATGCTTTCCAGTTTGGGCAATTTTTGTTGTTGTTGGACCATTCATGTGTTTCAATCTCATTCCCCTTTGATCAGTTCAGTTCAGTCACTCAGTCGTGTCCGACTCATCGGGACCCCATGGACTGCAGCACCCCAGGCCTCCCTGTCCATCACCAATTCCCAGAGCTTGCTCAAACTCATGTCCATTGAGTCGGTGATGCCATCCAACCATCTTGTCCTCTGTCGTCCCCTTCTCCCGCCTTCTATCTTTCCCAGCATCAGGGTCTTTTCCAATGAGTCGGCTCTTCACATCAGGTAACCAAAGTATTGGAGTTTCAGCTTCAGCATTAGTCCTTCCAATGAATATTAGGACTGATTTCCTTTAGGATACACTGGTTTGATCTTGCAATTCAAGGGACTCTCAAGAGTCTTATCCAGTACCACAGTTCTAAAGTAGTTGTCTGAATAATATAATAGTCTTCAAAAAATATGATTCTCTAAAGAATACATAGGTCATCCATTCCTTTAGATGTGTATAATTTTATCTCTTGAGCACCTGACTGTCAGGTCACCTGAAATTCATTATGCTGATGTCCACCTAGTTTTACTTCTCCCAGGTTGCTCTTTAGCAGTGTGCCATAAGTCTGCATTAAGGATGCAGTTATTAAAAACAACTGTTCTGCACAACTGGTTTGTTTTTACCACCTCGATGCAGTGAATTATCATCAACTGTGTTGCCTTCTATGTATTTGTCAATAGAAGGCTCAGTCAAATTTTTTACCATCATCTGGCAATTACACAGGTTTACATATTAGTCATCCTTATGTGTTAATCTTACCCTGTCCCTGCCTCTATGCTATTTCTCTACTGTTTTTCACTTATTTCTCTTTTGTCCTACTATAATGTATATGTAAGTCATCTTAAATGCTTTTTCAATGAAATATATGAATAAATATTAGATAAGTAAAAGTAACTACTATACTTTAATATAATATTATTAAAGTTTTCACTGTGCAATTTTAGCCCCATTTTTTATATTTTGTAAATATATTTTTTTCTAGTCAATGGGTTATAACATTCTTTATTAGAGATTCCTGAAGTACTTTTGTCTTCCTTTATTTTTGTAGGAAAGTTTTTAACGATTCATGGTTCTACTACTACTTATACATAGTTGTGCCCCCAAACACTGAAATCTGACTAACTGAAGACGTCTTATTGTCAGTAACCAGCATCTTCATATCTCACTGTACAGATTAATCCTCCACCATAGTTAACCTTTTTCAGTGGATTCACAAGCTTTCCCATCAGTGTGACTTTTAAAATTTTCTCTGTGGAAGAGAAATAAAATAATAGATGCCATTCACATTCAGTGATGCCCAGAGGATACAGTTGAGATTCTTTGGGTGGTAATTCCCATCCATTGCCACTTTAACAAGATCCAAGTAATAATTGTAACAGTGATTTTAAAATATTTGGGGGGAAAAGACACCTTTATGACTCTATAATTAACTTTAAAATGTTGCTTAGAACCAGGGTACAAAGCAAAGAAGTAGAAACAAGAAGTACTTGTCAAATTTTGTAGCACATGTAAAATCTACTTTACATCCATTGCAATATCTCATACCCCCAGACTGCAACTGTTTACAAACCCAAAAGTAAATTTAATTCCAGAGAGGAAAATTTAATTTCTTGAGCAATAATGAAAGATTTCCCCCTGTAAGTCTTCTGGACAGTTGCAGAAAAGCCTATATGGACAGTCCAATTAGAATTTTGAAATGTCTTTTTAGGATAAAGTTTAGTACAGATGCAGTAAGGATTATAATTATAAATAATTTTCATAACCCTTCCTAATAATTATTTAGCCATATCTATTTCTATTCAGTTTTTAATCATAACTCAGTCCTTAGTGGAACTTAAGGACTGATACTCTAAAATATTATCTGGCATTGAAGTAACCAGTCTTATCTAATATATGCCCACATCATTTTCTAAACTAGGAATAATAGGAATTTACTATGTTTACATGACATATTTGAGAATATATATTTCATTTAAAATCAATGCATTTTTATCTTAATGGGAGATATTATTCTATATGTATTGATGGTGTTGTGTAAATAAGTTTAGGATCCTTTAAGGATTCTTCTCATGTAGAAGGCAGTTGGATTATGTGATTTTTTTTTTGTTTAAGAAAAGGACATTCAGAGAGGAAATACCTTGGGGGACAGAACTGAGAATAAAACTAAAGTAGTATCAGACAGGTGAGGGCAAATTCTAGACTTAATTTGAAAAAACACCCCAGTGTTAGGAGCATAAGTGATCCTCCAGAAGCTGTATGTCATAAGGTGACCGGGAACTTTCATGACCAGTAGTGAGCAACTAAATGATATTACCTGACAAAACCTTTTCTTTCTTTTAAAGTGCATCATCACAAAATCAATCAGAAGAGACAATGTAATAATTTTATGCCAGATTTATATTATTCACAGTAATTTGTTTTATGTGATATTTCATTTGTCTCTATTAGTTAATGTTCTGAGTAAATTTGGAGGCTATTTTGCTTATAGTTCACAGTTTCCTTAAATTTACAACTAGAAGAAATGAAAGCTCTAAGAATTACGAAAGAAAAAGCTGAAATTATTCAGATATGATTGTTTATGTAGAAAATTCAAAATCTACCGGTAAATTTTTAGGATGACAAGGGTAATTTAGGAAATTTGCTAGGTACAAAATAATTATACAAAAACCAATTGCATTTCTATATACCAACAACAAGCAGTTAAAGATCTGTTTATGGTAGCATCAAAAACATGTCATACTAAAAAAAAAAAACAAAAACAAAGTTAAGGGACATAGCATGTTCATAAATTCACTCGACACAGTAAACTTGTCTTTTCTCCCCAGATTGATAACAGAAGTTTAAGGTAATTCTTATCAAAATCCCAGCAAGATTTTTTTGTAGATATAACCCTTTGAGGTTTCCAAGATGACCTCACTTCTGACACCAACCACAAGTAGGCGTCACTAAGCCATGTTCAGGTTTTGTCATTTGCCAGAAGCGTGCACAGTGCTCACTGAAGGCTGTTATAAATCTAGTACAGTAAAGCGGTGCAGATTAAAATGAGCCAGGGAAAAGCACATAGGGCAGAGTCCAGGAAAGTGCCAAGGATGAGTTTCCATTTGTCCTCTTCCAGTCGAGCCTTGGCTAGGGCTGTCTTTTCCCAGCAACAGTGTGTAAGAATACACATAGAATAGTGCAGACTGGGGAAACTCACTTGAACCATGGTGTCCAGAGTTTTTATTGGGACTCAGCTCATATTGACATGGTTGACCACTTGCATTGCTGACTTTAATCTCCAGATACTCCAGAGGTCCAGCTGAAACCTTTTGAGGCAAGGTCAAATAAATCATTACTGTAGAGTAGACATACGTAACTATTCCAAAATTTACATAAAAGGGCAAAGGAACTAGAATACTCCAAACAACTTTGAAAAAGAAGAATACAGTGGGGAGAATCAGACTCTCTGATTTTAATACATCACTGGCAAAGATACAAAGAAAACTAGATCACTCACACGTTGCTGGAAGGACTGTAAAATTGTGTGATGACTATGGAAAACAGTGAAGGAGTTTCTTGCAAAACAAAACATGCAAGTAATATACAGCCCAGCAGTTGTACTCTTGGGCATTTATCCCAGAGAAATGAAGATTATGTCACAGAAAAACTCATACATGAATATTTAGAGTAGCTTTATTTATAATAGCCAAAAAACTGAAAACAACCCAGATATCCTTTGAGATGGGAATGGTTAAACTGTGGTACATCCATATCATGGGACACTACTCAGCAATAAAAAAGAACAAATTATTGATTTATAGAACAACCTGGATAAATCTCCAGAGAATTAAGCTGAATGAAAAAAGCCAGTCCCATGAGATTATGTACTGCATGATTCCATTTATATAATATTCTTCAAATGACCAAATTCTAGAAATGAACAGATTAGTGGTTGCCAGAGGTTAAAGAAAGGCTGGAAGGAAGGTGGATGTAGCTATAAAGTGAAACATGAGTGATCTTTGTGGTGATGGAAAGTTCTGTAGCTTAACTGTAGCATGTTAATGTCCTAGTTGCCAGATTAAACTATGGTTTTATAAGGTGTTCCTGTAACAGGAATCATAAACAGGACACAGGATCCATTTGTGTTATTTCTTACAACTGCTTATGAATCTATAATTATCTAAAAATAAAAAGTGTAATTATAAATGAGTGAATCCAAAAAAATGAGGTGCAAATCCTCTGTGGCGAAACTGATAAACCTTCATTAAGAGACATTAAAGATGATCTAAATAAATCACAAGATGTATCACAGTCACCGATTACAGGATTCAACATTGCAGGTATATCAGTTCTCCGTAAATTAGTGTATATAGGCTTACTACAATTCCAAATCATTAAGTGACTGGGGCAATCTATAATGGCTACTTTACCACCTTGTCTCTCCTTCACCTCCTCTTCCTATTGGCTGCACAGCAGAGGTCTGTTCTTTTGAGAGTCTGACAAAACAATATAAAATGATGCTGTAGATACAAAGGTTCATCTGATTCACGTATGTATTCAGAATACCACTAGCACTTTGCTTTGTGAAGTCACTGGTTTTAATTGCTGTGATCTTCCGTATGCTTCCATTTCCTTTATTTCAAAGTAAGACCCATCATCAAAATAATGCAAAAGCCATAGAAAACACCTATGAATTTATGTTTTATTATATCTTAATAGCATCAGGTTTCTGGTGAATTCAGTTCCAGACAGTTTTTTATACAACATATATCAATTAAGCCTCAGCTGTGATTTATGGAATAAAAAGTTTTGAGGCATTACCCTCAAAGGATTTGGAGATAAAACAAGATATTTTCATACATGAAATGACTAGTTAAGCAAAGTAAGTATATGATAATATAGTATATGCTATATATACTGAAACATGAAGAAAAGAAGTGGTTGGTGTGGGGTAAGGAATCAAGGAAATCTTATTAGAGGAAGTAAATATTGAACTGAATCTGAAAGTAATAAGACAGATCTTCTGAAAATGTTTTATTATAATGCGTAGTCAATTTATAAATATTAACTGTATTTAAGCAAAGTGTCGGTATAGCTATGGCCTGTTGCAGCTGCTCTGGACTTTAGATTTCACTTGTGAAATGGAGCTGTTAGATGAGATTTTATCTTGGGTTCTTTCCACGTCTTTCTATCTCATCTTTGCTATGTTTCTGTCTGCATCTAAATTTGAACCAAGCCCACTACATCTTGGGAATGCAAGCTCTTGAACAGTTAAAGTTTGACTCTTTGCAAGTTCTCAGTTCTGACACTGTCCTAAACGTCATTTGATGCTAGTAAATTATATTTACTAGAGAAGGACAGCATTTAGCTAAGCAGAACTACAAGATACTCTCTACTTATCAGCTAGTTACTAACGGGCTGTGGATCACCTGCACCTACCTCATCAGTTTATGGGAGAGAGCAAGAAAAACACTCTACTCCTTCAGTTTTGGTTATAGAGTATCCAACCGCTATTACATTCCAATTTTAGAGGATTTTATTTCTAGACTCTAAAAGCTGGTATACACTTCAGTATAGGGTACATTGATCCAACTGTGTTGAAGATGAGTAAAGTTTGACCACTGCCTTCAAAAACTTCACCATGGTAATCAATCTCTTCTCTGACTGGACTTCAGAATCACAGATGCCCAGACCCTGAGATTTTGAAAAGGTTTAAAAATTGTCAGTTGACCTGGGCCTGGGAGAATGGGGGATATTCATAGAAAAACAGGTGATGGATTAAACCCAGAAAAAAAGACTCAGTCCAGGGAATGGAGGGCTTTAAACCACATGGAGGAATTTCTACTTAATTTGAAAGTTTATGAAGAAAATTGGATATGTTTGAGCAGAGAAAGAAGTCTGTGACACAAAAGATACTTTAGAATTTTTCATCTGGTAGCAGGGTACAAGATAGGAGAGGGTGAAGGCAGTGAAGTTTAAGTTAGGAGGAAGTTTCTGGAAGCTAAATAATAGGTCATTAAATCCAGACTGGTAACAGGGGAATGGAAAGGAAAAAAAAAGAAAGAGATTGGAAAAACTTTGGTGAGGTATAACTGTCAGGATTTGGTAACTGATTAAATCAGGAGTCAGCGAACAAGCAAAAACAAAATCAAAGGTGACTGAGAGGCTTGTCTGTTCATAGAAGCAAAGAAAGTGGGAAAGCCTGCCTGGAGAGGAAGTCCAGAGTCACCTCTGGGCGGCCTGCAGAAATGGAACACGGTGAGAGCACATTCCAAGCCTGGTACCTTCCCACCACACACACCAGCCCGGAGGGTCAAGAACCCAGACGAATCAGTGGAGAAGAGCACAGTTGTTAGGAAAATGCTGTTTCTAATCCAGCTACTTCTTTGAAATATTTTATTAGGCTGCCTTTCAACTCTTAACTGCGTATGACTGTTGCCTACTACTATAACTCACTTTATGAGAACCAGCCGTAGGTGTGTTTTATACTCTGAAGTGTGGGGGAAGAGAATGAGCCCCACAGAATGATCTAGATGTGGGAGGAGTTGATAAGTACAATCAGGGAGGGTTAAATCCATCATTCCAACTCCCCCATAATCCATTCAGTCTTTACCAAAAAAAAAAAAAAAGGTACTCTTTTTAAGTACAAATTATATTTCTCCTTTGATGAAACTCTGCGGCTTGTACTTGGAATAAAATTAAATTAATTCCATTGTACTTGAAATAAAATCAAAACCTTGCACTGTGGCCTGAGAAGCCTCACATGGCTTGGAGACTGCCCACCTCTCCGAATCGTCTTCCACTTTCCCCTCACCCTCCATGCTCCGAGCACTGACTCTTCAGTTCCTTGACTGTGACTTGTCCCCTCCTCAGACCCCCCCCCCCACACCCCCAACCTCCCCACACCCCCTGCCCTTGTTCTCTCAGGACCCTGCCTACAGCATCCTCCCCAGACCTTCCCTAGAAGTCTTTTCCATCAAGTGTAAATGGATGGCCACCTCTCCTCCTCTTTGTTCTCTTCACCACCACCAGTGTGTGTGTGTGTGTGTGTGTGTGTTTCCCCCACAGTGCTTCTGACTCTGAAATTATCAGGTTCATTGGTATACCTGGTCATCACTTGTCATCCCCACCAGCACATATGCTCCAAGACCAGAGTCTTTGTATATCACTCACAGGACCCATGGAAAAAACTTCCCACAAAATGTATCCTTTAGAATAGAATCCACGGTTGAGGGAAGAGGACCACAGAAGACTCAGATATTTGAACTAGTAAATGATTTTCTTTTGTGTAGAAATCAAGTATTTTGCAATCCATTCAATCTCTCCCTGCCCTCTCTCTTTCTCATTCTCTCTCTCCCTTCTTCCCCCTTACTTCTTTTCTCTTACTTTCTCTCCCTTTCTCCCTACCTCTCTCTTACTTTCACAAACACACACACACAAAGTCAGACTGGCAGCCATAAGCTGTGGGTAGCTAGCAAGGACCACAGAGAAGCTGGAAGAAAAGGGAAGCCTGACAAGGTATCTAGAAAGCTGCACTAGCCCTCGTGATCAGAAGCAGGCCCAGAAAGCTCTTTGCTGCTTGTGTTGGAAATAATATGATCAAATACCTATGGAAACAACTATTTCATGATTCTTTGCATTCCTTATTTAGAGCTGTGTGCTCACTCATACGATCCTCTGTTAAGTTCAGTTCATTTCAGTCATGTCTGACTCTTTGCGATCCCATGGACTGCAGCATGCCAGGCCTCCCTGTTTATCACCAACTCCCAGAGTTTACCCAAACTCATGTCCATTGAATCAGTGATGCCATCCAACCATCTCACCTCTGTTGTCCCCTTCTCCTCCCGCCTTCAGTCTTTCCCAGCATCAGGGTCTTTTCCAGTGAGTCAGTTCTTCGCATCAGGTGGCCAAAGTATTGGAGTTTCAGCTTCAGCATCAGTTCTTCCAGTGAATATTCAGGACTGATTTCCTTTAGGATGGACTGGTTAGATCTCCTTGCAGTCCAAGGGANAGTCTTTCCCAGCATCAGGGTCTTTTCCAGTGAGTCAGTTCTTCGCATCAGGTGGCCAAAGTATTGGAGTTTCAGCTTCAGCATCAGTCCTTCCAGTGAATATTCAGGACTGATTTCCTTTAGGATGGACTGGTTAGATCTCCTTGCAGTCCAAGGGACTCTCAAGAGTCTTCAACACCACAGTTCAAAAGCATCAATTCTTCGGCGCTCAACTTTCTTTATGGTCCAACTCTCACATCCATATGTGACTACTGGAAAAACCATAGCTTTGACTGGATGGGCCTCTGTCAGCAAAGTAATGTCTCTGCTTTTTAATATGCTGTCTAGGTTGGTCATAACTTTTCTTCCAAGAAACAAGTGTCTTTTAATTTCATGGCTGCAGTCACCATCTGCAGTGACTTTGGAGTCCAAGAAAATAAAGTCTCTCACAGTTTCCATTGTTTCCCTATCTATTTGCCATGAAGTGATGGGACCAGATGCCATGATCTTCGTTTTTTGAATGTTGAGTTTTAAGCCAGCTTTTTCACTCTCCTCTTTCACTTTCATCAAGAGGCTCTTCAGTTCCTCGTCACTTTCTGCCATAAGGGTGGTGTCATCTGCATATTTGAGGTTATTGATATTTCTCCCAGCAGTCTTGATTCCAGCTTGTGCTTCATCCAGCCTGGCATTTCGCATAATGTATTCTGCATATACATTAAATAAACAGGGTGACAATATACAGCCTTGACGTACTCCTTTCCCCATTTGGAACCAGTCTGTTGCTCTTTGTTGGGTTCTAACTGTTGCTTCTTGACCTACATACAGATTTCTCAGGAAGCAGGTCAGGTGGTCTGGTATTCCCATCTCTTTCAGAATTTTCCACAGTTTGTTGTGATCTACATAGTAGATCACAGAGCTGGTAAAATTACTTTTGAAAATGACAAGGGGAACCTAGAAAAAGAGAACTTTTGCCCACACCTGGGCTCAGATTTGACAGGGAAACAGTATTCCTGGAGGCCAGGCCTTGTGCCAACACCAAGAGTAGTACGTGAGACAAGAATGAAAACCAAAGAACGGACTTCCACATCACCTATCTGGGTTGGATGAGCACTTAAAGCAACTAAAATGCGTCCACTTTCTATTGGCTAGGAGTGTTGTACTAGAGAGGTCTGCCAGGTTTAGTGTTGGAGACCCATAGCTACTGCAGGCTCTCTACTCTGCCTGAGAAGTTTGCTTCCCAAAGTTGTCTCCTTGAATCTTTAAGCTGCCCAGTGCCCACACCACCACCCACTCCCCTTCCATAGATGAGAGAGATAGAAAAGATGCTGGAGGAAAGAACAGACTTTCCCAGAAGCTGCAAATGACCCAGAAGTTTCCACCACTGATCTTTTTGCCTTTGTTTCAGCCTGTTATCCCTAGTCAAGCTTGAAGACTTGCCTTTAGGGTCTCAACACAATCTCAGCCTTAATGGGCTTGCAGCCTTGTTAGCAATCGAAGACTTGTCTGTCTCTTCTTCCACGAGTAATTTAAGCAGGCCATGTGACACGTTCAATGAGCTGCACTTGGCATTTTCCTCATGCAGTGTCAGTGATCACCCCACTTTGTTTGCCTCCGCCCCCACCCCACGTGACTGAGTCTCACACTTGTGCCTCCTAACTTGGAGAGTCACCATCAGGAGCCCTTCTGTGTTCAAATATTGGTAGATTTATTCTTTGAAATGATGTTCTCCTTGGAAGCTCTAGAATTCATTTTGCAATGAATTTTAGTAGTAATATGTTTCCTTTCTTTTTAGAAGGCACATTATTTTTCCATGCTCTAGTATTTCTCTAATTCTTTATAGCTTTCTAAAAATAACCACTGGTGAGCTCATAAATTCATTAGTTAATCCCACTGGGACTCAATAATGCATATTACAGACCTCCTGATTTTTATATATTAGATTTTCTCAAGAATTCCCTTACCTGTTATTATCAACATAGCTATATTGACAGGGTCTTCATTACTTCCTAATTGCTCATATTTCTTTTTCTTGTTAAAGATCAATTTTTAAAATCAAGCCTTGTCAGTTTGAAAGTATCATAGATATGTTATCCTGTTAATGTGTTTCATATCTTTCTGTTTTTTTTTCCTTTCCCCCTTTATCGTAAGAAGCATATAAAATTTATTCATTATCTTTTTCTTTAAAAACAAATTATTTTGCAGGGGAGGGGAATATCAGGGAAAGGGTAGGGAAACATAGCTGTTTTTCCTCCTGAAATAAAGATATTAAAAAGGATATTTCATATTCAGAGGTGACTTTGTGAACAGTGATATTCCCTATTCTAAACCAGACCCTAAAATGTAAATTATGCATAAATTGTTGAAATTATTCCATGACCTTTTGGTTTCAGACCATGTAAAATAAGGTGACTAACAATAACTAGAATAGTGAATGGCTGCCCAAGAAATTCTTCTAAATTATCTTTTCAGTGAGACCTTACTCATACTGTCCATCATATTATAGTAGTAAACCTCACCTCTGGAAAATCTGGTTGTGTGTGTGTGTGTGTGTGTGTGCACGCGAGCACGCACATGTGTGATGTCACTTGAAGACTGATTGTTTGCTTTCACAGAGAATTCTTCACTTTTTTAAATGATTGACTGAAGAAGTAGATAACCTGTTTCTTCCTTTAAAAATATTCTATTTACAGAAATTATATTTACATATAACTTTTTAAGACATCTACCGCATAAAATGAGGTACAGCTTCATAGTAGTCTACATCCAGCAAAGTAAACATCAGGATTTTGGCGGCTAACTCAGTAGCATATTTTGGCATAGTTTTTGCCAAAAAAAAAAAAAAATTCTAAGCACTAAGATCAAGTGAAGAGGAGTCTGGACAAGGCAGATTTGCAAGAAACACTTGAATTAAAGTCATCATAGGAATAAGTAAGGGGCATTAGACAAGGCAAAAGACAGCAATGTTTTCTTCTCTCATGCTATTCTTTGGGCATTCCACTGACAGTGCTATTTCCAACTGTTTCTTGTTTAATTTCTAAATGCTGATACATAAATGTAGCCTCCTTCTTTCTCAGTTCCATTACAAGACACTGTAATGTGGTGTATGTGTAATGTATTTGTATGCATAAAAAGACACATATAGTCTTTTGGGAAAAGGTGACACATGTTAGCAATTTGATCTTCCTCATATGACTTATCGGAGGAGGCAATAGCACCCCACTCCAGTACTCTTGCCTGGAAAATCCCATGGGCGGAGGAGCCTGGTAGGCTGCAGTCCATGGGGTCGCTAAGAGTCGGACACGACTAAGCGACTTCACTTTCACTTTTCACTTTCATGAACTGGAGAAGGACATGGCAACCCACTCCAGTGTTCTTGCCTGGAGAATCCCAGGGACGGGAGAGCCTGGTGGGCTGCCATCTCTGGGGTCACACAGTCGGACACAACTGAAGCAACTTAGCAGCAGCAGCATATGACTTATAGTCTCATCCTTTATACTTAAAGTTTCTAACCTTTTTGACCATTTGTGCTATCTCTACCTCCTTGAAATTTGCTCTAGTTCATTTTTTAAACAATTGAGAGATAAAGAATATTTAGTGTAGTATTTTAATTGGAAGATCCCCTGTCTACTACCTTTTGGTTATTTCACAATGAATAATGTCATTCACAAACAGTATTTGTGGAAGAAACATTAAGTAAGAGAAGTAAAAGGCACTTTCTACCCTGTGTAAGGATAAAAGAGCTAGCTGTAGGCAGGGTTCAGGTTATAGTAAAATTAATCTCTACTGTAATGAAAAAGAATTAACTTCATTTTTATTTAAGCTGACCCTTGATCATCTAAAAACATACTATTTTAAAAAATATTTCATTGTGCTTTTAACTATCCTTAAATAAATTCTAGAGATAACATAATTCACCTACTTACAAGATTGCTAAATTATTATATTTCCCTAGTTAACATATGAAGGAAATAAAAGAAAAATAAACCATAATAATATGCATATCACTATTTAAAGTGCTCAAGAAAGCCTGCATGGGTCCTGTGCATCGGACCCAGGAATTCTGCATCTACAAATACAGGCCAGTTCCAAGAACTGTGAGCAGTGAGGCCAGTGATGAGATATTTCTCATATAGTAATCCATTCTTGGTAATATTCTGAACAACACAAAGCACAAAATTGCTTCACTTTACATGGTACCTGATTCCTGGAAAATTGTTATATTAAAAAATCATGCCAGAATACTTTGTTAAACAAATCTAAATTCTAAGCCCATAATCATAAACAAGTTTTTCAACTACATGAATAGATGGTGAAACATTTGAAAACCATGTACAGCGCAGAACAATTCTTCTTGCTGTAATGCCCTGCAAACTGAAGGATGTCCATCTCCCCAGCCTTCTCCCAATAAATGCCAAAAGCTGCTCCTAATGGTCTTGACCTCCAAAAAATTTTCCTACAGATTTCCAAAATGCCCCAGAGGCCACTACCATGTCCATTAAGAACCACTGATTATGATTGAGCAAGGGCACTTTTTTGTAATAAAGAACTGAGATCCTGCACATTTATTTTGGTACTGAATTGATTTTATGGACTAGGAAATTGAATTTGCCCCAAAGGTGAATCATCCAGTAAGAGAAAGCCTGCCAGTCTAAAAGGATACCAAAATCAACCTGGGAAAACCCTTTATCTCCTCATTGTGGGAACAACTTAGATTAGGAAAATGGGGAGTTTGAAAAGGAGAAAGATGTTCCCAGTCCTTAAAAAGAGGAGTTTTTGCTAAGGGTAAAGTTGTGGTAGAGCAAAGACCAGGCCTGACTGTAAAACCATGTTTATCTCCTTCAAGTAACATACTTAGTGGTGACTGGACTAGTTTCCATGTTACCTACACATCGCTGCAGTTTATTAATACATGGCTGCTTTTTCAGCTAGTCTAAACTTTCCCCCCTTATCTGCTCTTATGAACAGATGATGTAATGGCCTTGTGTTCCCATCCTGACAGAAGTTCCCCTAAAGTGGTGTATTTTTTAGTTACTAGAAAACTGCTGTCCGATGTTTCCATTCTGTTAGATTGCTATGGGGGGATAGTCATACTAATTTGTGAATATTTTGATTGACCTTTGGCCTTGAATTTTCAAAAATGGTCTCCAAACATGTTTTTGAAATGTGTATACACAGCCCCAGATGGACATGCAACTACCTAACTTCCAAATGATGTTTTTAAATTATTAAAAATCTACTTTCAGTAATTTAGAAAAGAAAGCCATTTTTATGTATTTATGTTACCACTCCTTAGTTGAGGGAGAATTCTCCCTCCCCCACTTCATTCTCCATAATTCAGCTTCTAACCCACCTTGCTTATTACTTTACTCCTAGCAATTTCCCTTCCTCTGACAGAGCACACATTCTCATTACTTATTCTCTTAAATTGCAAGGGTAAATATTGAGAGCTAGTGCAGGTCTTCAGTTATCTCAGGGACTCTGGTCTTTTCAGCCCAAGACTAATCAAGCAGAGAGTCATCATAAGCTAAAACTAAAAAGCCTTTGTAGTGACTTTATCACCAGGGAAATTTGTTCATCCTTCAGAAAGACTGTCACCAGGAAAGAAAAAAAAAATAAAGGAGTTAAAATTGCTTCAGACCATTGACTCCTTAGGTCCCTCTAGATTCATACATTGAATTGGTTTTCAAGGGATGGGAGGAATTATGAGAGGAGTTCCCTAAGAAAGCTTACAAATTCATCATAGCCTTGATAACATTAGTAAGTCTAAGTGTGATCACTACGGAGGAAATGCCACATGAGCCCGGAAGCATGGAAATGAGAAGGAAAAGAGACAACTGACACCTTTTTTTTTTCTATTGTGTTTGAGGATGGGTGTTTCCATGTAGTATGCATCGGAGAATAGTCAATACAATTGACTTAAAAATGTTTTTTCATTATAATTGCTACTAATAATTATTATTGAAATGAAACTGGACTTACAAGACTCTACAAACAGGATTGGTCGTTTCATAAACCGGTCCAGAAACTGGGCCCCCTTCTAAACATACCCATGAAATATTATTTAAAGTAGGTATGTCTGAGCTTATCTAGAACTGCTCACAAACTTCTTTTGTATTTGGAGAATATAGATAACTCCAAATTCAAAGGAAGTCTTTAAGATTGTTAGCTGAATAAATCAGTGAAAGTTATATACTGACAATAAATATCGGGAAGTTAAATATATTCTAAAGAACTTGAAATTTTACACACTTGATGCAGGCACGCATATATATAATTTTTTCCCCAAGAATTCTACTAAGACATCAAAATCCAGTCAGGCACTTTAGGATTTGCCAGGATAAACCTAAACTCATCTTCTTTCTCTTGACTAACATTAAATTTTGCCCAAAATGAGTAAGCAAATGGAAAGATGACCTCATTTTTCAGTCTGAACCCAGCAGTGTTGGGGGATATTTCTCAAGGATACGACTTCAGTACTAGATCTTAGTTCCAAATTTAGGTTCATTAGGCCAATCTGTAGGGGACAGGAGGGTAGAGAGCATCCTTCTGAGGACACCTATTAAAAGAAGGGCTCTCGAGTAAGGCCAGCTCCCACAGCTAAGTCACAGGCACAGAATATAGCTTCCTGCTCTCCGGTCGAGGCAGCCATAGCATCCTTATTGTTGTAACTCCCAGATTGTGATACTGTCACAAAACTGTTGCTAGGCAACAAATGTGGTTACCAGGACTCAGCGAATAGCTGAAGGGGAAAGCAAAGTGTTGCACCATTGTAGAGTAACCATAGCAATGACCTACTATTACAGACTAAAGAATTATCATTAACAATGTTAAAGTATCAGACAGAGGCCCCGAATCCAGAGACTTCCAGGCAGTGTCCCTCTGCATAATTGAGTGATCTAGGAAGAGATTTCAACCGTTTCAAAGCTATTCACTCATTATTTCTAGGGGGACAGTCTTTGTTGCTGTCATTTTTTTTTTTTTAATTTAAAAAGTGTTCCGTTTATAAAGCTATTAGGAAAATGACATGAGCTATCCCAAGGAGTCAAAAACAGGTTAACGGCCTCATCTCTTCTTCTGTCTACATGTGTTTTTTTGTTTTTTGTGTTTTTTTGGTCTGTCTCAAACTGAAGATTTTATTTTAAAAAAAAAAAAAATTTACATTAGCATGAAACTGAAGCCCACAGAAAAGAAGCTGTAGTAAAATAAGAGCTCCATAAACTGACCACTTAACCTTCATTTGGTGAGTTGCATTCCTGACAACATAGGGGGCCTAGAGGCTGTTTTACTAGTGACTGCCTTGAAACACTGCAGGGTTTTGTTTAGCTTCTGTAAAACTGTCCCCTAAGATCTGTTAAAAAAAAAAAACACGTAAGCTGCTGGGACACTAAACTCGGACGTGTTTCCTTCTCTCGGGAAGCAAAGAACCGTGAGTGCTCCGCGGTGGGTGCGGCAGCGGCCGGGACGCCGCGCCGCGCCGGGGAGACCAATCCCCGCGCGCGCCGAGCCTGGGGGCGGCGGGTGGTTTGCCCCGGCGGGAGAGGGAGTGGCCCTTCCCCGCCCCGCGCCTCGATTGGCCCGCAGGGGGCTGAGGCCGCGCCTCGGGCGACCGCTGGGAGACTCAGGGGCCGCGGCCGCGCATCAGGGTGGGGGGTGGCCGTGCTGGGGGGGCTCCGGCCCGCGACGGCGGAGTCCCGGGGTCGCGGGCCCGGGCGGGCGGAGCCGCGGAGTCGGCCTGCGAGCCTCCCCCCGGGGCGGGGGGTGCCACGCGAGCCCTCAGGGACGGCGGCGGTCCCCAGGGCTCGGCCCGGGGGTCGCAGGCCGCGGAGGGGCGGGGGGGTTGCTGGGGGGGCCGCGGGCCCGTGTCCCCGCGCCCCGCTCCCGCGCCGGCGGCGCGCGAGGCCACCGCGTAACCCCCCTACCCCTTCCCCTGTCTGCGTTTTTTCAGGCACCGACCGCCACGAGCTCACTTCCTGGAAGAGCTTCCCGTCTATTTTCAGATTCTTCACTGAAGCCTCCGAGGCCAAGAGCAGCTCCCCCAAGCCGGCTGTGACGCGGCGCTCGCACCGAATAAAGCACGAAGAGCTGTAAGAGGAGAGCGCGAGCGAGGACGCGGAGGGGGCGGGGGGGCGGCGAGGAAGCGCCCCCGGAGCGGCGCCGCCCGCCTCACCCCCCACCCGCGGACACACGCGCGACCCCCGCCGGGCGCGGCGGGCCGACTCCCTCATTAGATTGTTTTCCCCCTCGGGCCACAGGGCCGTGATATATATATGTAGACACAGCTAAGCGGCGTTCGGCATTATTTCTAGATGAGTGCAACTGTCAAAGCAATCCGGGTCCACCGGTCGCGCCGGCGCTTCCTGCGGGCCGAGCCCGCGGCTCCGCGCCGACCGAGGCTGACGGCGCCCTGCCCGGCGCGGCCCGCGCGCCCCAGACGGTCCCGACGGAGCCCGCGCTGGCGCTGCGGGGCGAGCGGCGTCCGCGCGGTCCTACCGCCCGCCGCTGCCGCGCCGCTCCCACGGCCCCCGCCCCCTCGCCACATATACACTTTACCCAGAATCGTGTCCATTTTTTCCCTCTCCGAACCCAAGCAGACTTTTTATTCTAGACTTAAAACTCCCATTTTCAACAGAATTTTCCCTAAGGACTTCTTACGTCTTTTTTTTTTTTTAAGAAGTTATACAGTTCCCTATCCAAAACCAAACTCAAACCCCCCAAAGCCAAGTTCAAATTCAGAACATGCATGCGGTGATGTATTGTGTAGTTTGGGGAGGGCAACGTGTGCGCTCCCTAACAATCTTATTTTTGAGACCAGAAGTGCGCACACACACACCCCAAAAAACAAAAGGGTAAAGTACCGAATCCACGTTATGGCGGAAAATCCTTGCCAGTTGAATATGAGACTTTACACAGATCTCTGATTGCAGAAGAGAGTGTTTAAACCAGTGCATAATGATGAGCAAATCGTTTAAGTATATGGGTGAAAGGTTTCATTTTCAGTGAAATTTCCAACTTCATCATTAGAATTTACTTTCTAAAATACACTGTGTATTGGGTAGCATTGTAATTTAGATAGCATAGTTAAGTCTTGTTTAAATCTTAATGTAGAGGAAGTTTTTTGTTGCTTGTTGTTAATCCTAACTGGATTGATATGTTCTGAGCTTTGGGGGTGGGGGGCGATTGTTAGGCCTTTTTAGAGAGATAATTTTTTATCCTCATCAGGAAAATGAACTTGTGTGCTCTTGAACCTTTTCCTTCTGAAAGACTTAGTGGAGCTAAGATGATTCTTTTTAGTTTTCTGCTCCAACAGTATGAAAGACTTTTCTCCTCCCAACCCAATGGTATAATCTGTAGTAGTCCTCCTCTGTTAGGTTTTGCCCTACAGTTTCAACAGTTAAGTTTTTTAGTCCAGCTAAGATCTGGCCAACAACACTGTGAAGTATAAGGTAAAAAAAGTTAAGATTTTGCTGACTTTTAAATTCACGTGTTAAATCTTAACATTATCAATTTTTAATTGCTTGTAGAATTTAATTACCTAGAGAAGATTCTGTTTCTAGTAAGTGAGGATCTGAACTTAATATTTTTCCATCCTTTTTTAAAGTATATGCAACAATATACCTGCCTTATTTGAGGACATGATAAAATGTACCCAAAATGACTTAGGACTGTCTGACTCCTCAGAAGAATAACTTAAAAAAAAACCTCATTGTTTTTATATTAAGAATCGATTTCAGCAAGTTTTAAAACTGATAGTATCTGTATTTGGTACACAAGTGCTTTAATTCTCATAATTTTAATGATGCTAAGTTAAGGTGATCTTTCTTCAGTAGTCTTATATGAATATCTTTTGATGTTATTTTAGCAGAAACAACATAGGTGGAAAAATCAAAACATCATTTTATCCAAGCCCTTGAAATGTATAACTCCAACAATGTCAAGCAGGTTGGTCTGCAATCTTTTCTGTTTTAGAAGTAATGGTGAACTGTGTTAACTAATGGTACCTTCCACTAACAGGCTTTGAGAATTGATACGGATTGTATGTGTTTTTCAAAGTGTTACAAATTGTGTGGTGTTTTCAGAATCTGAAAATGTTCACAGGGAACTAATTTTATTGTTTGTTTGTTTGTTTTTAATCAGCACTTGTACAGTAGTCGGTTTGTGAAGCTTCTCCAACTGAATTAGAGCAAATACGCTCGGGTTATAAACCAAATCACTCCGATTCCTTCTCTTCAGTTTTCTCACCTCTCTCTTTAAAAACCTTTACTGGTAACTGGAGTAAATCACTGTTTAAATTGCCTTTGAAACTACTGTGTTGTTAGGCCTTATTTAACTATCTGTAGAGAGCTATTTGCAAACTTAAGTTGTGTAAATATAGTTTCTACTTGTGGATCTAAGCTGTTGCCACCGGGAGAGAGCTAGGCAACCCACCCTAGACCTCCAGCTGATTATTGGTAAGATTCCTTGTAATGTGGAATTTTTTATAACCTGTTGATTATAGGTTTCTTGGTATGAATACAATATTCATCTCAATTTTCCCAGAAAAACAACAGTCAGTTGGTAGTAGCCCGCCTGCTTGAACGAGATAAGGGTTAACAAAGTTTCTGCTCTGATCTACCATTCTGATTTCTTTAGACAAGTTTTCAGCAGAGTAGAGGTTTAAAGTTTGGAGGTGGGCTTTTATCTTTCTTTTTTTAATTGTATAGTGAGTTCTTAGAGGAAGTGTAATGGGAAGCAAGGAGTTGCTGATAAATCTAAGGTTCAGAATTAGTCCTGTTAAAACTTAAAAGCCAGATCCTGGCTTTGGAGCTTTCTAAAGGTACATAACCATACAGCCATTAAAGGTTTCAGTGGATATTTGAATGGGGAAGGAGGAGATGTACTTGTAATAATTGTTCTTTTCTCAAGTTTCTACCTTGTGCTTCAACTTGGATTACATTATTGTTTATACCAAAAGAAAACTAAAGCACAGGAGTTTCCTATATATGATATATTTCTGTTTACTATTTTAAAATAAAAAACAATTTTCCCAATATTCAGTGATGTGTTATTCTTGTTCAGAAGTTCATTTTATCATACATAGAGGTCAATAAAAGCAGAAATTTAAAAAGAATGATGGAACAGCATTTATCAATATTTTAAACCTTATAGCTGCTTATTATTACTGTTATTGTTGCTATAAAGTAATATCCTAACTTCAGTTGAGTCACTCTTTAGGTTGGAACTTTCACAAAGCTAACATTTGTTTTTAAGACCTGAAATATCTCCTTAGCTACAAAGAAATTAGTACCTGTTGTTAAACTATCATTTTATAAAATATACTTTACTATATATGGTAAACAAATGTGTTTTCCAGAAGGAGTCTGCTGAGATTAAATTGCTCCCAAATCCCTATATAGATCCTGGATGTGTTATTACCTCTAATCTAAAAATATCCTGTTTACATGTGTTTCACAGCTTTTCCTTCTTTAAAACCTGTAAGTCCTTTGAGGGAGTGTGGATAACAAAATAATGTTTCCTTTATTATCAGTGCTAATAAATTAGAATGTTTCATTTTTCTCTGGATTACCTGGGTGGGGGGGGAGGGGGTTTCCAATCCAGACACATGTGTGTCTCCCCTTGTAATCATAGATTGTAACTGTAAACTGATAGGTTCCTTTCGGTGTCTGTAATCTTAGCTCATTTCAGAAAGATTACTATTACAGAAAGTCTAAAATTTTCTCAAAAACTTTGCCTATACCTGTATAGAGAAAAAATTAAAAGTCTTTAAATAAATGTAAGATAGTCTCATTTTTGAAATATGGGTGGCAAAAAAAGATAATGGTGGTGGTTATTTCATGATTACTTATTAGGAGGTATAATAATATAAAATAAAAGACTCCAGGAGGTACCCCCTTTCAAAAATTGAATACTTTCCTTCCTTCCTTCCTTGTATAGTGTGACTGAGTGGGAGTCTCTTGAATTGTTCGTCTTCCTTTTATCTAATATTCTATTAATCTCCAAAAAGATCAGTTTGAGTCTGGGAAAGAGTTTTTAATCAACGCTTCACAGAGCTTAAAGCTGCCCTACCTAAAGCGTCAGCTTTGTTAGGCGGTTTTAGATTTAGAGCACTGCAACTGTCATGCACTGTACTAAAAGTAAAGAATGTACACCAAGTGGAAGATGTTGAAAAGAGGAAAATAGCACAAAGTCGATTAACAGAGATTCAAGAATAGAAGTAGCCATCAAAGCATTCCAGCGTTTATCTCAAAATCTATGTAGGGTTAAAAAAAAAAGGCAACAATGATAGTTTTAAACCTCACACTTAGGAGGGATGAATGTTGATTTAATTGATTCATTTGGATCGATGTTTTTAAAGTTTCACACCACTGATCTTTCATGTAGTGATGTCTTTAGCAGTCAGTGGTCTGACATGAGCCTTCTCAGATTTCATCAGTGGAGCTCTCTGGGACATCTGAAATTATGCAACAGCCTGCGCAATGGTAACTCTGGAATTGAGAGACCTTGATGCCAAAGAGCATGGTTACATTCAAGAACGCTTGTTAATTCTTAGCACAAAGGTTTTAGAGGAGTGGTAATTATAAATGAACCTTAAAGGTTAAAGTCACCAAATATTATGTAGTGGGCTTTAATTGCTAGATAGGAGAAAATCGTCCTGAAAGTTTGACCATTAAGTGGATATCATGCAGTGACCAGCCTTTTCCCTTTGAATGGAAAAAAGCTTGAAAATGGAAATTTGACTTAATCCATGAGGCCTTCCAGGCAACTTTTCCCAGTCCTTTGCCTTGAGATTTGTTTTTAAAAAAAAAAAAAAAACCTTTCACTATATTCTTTGTATTGTTGAGTTCTATTTGAAACAGACATGAAACATGTTTCTAGAGAGAAATCTAGAGAGGCCCTGCATTTTTCTTTCCAGATCATTCCACTTTTTCTTCCTTGGCTAATGCATCGGGTAATATGGGAGACTGTCATAGGTAAAATAATGTTGAACTGTACTTTGTAGCCAGCCTGCAGTACCAATACAAAGAATCTGAAATGAAAAGACAACCAACACCCCCACGAATGATATGTCTCTTTTTAAAGTTTACAATTTGAATAATGAACTTGGATAGAAACTTGGCAGGAAAACAAACCATGGCACCATCACATCACCAACCATTTTCACTTTTCTGTCCAATTTCAGAGTGCATGTGTTTGTGAGTATTTCACTAGATCAGTGACAGCTCTTTATTTGCATAATTATATGCTCTGGTCTGAAGAGAAAACTAACCCCCAAATTTCATGGGTCACCAAACTGCAACAATCAATGTTTTATCACGTATGCTAAGCAAAATCTAAGAAGCTATATGAAGTTTCTTGGGGAGTTTTTACTCCTCAGAAAATTAAAGAGTTTTCCCCTCCTGAATAGATTCAAAATCTTTCCAAGTTCTTTGTAACTGAATTCTGTTTGAAGGCAAAACTAGAGATTAACATGTAGATCTGGATCTTAAACTGACTAGCGTTACTTCAAAGTGGCTTAAGAAGAGCAGCATTTTTGGAACACTAAACTTTTAAATTCTAAGTATTGCCCTTCATGCTATCAGGTAAAAATTATTGGTCAAATTATGATGAGCCAAATTGAAGTCCAAATTAACCGCAATTGAATATAAAGTTCATTTCCTTTTTTGAAATACTCAGGGTTTTTTTAAGACCTAACAGAAAAATATATATAAATGCATATATGTCTGTGTGTATGTGTACACACATACATGTACATATCCATCCATGGGGTATATATGGCCATTCCACCAGGGTAGACAACATGTACAGTATGTGTATGTCTCTTCAGTGCAAGTAACCTAGTAGATATTCCATATATTTTGGTCACGAGGATTGTTTGTAAATTTACTTTCTCTTAAATAAATTTTTCATGTTGAAATTCTGCAAGACATTGTAATAAACATTTTTGAATACCTCAAGTTCATTTGCATCTGTAAATTATCTGTATGTAATGTGTGTAAGTGTTTAAGGTTGGCTTGATTTCATTAAAGAAGAGTTGATATAAACCGTTGGTGTCTTTAGTTTATAGGCAATCAGCCAGACTTGAAATAAAATACAACACAGAGACACATGCAGAGAGTGACTGTTTGTTATGGAGTTATTCAAAATCCTGAAAAATATACTTTTACCTAGGCTTTTAAGGAGTATACTAGGTGCATGATTTAATTCTATTGCAAAAGGACTAGGTCTATATTTCACTTAAAAGCATATAATACAATGCCTTTTTAAAAAGTGACCTGTTAGTAATAATAAAGTAACAATTTCTTTATCATGTAACTTACTTTCATCAAGAAAAACGTTAGAAAAAGAGAAACATTGAGCTAAAAATTTTAAGAATTGCATGGTTTTTAAGTATTTTATTCTCTGTCTTGGAGAGGGAGGAGAAGTCTTCAGGTCAGGCATCTGAAATTTCCCAAAGTGTCCCATTATTTCAAGCAAAGAAACCAATCTCGCCCAAGTTCTTGATTAAAGTAGAATTAAAAGTGGAAAACTCTTCTTTTTTAGTTCAAAAACTTAAAACATCTGCTTATCAGGAGCACACCACATCTCACCTTGTTACTGTATTTCCAAAATACTCTCTCTGCACCACCCTTCATCTGCCTCCCCAGAAACTGCTGTTTGTCTTAGATTCCTCTGCGTGAAAATTCCTCAAAACTGAATCTGTAAAAACAAAGTTTAGCTTTTTTGGTCAGAATGAGCTGGTAAGCAAATGAGTTAACATTGCAGTCTTACTAAGCAGTAAAGACTGAAAAATAAAGAGTAGAACCCTTCTCGATTACCATTTAAAGATTTATAGGTTGGGGACCTATATGCCTCAGATCAATTTGCATTTTATTTTTAATGTGTAAACTTAAAAGGAAAATAATAGACTATATACCTAATTACTTTTTTTTCCCTCCATGTGACCTTTGTGGGACCTTAGGATGAGTTTCAGATAGGGGTCTCAGTTTTCTCTTCTGCCTAGGACACAGAAAAATCTGTTACTTCACACAGAATTCCACACATGGAGCAATTGCCCCTATAGCTGAAAGGGCTAGCTTTCTCTTTTTATCATTTTCATTTCTTTTTGCTCAAGTACTACCTAATCCCATTGTGCCTGAAAAAGGTACCTCTGATTCAGTTCATCTTCAGTACCTCCAAAGAGTTTCCCAAAGGGTTGTTTTCTTCTTTAACTATAATTACATGGCTTTTTTCCAATAAATGTTCCTACCTTCTCTGGGTACTGATAATCAGGATTTATCAACTGAAGAAATATTGATGGTTTGTTGTGGTGGTTTTGGTTTGGAGATTTTGGAGCCGGGGAGGGAGGGGGGGCATTGCTTTTGCTCTTTTTTTTGCTTTGCCTCAGTAAATTACTTAATATCATCCCCTGGAATAGCCATCTCTAAAAATAACCCTAGTACAGAGTGTCACAATTTGGCTTTCATACAGTTTCAAAAGAAAACCATTAAAATTGCATTGATCTCACAAATATTGATCTCGTGCTTGATATCAAATATCAAATGAGATGCTGTCAGTTGCTGCTGATCATTGTGTCAGATGTTTGAATTCTTGTCCCTTCTTTATTGTCACATGGATTCAAGTTGCTAAGGCTAACATTTTTCATGTTAACACAATTAGCCATGTTTTTCACATTTTTGGTTTGACCAAACATAGTTAATATTCAACTTGAAATTTCGTCACATAGTTTCACACACACACATTACACACACAAACTTTTTGTAAAAAACATGTATTTTACACATATGTAAAACCTATATATATTTTTTCTCTCTTTCTTAAAAGAAATGTGCTTTGCTTCCTAGATAAGCAATGTTTCTATTTAGTTCTTTGTTCTAATTTTGAAATACTTTCTATTTGTATATTGCTTTCTTTCTGGACACCTGTCTTTAGAAATCTAATTTGTTTTAAGAGAATGCAGTTATTATAATACCATTTTGAAGCTTAAAGTGAAATCAGCCATTTCAGATTCACACACACACCCACAACAATACATAAACCACTGCTTTTATTCTTGCTAACAAAAAACATAACTGCAGTATTTGGCTAGAATGAAGTTTAGAGAATTATTTAAATATATGATATTTTAAAAAATAATTTCTCAGTAAGCTCATATTATCTAATGGGCTAAGTCATGCTGTTGTATTAGTATATGGTATCAAACCTGAAAATAGCTAAGTGCCTTTGGATATGTTTAAAGTCTCAAATCACCCTTTCTTCTTTCCTCCTTCCTCTTTACTTTGTATGTCAGTAATTGATAATTACATTACTTTGAAAAATTGGAACACTTTAAGGAGGAATCCGTCTTGTAATGACCAGTTACCGCTGCTGACTCAGCTGTGCAGAGAAATAGGGTAGAACTCTCGTAGAGAGCTGTTTAAATTATACATCATTATGCGTATTTTCCACATTCATGGGAAGAAAAAAAATCTCAGCCGCTGAAGTTTTCGGTTTCTCCGTCTCTCTTTTTTTTTTTTTTTTTTCACACCTGAGCTCGGTTTGGGTGCCGCAAAAAGAAGCGAAATGAAGCCGCGTTCTTCCCAGCACCATGGACAGCACCCAACGCGCCCCGTTCCCGCTCCCCTCCGCCAGAACCCCGAAGTTCCAGCCCTCGCCTGATTCCTCTCTCCGACCACCCCCTCACCGTAGGAAACTGGCTCAAAATCTTACGATCTGAGCCCAAAGCGACAATGGGTTTTAAAAGTCTACAGTTCGTGGGTGGAGAGGCTTGCTTGCTCCGTGCCCGGTGTTAACTAGAGTGCCCCAGAGTCGACACACCATTTGCCTGCTCCCCGAATTTGCATCTACTTCATCATGAAAGCAGCGCCACTCTCAGTCGCTTGTGGTAGAAGTCTTAGCCGCAACTTTGACCAACTTTTCGCCACCACCTCTAAGCTGGCCAGAGCTGTACCGGCTCACCGCTTTAAGAGCTCTGTACTACGAGCTTCATCCTCCCTGGGCTGGTGATCTCAGCCACGAGAAACCTGTGGTCCGAGAGCTGTACGTCCAGACCCACTGGGCCCTCGGTCGCACGGCTCTGTCCGGGGCTAGAGCCGTCTCCCCGGGGTGCGCCCAGGTGCTGATTCATTACCGCCCGGTAGCAGGTGGCCTGCAGCGGGCGCCCGGTCCGCGGCGTGCTAAAGAGCTGGCCAGAAACTTATCTGACAGCACTAAAGAGGGGCCGCGCCTGGCTCAGTACCCACCACGACCTGTTTTCCTACTTTCAGACCTCAACTCCAAGATCCAAGATCCTGTTTGGATCTCCGTTTTACCGTAGGGTTAAGCAAAGTACAATAAAGATCACTTTCCTCTGGTGTCTTTTCATTGCGTCATCTCCCTAGCAACATAGAAGTCAACACGCTTAAGACTAGTTTTTAAAGATTTCCAACTGCACCGTCCTTTACTGAAACTTGCCTCACTTGTTGGACTTTGAGTGAAATCTCTTCGCTGCCTCCTGAACCCTTTCTAATCATCTACTCTCTTGAATCGACTTTGAGGACGAAAGTATTCCATTCTGAGTAGGCAAAACAGCCAAAACCGAATCTCTATTAAAATATCGTTTCAAATCAGCTTGATTCAAACTTGATCAGAAAGGGCCAGCAAAGTGAAAAAGGGAAAGATTTTGGTATCTTACAGTAGGGGGTTTCTTTCTTCTAAAATAGCCTCGATAAACTGATTACAAAACTGCCTTTATATAGTAACGTGAATTACAATACATTTCAGGATAAAATGATCCTCTATTTGCCACAGTATTACAATGAAAATTTTCTGTGAATTCCTCAGTTTAGCGGTAAGTCAGCTTCAAAACTCTATTGTTCTCTCTCTTAAGACATACAAATATTAAATATTTCATAGGTTAACAATTTAGTCTGTTTTCTCACACAGCGCTGCTTGCACAAAATGTTTGCCCCCTTTTCAGTGTGCAGAATCACTGCTGAGTTATCCGCAAAGATAATTTTTTTTCTCATAGTTTGGTCAATTTTGTGGTCTCAAGAGTCGTTTTGTCCAAAGTTAAGACAAGTCCGTGCTGCAGGAGAAATTCAGCCACGCTGGGAGCTGTTTTACACTAGCGGCATGACCCTGTGAAAACAGGCAAAGGCAGCGTGGCAGCTGAAGTGTGCAGGGTAGCAAAGGGGACCTGTTGAATAATTGTGACTCAGAGATTCGAATATTCGTGACCAAGATCCACCTCCCCGTGGTGAAACTACAACTGAAATATCATGATAATGTTTGAATCTCTTTGGTTGGTATATTTTCCCAGAGCTTATTCTCTGAATTGAGCTTCCATCTTTGGTTAATTCATTCTTACATACCGAGGTTCGGTAACAAGAAAGGGAATCAGGTGTAGAGGACATGGGGCTTTCCTCTGTTGGTTCGGGGGACTTGTGGAGATTTGGGGGAAGTACAGAGCAGTTACTGAACTCCTGGGTGCCTAACATTTGTTCCTTCAGTCTGGGTTTTTGAGAACTTCTTTCCTTGACTGGAGATTTTTCCTTATGACCTGGGGACAGAGTGGCTAAGATTCCTAATTTATTAATCAGGAATTTCTTACTTTTTAAAAAAAGTGTATTCTTGACACAGTTTCAGAATGACTTTTCTGGGTTAGTCTAAGTAAATCAGAAACTCCCAGACCTGGGTGGATATTTCAGGACCACCTTTGCCAGAGAAAAACGTGGTGAAAAGAAGTACAAGAAACCTCCTTTTAAGGAGAGAAATCACAATCAAGACACTGAGTGATAATGATTAGTTCCCCCTGAAAGGAGGTTATCCAGTGATGTTTGCTTACCACCCTGTATGTGTTCGATGTAACTTTAAACCATTTTACAGCATAGATGGCCACCCCCATACACCTTATTCCAAACTTTTTCTTTAATTCCAATCCCACTCTTCTAGAGGATTGCTTCTGTCCTATTTATTTGTTCTCCTTCAAAGTCATTTAAAATAAGTTTCCTGTCTCTTGCGCATTTGTCAATGTCAAATATACGCTATGTAGTTAAAGAAAAGTGTGTGTTTCACATGTTATTAAAAAAACAAATTTCTTTGTTTGGTTTCTTGGAAATCAGTAATCTCTTAAACACTTTCTCCCTGGGGAGGAGAGCCATGTAAACAATAACTACCAAACTTCAACATGACAATATTAGTTAAAATCTGCAGGATGATCATTCAAATTCAGGTAGGTAATAGGGAGTGACTTCCTATCCTGAGATAAGAAGGGACCCAAGGTGTGTCTTCTGCAACTTGCCTAGGGAGCTAGCCATCTTGGAGAACCCAGAGGTAATTCTAAACTAGCTTACCTGGCGTCTTAATACCTAGACTGGTCATCAAATGACTGAGCTGGGAGATGGTTGTATGACCACAGGGAGGTTGCAAAATACACTTACCCCATTTAAAAAAAAAAAAAAAAAAGGCATGATTTCAGTCTTTCCTGACATAATTAAAGGTGTGGGTAACACTCTCTTATTTTGTCTCATGCTGTGAAAACAAATCACGTGCACCTCTGATGAAAAAAACTTTAAAGAAAGTTTCAAATAAATCCAACGGTTTAATTTCTGCTTTTTAAAGTTAGTGTGTATGTGAAGAAATAGAAAAGGCATTAAAGCAACTGAGTTACACATTAGCTATCTAGCAGTTTAACATTAGAGAAAAGAATACACCTAGTTTTTCAACTTACCCAACTTTTAAAACTATATGTGTTCCTGGAAAGTATACCTGATTGGATTAAATTTGCCAGAGATTGTAAACTAAGCTCTCAAGAGGGTAATAAAATATATTAACTCTCTTGAGTAAGTGGTTGGGAGGGATTTATAAGCATTAGAGGATCCGGTGATCCACTGGAAGCACAGTTTACTCAATTTTGAATTTTCCTGATCAACTTTCAACCCTGAGAAAACGAGAGCCATTTGCCTAACTTAATCTGGAACGTATGTTTGCACCAGTAGCAGGTTTTTTGGTTTGTGGTTGGGGCTGATCAAGCTGTAAATTTTCCGCTTTAGGTTTTCAGCGCCTGCTAGTTTCAGCCTAACACCTAGAGAGAGGATTTGCGGGGTTCTCCACCAAAGCAGCCATGGTTTGACAAAAGGTTTCCAAACCACCCAGCTCTTAGTGTTACGGATTTTCCTGAAGATGGGACATTTCTATACAAATTAGTTCTCTGAATCCAAAAGACAAGTAACAAGTTACATTCTCTTTTGTCAAAATGTTTGTAAAATACCTACATGGAGGGTCCCCCCCCCCCATTTGCCTTCCTCACCTGCAACCTTTTCTTTGAGGGACACACACAGTTTGAGAGCAGTGAGTGCTGTGAAAGTGACATCTTCATTCGACAAAACAATATCAGGTCCTTTTGGCTCATCTTAATTTTTTTTCCCATCAGAAACAGAACTGTTGGTATTGTCTCTTTGTGCTTCCACACAAAGGATTTTTTTTAAGTGTTTTGAATATCTGAGAAGAATCACCTCGTGATTAAAATAAATATACATTTAGAATCCACAAATCCCCCTTCACAAGCTTTATGGTAGCTTTTATTACTAATATTGAAACACATTTCTTTATGGACCTGAAATTTAGTATTTGGTCTTTAAACAAATGATAATACGTTGAAATCAACGCATGGTATACCATATTGATAAATCAAAGCAGTAGGTTTCCTAAGACTAGCTTGACTCATCTTGAAATGGAAATAGGTATTAGAGGTGGGAGCCGGAGGTTAACTCTTGGTGGTAAACCTCAAGGGCTGTAACTAACTGTCTAGACCTGCTGATTTATCTTCTTCCTGAAAACCTCAATCAGATTACTGGAGGAAAAGTTACCCAAGTCCTTTTTGAAACGCATCAGAACTGGTAATTGAGCCATAAATGTGCCCTAAATTCAGGCGCAGAGTTGCACTAAATTTTATTATTATACAGATGAAGGTGGGCAGCTCGCATCTGGGCACTACCTTAATCAAAAAAGTGAACAAGGCTGACAGAAACAAGGGCAGTTAGAGCATTACCAGCACTGTGCTAATCAAATGCCCACAACTAGTTGAGAACAACGGTGCTAAAAAGCTGCTTTAATTCTGAAACGCAAAGTCCTGAGACACCGAGCGCCATCTAGCAAGCAAAGTTAGAATCAAAGTCAAGCACAGAGCACAGAGCAGCTAGGGAACTGGGAGGTAAAGGGGGGCTTGAGAGGCACTCGCTGCGACTTAACCACTGGCCCTGTCTCACCTGAACCCAGCGCTGCTCGCGGGGTTTCTGCTCTTCGCCCCACCAGCCAACTCAAACAGACTTAACTACTGAGGTGAGACAGACCCTTTCTGCCTCAAGCTAAGGCTAAAGGACAGCTCCTCACAGGGTTGCTTATTGTCTTTAATTAGAACAAGCGGCCTTGCCGTTTCCACCATCCCCACCTCCGAAACCAGCGCCGCGGCTAGCTAATTCTGCACCTTCCTCTCCAGATGGGGACAAAGATCAGTGCCTGAAAGGCTCACCTTGGGCTGACATGACTCCCAGGGCTTCGGCGCAGAGGAAAGCACATCGCTGGGAAATCCTAGCAGGATTTGAGAAGTCATTCTGAGTTTACAAGGCTGCCTAGACGTCTCCTGACAGGCGATTCGAGCCATCTCTGAGTGGCATGAGACACAGATTTCCTTAACAAGGCACGGCTGGTCATGGAAACTGGATGCTGCCTTCAAAATATAAATAATATAACTTTATTCTTCTCCAGGCAACCAGGTCTTTGATATCTCCTTTGGCTGAAGCAAAGTCCAAAGGTGGCCAGCAAACTGCCAAATAGCCCTGTTAGTTTGTAGCTTGAGGGGGGAAAACAGCACTTTCCCCATCTTTAAGGGTTTGAATGATGTTACCTAATTATATGAATATTTTGTGGAACTGAGCTAACAAAACACAGCTTCTGAGATTCATGATGTGAAGAAAATCAAGAAAAAATAGGTGGTTTCTGGACAGGCAAAAATGCCATATTTTCCCTTTAAACTAAGTCGGTCTGAATTCAGAAGACTAAGGGGTTCATCTCATGTCTGCTTTCTAAAGTACTTCTGTTGGTTCTTTCCGGAATTTCATTTACAGATTGGTGGTGGGGGAAATCCATGTACATACACGTTAGCCTTAAACTACTCCTAATTTCCTGCTACTGAATATTGTCTTTATAATAACTCATTGATTCAGAGAATACAGAAGGCAGAGCTTGGGTTTTCTATTGTTCTATCCCCTGCCCCCACCCCACACATACAAATTTTCCCAGTGAAGTGTTTTGTAAAAAAAAAAACAACCAACCAAACAAAAACCTTAGGAAATGAATATTAAAATATTCCAAATGAGTTTTAAATGCTACCCCAATCTCAGGTTTGCTTCTCAGTGAAAAAAGGCATGGCATAATAGATATGAAATAGCAATTCTCTATTTTCTGCTAATCTATTTACTGTGCAAAACAACCACATTGAGAATCAAGGAACTGCTAGATAAGAATATACTCAAAATGTTCATTAAAACATCTCCACAGGTTACAGTATTTACAGAAAAAAAAAAAAATCCCCTAAAATCATAACCCACTTAACAAACCTAAGCCAGAAAGGAGCTTAACCAACAATTTACAAAACATCTAAAACGTTTCTATGAAACCTCCTTGTCTTCTTATGCCTCAAAACACATGTAAAGATCTGAAGATGGAAATTGTAGGTACAATTCACATTGCCTCCTCTTCCCCTTTTCCTCTCTGAAGTTCAGAGAAGTCCCAGGCCAGTCTTGCCTCAGATCACAATAAAAATTTAACTTTTTTTTTGTTATTGGTGTCTAGTTAAATAGCACATTTCTCCCATCAAGGTCTTCTTAAACACGGAAGCTTCTCCTAGACAGGGTGCCCAGCTGTTTAATTTAACATTGATTTATTGCTTTTAAAAGTAAATTTACACACATGCCAGCAGCGCTCCGTTTTGTTTCCCCAGACCCTGAGATTTATTTTCTACTTAGCGCTTGTCTGACAAAACAATGTCCTTTAACTTTATTACACATCGATGAGGAAATCTGTCTTATTTTTGTTCAGATTTATTGCTGGGTTGTTTGTGGGGACTTCTGTGATCCAGAAAGGCCGAGATCCGAAAATAAATAGAAAATTAAACAGAGTTGATCACAAAATAATAGTCAAAACCTAGAATATGGCCCAGCATATTCTGACCTGCTGGGGGGTGAAGTGGGGTGAAGGATGAATCTCCCTCTGTGAGCCCAGTCACTCAAAAAGAAAAAAAAAAAATTATTCTAATGGGCACATAGCATTTGAAAGTTGAGTAGCCAAATCTGTGTTCTATAAGGTCTCCAAGTTCTTGGTTAAAATATATTTGGAATTCGAGGGCAGGGAATGTGGTGTGTAGGCTCCCCACCCCACAGCCGCCTTACCTCCCTGCAGAACTCCCAATTATCACATGTTTGTGATGGCTGAGCCCAAGGGAATTAAGATGGACTTTGAAGCAGCTTTTACGGTACACTTCATCTACATTTGGGTTTTCTTTAGTTCTCATTAAAAGGGCCACTTTCTTCTTTTCATTGATATACTGTCTTTGTGTCCTTCATTTCACACTCTTTAAAAAAGTTCTCTCATCAGATCAAGTGCAAAAAGGAGGGATGACATAATAACCATCATAATCATGATAACAACAACAAACAACTGGAACTGTGGGTTTAAATCTTTTTTTTAAAAGAAGGTTTTTCTCCTCTCTAAGGCATGGTCCTTCAACAACACTTAAAAAAAAAAAAAAGCTGAGGTTGAGAATGGACATAATAAACGTGTTTCTAAGGTTAAGTTGGAAATCCAGACAGGCTGCAAAACTCCACGCGTGTGTGATGATGAGCTTTACTTTTCCAGCCTGATTTTTCAGAGGCATCCAACACCTTCGAAGTGTTCTAATAAGGACACACTCTTTTCTAGGAAGAAGTAAACTTGTGATGGGTTTTGCTGTTGGGATGAGGGGAAACTTTCTTACCCTCACATCTTTAAAGACCTTAGTCTGAGAGCTTGACCATTCCACTTTGGTCATTGAGTCCACAAAAACATGTTAAAATGTTTCAATAGTGTTTTTACAAACCCCAGAAGAATTTTTTTAAGCTAATGGATCTTTTTGTTTCTCCTCCTGAAACACAGTGAGACACGCTGGCACGCGCACTTCCTACCTTAAAAAGAAAGAAAAAGGGAAAGACAAGGCAAGGAAAAGAGATTTCTGTCTTTAAGGAGGGGGAAGGGGTGGGAAGGAACTCTTAGAAACCTTGAAAATTCTCCCCTTCATTTTAGGAGCTTCTCCCCAACCCCCCTGGCCGTTCAGCTCTTTGAAAAGGAGTCCTGTCACTCAGCAAGGAGCTGTGCCTCCAACCTCCTCCCCATCCACCCACCCAGCCGGCCCCCCTCAGCCCCGCCGCCTGGCCCCGGCCCACCCTGCGGCCCTCCCCGCGCGCGCACACGCGCACACACACACGCACGCACACACACACACACACACACGAGTTTCTTCCAAGTGCTTTTTCAAGTAAGAGCTGGAGAGATGAGAGGTGCGGCTTCTCCAACGCGGAGCCAGACAAGTACTTCTCAGC
>SJYT01022873.1:591190-631004 GCA_006410635.1 Cephalophus harveyi
GGGCGGGGGCGGGGGCGGGGAGGGGTCACTTCCCCCAGGGGTGAGGACTGACTGAGCCCGAGTGCCTGAAAGGAAGAGCCGCAATTAAAACCGACCAGCGAGCTCTCCTCCGCGCAGGGCAGGGGCGCGCGTTTGCGTCAGAGGGCGCGCGGGGCGGGCGCGAGGGGCGGGGGGAGCCGACGCCAGGGGCCGCGCCCGAGGGCTGGGTGGGCGCGGGAAGGAGCCCGCGGAGTTGCCTTGGCCTTCCCTTGGCCGGGCGGGCTAGAGGCTAAGGCGGGGCCGGAGGACGAGCAGCGGCTCCTCGAAAGCCGTGGGGGCCCACACACCCTCTCTAAGGGGCTTCTTCCTGCTGGCCCCCCTACCCTGAGCTTCCAAACTTGGAAGAGGCCCAGGGGGATTCGGCGTGCCCCGGGGCGGTGGGAGGGCGGGGGCGGCTGGGAAAGAAGTGGAGGCCTCGAGTGGCTTCAGGAGAAGCGTCCTGCTTCTCCGGAAGAAAGGGAGGGAGGGGTGCACCCCCGCCGCCACCCCCCACCCCGCGGCCTCAGTTTCTGAAAGGGGGGTCGGGCGGCTGTTGGAGATGGTGCTCTGAGCCGTGGAAACCCTCGGGTTTTCAAAGCAGGGGGACAGATCCCGCTCCTGCAGGGCATATGCGCCAACTTGCTGTCGTGAGAAGGGGCAAGAAGAAACCGAAGCTTTTCTAGAAGAGGCGCTTTCCCCTTCTTGGATTCTAGAAGTCCAAGACTTTTCCCCTTCTTGGTCTCCAGCCTAAGCGGCACTCTAGGCTCAGTTTCTCTTCTGGACCCTGTGGTTCTCCTATCGCCTTTGCGCGCTCGCAGAGCGCCTCCACTCGGGCTCAACACCCCACCCCCAGCTCAGGTTCTAGGGAAGCTTAGGCTTTGTCTCTTCGAGGCTGTAGTTTGTTCCTAGTTCAATTTGGCACTCTGGTCCTTAGGCTGGATGCGCCCCACACTCAACCAGGAGATAATGGTATCTGTTGTTGTTGGGGAGGGCCCTTAAGAGAAAGTGATCATATTTTGCGGGAGCAGGTAGGTCCTCAAAGTGTGAAAAATCCATCCACGGATTTTCAGGCATGCTCAGCTGCAAGGGCAGAAAAGCAATTGGAATTTGCGTCTTTCTTCCACTCAGCCTCTTTCCCAGGTCTCTCTCCCACCGTTCTCCACCAAGGCCTTGTTTGGGGCCGTGGGGCGGGGGGAACCTCTAACTTGAGTCTCAGCGTGTGGACTTGGCTCCTGGATCCAGACCCACTGTGGCCCTTGTCTCAGCACCCTCCTTGAGACTGCCAGCGTCGTGGCCATATATAGTCAGCCCTCTCCCAGGTCTCTGAGCCTGGACTCCCAGGCCTCCCTTCTAAAGCCATCCTCTGTCCTCCTAGTCCTCATGGTCTAAATCAATGCACAAAGTTTCCGTGTGTCTCCCCAAGGGACATGAGAAGGTACTCTCCATTTGGGGAGAGAAATCAGGCTTATTATACCTCTCGTGGATTGCTAGCATCAGAGCTCAGCCTTATTCACTTTTTAAACACCTTCCACACAACACTTGCTCTCTTCTAGTGTGACAATGGCAACCCACTCCAGTATCCTTGCCTGGAAAATCTCATGGACAGAGGAACCTGATGGATTGCAATCCATGGGGTCGCAAAGAGTCGGTCACGACTGAGAGACTAACACACAGTGTGACAACCAATAAACAGTTGTGACCTAGTGGGAGAAGGAAAGACGCAGTGGCTTCACATACAGCATGACTTGCATTCCAGGCCCCAGAGTCCAGATCTATGCAGACTTTCTAGTTGATGAACAACCCCCCTCCCCATGATCTTTCTTTCTACTAAGGTTGGAATCATTCTTTACTAATCCTGTGACCTTTTTGATATTGGTATTTTGCTTTCCCCAAACTCAACGGATCATTTGTTTTGGTTTTTTGGTAAATCATACTGAAAAAAAAAAAAAGGTGGCCTTGTAAAAAACATTTTCTCAATCTAGTTCAAGAGCCCCTACAAATGACCAGATATGTGTAGAAACTTCTCTCCTTTATGTGTTCCCTATCCCCTAAATCGTTACAAATGGTACTCTTCTGTTTTGAGAAACCATAGAACAGCAATAACCCCATTTTATCAGGCCCATCTGGAGAAATGAACATGCCTGCAATTGTTGGGAGAAAGGTCAGTTCTTCCGATCTTACTGCAGACCTTTCCCAAAGAGCTGATTTTAAAGGTGCCGAATCAATTAGTCTCCCTTGGTATGAGATTAAGGCTGTGAAAAATGAAGTTGAAGAAGATGTATTTAAAATGATCTTGCATAGGTCTTTTGAAGAAAAGGGTGAAGAGAGGCATAGTAATGCCTACCTAATGTTTTGTGATTGTTTTAAAAACAAATCCCAAACAAACAAACAAACAAAAGCCTTGCCTATGTCAGAAACCACCCCCTCTTGCAAGACTGAACTCAGTCTGTATTGTGGCTCCCCAGCTGTAAAAAGGTCTGCCTTTGTCAATGTGAAAACAAGGGTGGAAAGGCCAAGTTGGGAGTCAGACTTCTGATGGACTGCCTGCTCTCAGCCTGCCTCTGTAGTTGAACCAGGGATCCAGCAGGCTTTTGCACTCACTAGCGCACTGGTATGTCTGGGTACTACTTCTTGGTCACCTTTGGGCCCAGACAAAAGTGCTTTACCTTAAAAAGCAGCTTAGTTTTCTATCACAAACTGGCCAGTTAAAGCCTGTGTTTTGGAAAAGAGAGATAAGGGAAGCACTTCCCGTTTTTTTGCTTGGGCCCCCAGTTAAAGGGCCCAGGAGTAACCTCAGGAAAATGGCAGGAGAGCAAGTGCTGACCTTTGGATGCAAATCAAGCCTTTTGTAGGAGGAAAAGTGATAACAGTTCATGCCCCGCGCCAGTGAAACCAGGGACAAATATTTACTTCTTGTAAAAATCAAGCCTTAGCTATGTGAATGCATTTATGCAAAAATTAAGAACTGGAGACTTTGTGTTAGGAAATGTATTTCTTTACTTTAAATGTCCGACTTGAGTGAAGAATAACTGTGTGGCTCTTCTTCCTAGGGAAAATGACTTGGCTTTGGAAGCGAAGTTCAAGTTTGAAATAAGTTTGAAACTTGTTAGAGTACATTGCCAATACAATTAACTACACTCTGTAATACTTTCCCTTAATAGTTACCTGTCAGGGCACCTATTCCTTTTACTCCAGGATTAGCCCGTCAGAAGTAGATCTAAGTTGGACATTCACTGATTAAAAGCTGCTGGAATATGTTTAAATCTTCAGTGCCACTTTCTTCATTGCCTATAAAGTAAACCAAAGTAGTGGAAAAGTATTGGCTCACAGAGCCAGCATATCTGTCGGTAACTATGGTCATGCTGCAATCCTGTTTTACCCATCAGAAGTTTGATGTAAATAAAAACCTAATATTTCTCTCTAAACTGTCAGTGGAAAGATAGGTTTATTACAGTGTCCTCCATTAGTAGGGGAGAGGGGCTTTAGGTAAAGTTCAAATGAAAAAGCAACGAGCATAGTACACCACTGATACAAACCACATGGAGCAGTAAATAATTATGCCCTGTTTTGCTGTGTGCATTTTATTTATCCACTTCAGAGGTGGATAATAAACCTAGCCCATCTGTGGGAGGAGTTAATAAAGTATTCCCAATGCGTGAGCTAAGAAACTTGGTGATAGTTCTATGTTTTATTGTTAACCATTTGCGTGAAATCTTCTGAAGCTGAAAAGAGAAAGGATAGGGCTTTTGTGTTGGTTGATCCTTGGCTATTCTAGGGCTCAGGTTGGTGTGAAAGGGACGAGGAGGTCACTTGAAATCTCCTTTTATCTCCTCTTATTTTCTCTCTGGATCAGCAACTTTGAATAGACATCATCTAATCGCGCTTAATGGAAAGAAACTATGGGGAGCAATGAAAATGCCTTTACTCCAGAAGTGAATACATGTGCGTGGACAGCTAGCTGAGCTTGCATAGGACTACATCTCTGTACACATGTGCTTAGAGATTTTTGGGGGTGTAAGGATGTTTACTTAAATGTGTCCCATACATTCTGGATTTGGGTGGGTTGTTTTTTTTTTGCCCTTACACATAAGTATGCATACACACATTAAGATTCTCTACCAAGTCCAGGTGATAGTGTCAGCTGATTCTTTTTCAACTCCCCCCATCCCACTCTCTAGAATGTCATATTTAAGTCCTGAAAAAAAAAGCAAGTAATTGAGAACACAAGATGAACAGTCTTTTAGTGAAGACATCTTATTTCCTTTCCACTTCAACTGGAAGTCACATTGACAGGAGAATTTCTCTTTAGAAGGTAGAGAGTGTATGACAGGTAGGAAGTGATGTGGTAAGATGAGACCATTACTTTCGATTTCTCCCCAGAATTTTTTTTTTTTTGGTTTTTATTGGAATTAAATTGGCTAAAACAAAAATAACTGGAAAACAAGAGCCTGACATTAAGCAGTTTAAAAGTTTGCTTTTTTTTTTTTTTTTGCTATAGATATTTCCAAATCTTTCAAGCTGAGTAAATGATAATTTGTTCTGAAATGAGAATTGTTATAGTAAGTCTCACATGTTGACTACAATACTATTTGAATTGTCTTCTTAGCCATTGTTACATGTCCTTCATAAAGGAGAAACAGTCTCAGGTTGTTAGGTATGAATGGCTATCCAGAAAAGGACATTTGATTTCTAGGGCTGAAGGCACTGGGCTTTACTTCCTAAGAAACCGTTCTGTCCCCCACCCCCAATCCCATATTCTTCTAAGTAAAATTCACATTGCTCTCAGAATGTAAATTCCTTTAAGGGAATACTCGGTTACCAGGGCTACAAGTTCCCATCTAGACTGGCAGCCTCCCCGCCCCCTGCTCCAGACTGCAGAGACCCTTGGCTGTCACGGCTGGGACCTTGGGCCCCCTCCCCTAGCTCCAGCCTAGCGGAGATTGCAGTTCCAAAGTTCGAGTTTGGGTGGGAGAGGATTAATCCCTCTTTAACTCCTCTTCCTCCCGCCCTCAGTTCTGAACCCCAACGGATCCGTTTCCCGGGGTTTCCTGGTGAATAGGAGCGTAGAAGCTGCCCTGTCCAATAAAGATTAAATTAAGTAGAAGAATCCCAGCCGCTAGATATTTGGAAGCTCCGGTGGGGCGTCAAACCGACGTTTAACACATTTTTTCCACTCACTGTGCACAAATCTTGGACCTGTTGGGCTTAACTTTAGAAAGGAAAGAAGAAAAAAGGTAAGGAAAGAAGGAAAGAGAGAAAGGAAAAGAAAAAGAAAAAGCGAAGAAAGGAATTCATGTAAACCTACCAGCTTCAAGGGGACTTTGCACTCAGAGAGGCTGAAGGCAGAAGCAGGGCTTTCTAGTCTGCCTGACCTTTCTAGTCTTTTCTTTTACCAACCACTCTGAGAATTGAAAGAATTGAAAGATCCCTCTCCCCCGACCTGGAAGCGGGCTCGGGGTTTTGCTGTTTTGGAGTCTGAGTCTACTTTTATCCTTTAGGGACAGATAGGTGGCCCAGGGTCACAGCTTCGTGTGCAGCAGGAAAGGTGTGCCCAAGGAATGCAGTCACCTCCTCTATGCTGATTTTTTTTTTTTTAACACTCAGTTTTTGGTAGCACAAACTGAGAACTGAGCAGTTTCTTTCAGTTACTGCCCAGCAGGAGAAACAATGGCTTTCTCTGTCGGCGGCAGCGCTTAGTGCGCTGGACACTGACCTTGAAGCTGAGGCCCGGCCAGGCGCTTCCTCCCCTGGGAACCATCCTGACTCCTCCAAACATCGGCCTCACTCCCACCTGCTCTTCTAGTCCCAGTGTGAAGTCTGGTGGGGGCAAAAGACAAGTCCCTTCGTAGCAATGGTTCGTCCGTGCAAATACAACACTGAATAAATTAACCTCAAACCAGCTAGTTGGGGTGTAGTAGTTTAGCAGGACTAATTGCAGACAATGGAGCTGAAATGACTTTTCCAATTAGCTGCTGGTTGGAGTTTAGTTGGAGGAACTGTCAGCTCCAACGATGGGTAATTGCTTTATTGCTCACAAAACTATCATCTATTTAGAACATATGTGCTAATTACTCTGGATGGGCGTCGAAAAAGAGACCATAAATCTAATAGCACTTTTAAAAATCTATGGTGCTTGTAAGCAACCCCAGTCCCTTGCACTTGTTTCTCCTGCCCAGGTTGGCGTGATGGATGGCTATCTTTCAGAAAGGCTAAGGTTTGGATTGGAGGCACCAACGGGAGGCCCCGGTCAAATCGCGTGCATGAGAGCGAGCGGCCAGGGCCCGCTGTGCCGAGGCGATAAATCACTGTCATCAAAAGCAGTCTCCTCTTTAGCCACGCACTTTTTTTTTTTTTCATTTTCGTAAAAGATTACTTTAGAAATCTTTTAATTGGATTATGCTGGGAAATTAATCTCCTCTAGCCTTGGCTAAATTTATTGTGACCACTATCGGGAGGAAGGCCCTGTAACTGCAGTGAGGGCCACGTCCCCTTGCTCCCCACCCCCCTTTCCTCCGCCCTCCAGGGTCTCCCAGCCGCGTGCGGCAGGACAGCCGTGTTCCAAGTCCCCAGGAGTGACTAGGGTGAGGAAGAGTGGAAAGGCACATCACGGCGGGCCGTCTCTAGTGGACCTCCTTTGTCCTAAACACCACGTTTCCGTCCAGGATTCCCTAGCTCCAGCTCTAGCATCTCCATAGCACCGCGCCTTCCTCCACAAGGGGTCCTGGGGGCCCGCCACCAGGGAGGAAGGAGGCTGGAGTGGCGGGAAGAGGAAGTGCGGTGTGCCGGTGGAGGGCTGCCAGCCAAAGTCACTACTTTGCCCTCTTGCCACAACTCCGCTGTCCCCCGGGTCTGCGGCCCGGGATCTGGGGCTTCGCTCACACTCTGCACTCTACTTTTCTGCGTAAAGACGCACGGCCAGCTCTTGGCGTTTTTCCTGGCGTAACTCGGGAGACACTTCCCCTTGACGGCTCAGCGGTTGAGGTCCGAGGGCTAGGGCCCTCCCCGTTCCCCGCGGCTCCTGGAGCGCCAGCGCAATGTCGGGCGGGGACCTCCCTTCCAGCCCCTGGAAACCAGAGTCCTTAGCCTGGTTCAGCGCAGCTCCGGCGGCTGCGGAAGCTGCGGGTCCGGCCCGCCCGCTGCTTATCTCCGCGGGAGATGACAACATCTGCCCGAAACGGGATACCTACTTTTGCAGCTCAATTTAGCTCTTAATAGCAGCCCTCTGAGGTGTGGTTAATTGACGGGGGATGAAGGCGGGGATGAAGGCATAATGACTGGACGGGGAGATGCCAATGAGCCTTTAAAATACTTTTAAAAGAAACAACCACCACCCTCCAAACACCGGCGAGTCATTGCCCGCTGGGAGGATAAGACCCGGATCTGGAGGCAGGAAGAGCGACGTCAGTGCTATTTGTATCTAGAGGCTCGCGGTGAGGGGTGAGCCCTGGCTCTCTGGGCTGGGGCACCGGGAACCGCCAGGGCGCGCAGCTTCGGCTGGCAGGGTGTTGTCGCGTGGCCGCGGAGAGCGGAGCGTGGCGAGCACCCGGCAAGCTCGGGATGACAGGTGACCCGACCTAGTGGCGAGGAGGAGAGGCCTGGGCAATGGAGGATGCCGCCCCTCCCCGGGCGCGGCCCCTCGATCAGCCCTTACCCTGCGCGGGGCTGGGTGCCCACCGAGACAGGCGCCTTCGTCTGCCCTCCCTCCCCGGCTGCAGCTACCCCTGCATCCAGCTGAGAGAGAAATGGCCAAGTGGCGGTGCCACGCGGGCACCCGCGGGGTTCCTAGGCCTGGACAATCTCGGAGGAACCTCAGGACCAGGAGAGAGAGATGCACGCGTCGGGTGTGTGTGTGTGTAGACCGCCCCAGCACGTGGCCGGATTCTGCGGGGTCTGCCCAGAGCCAGGTGGCCGGCGGTTCTGGGATTCACCCGCGCTCACCTGGGTCCCGCCGCCCTTGCGCAACCACCCACTCAGACTTCTGCCAGCCACTCTCTCCAGGGCACCTTCCCTTCCCCTTCACCCCATCCCCCTTCGCTCAGTTCTAGTTTAGTCTTCAGAGGGTCAGAGGAGAGTGTTACACTGCACAAGCCCCCAATTTAGGTTCACACACAAACACACGAGAAGGAGAACCATCGGGTTGTCTCTTCTGTTGGCAAAGGGGAACCCCCCCCTTCAGGTGCGGGGCGGCGGTGTTCCCAGCCGGTTTGGCGAGCATCCTGTTTCACACCCAGGGATAAAATTTAGGTTCACACACAAGCACACGAGAAGGAGAACCATCGGGTTGTCTCTTCTGTTGGCAAAGGGGAACCCCCCCCTTCAGGTGCGGGGCGGCGGTGTTCCCAGCCGGTTTGGCGAGCATCCTGTTTCACACCTAGGGATAACCTTGAGGCTTCAGGTTTGAGCTCCCTCTGGAAGAGGAAGGAGAAATGACTCCAATCACCGTCCATATATATATATATATTTTATGGTATTGAGAGATCGCAGGTGTTTCAGCTGCTGCTATTATTTGTCGGACTTCCTCCCAGAGCAGACCTAACAGGAGTAGAGAGGCCCGGGGAAAGTTCCTTTCCCTGAATCGTCTCGCGGAGCGGGCGGGCGTTGTCAGAGGGCAAAGCTCTGAGGTAAAAGATTTGAAGACGTGTCCTCGCTTGCCGAAGTGTGCCTGTCTCGGGGGTGCTTCTGTCTTTCCACCGTCACTGTCTAACCTCGTCTGCTGTGATTCTGCCGTCTGTGATGTCTAGAAATTCGGGACTCACGGTGGCCTAACCGTCGAGCCCCCCAGCCGCCACCCCTCCGCAGCCGCAGGCAGGGTGGACTGCCAGGCCGCGGTCTCCAAGGCCGTCGGGCCCCCAAGCGCGTGCCTCAGGGACTCAGAGTCCCAGATCGAGGTCTGTGTCCTGGTAGGCAGGCGACTCCAGCTCTGGACCTCCTTGCACCGGGGTGAAGCGTGTGACCTGGCGGCAGGTCCCCGAGAGGCCTTCGGGGGCCCGCCGGGGGTTCTGGGGTGATGGCGGCGGTCCCTTCGTCCGCCGAGGCCCTCGGATCTAGCGTGGCCCTCGGCGCTGCCGACGCCGGGCGCCGCCTCAGGGGAGGGAGGCCCCTGCCGGGAGCCCGCACCGTCCCCACGGCCGTCTAGGGCCCTCGCTGCCGCTGTCTCCTCACATTCTTCACCCCCACGGGGGGTCCCCGGGGAACGAATTCTGCGCTCTGCGCACCCATTTTCCCTTCAGGGCCCCCCTGGGGATCCTTCCCTCGAGGCCCGGGCTCTCGGGTCGGAGCGGGGCCCGGGGTGGGCGGTGGGGGGCGGGGAGGGGAAGGCCTTCCCGGAAGCGAGGCCCACATCCGGGCACAAAGGCCCGCGCGCGGGCTGGGGCGCGCGGGTGCTCGACGCGAGCCGGGGCACTCCGCGCGGCCTAGGGGCCCGGGCCCTCCTCCGAGCGCTGGAGCGGCGCCTTCGCGGGCTGCGAAGGCCCCCCACACCTCGTGGGCGGGCCGGAGCGACCAGGGCCCCGGGCCCGCGCGGCGTGGAAAGTTCAGGAAGGAAGCCAGGCCCGACCGGGGGGTGGCGCACGGTCCCCGAACCCCAGGCGCGCGCGGGGTCGGTTCCCGCCGCCAGCCTCTCCGGAATGGACCCGGAGGGAGGGAGCCGGCCTCCACCCAGCCTTGTAAGGGTCTGGGGGAGACCTACCGTCGAGCGAGGCCCCTTGTGCGAGGCTGACTCCCTGCGCTTCTCCCTTCTCTCCTTTCTTGGGCCCGGAGCGCCCTGGGATGCCCCACGGGTTGCCCGTCTCGGCCCGCTGGTCCTCTTTAGGTGTTGGGTGTAGTGACAAGGGGATAGGGAGCAAGGTCCTGGGGGGCAAGGCGGGGAGACCTCAAACCCCAGTTTCTAGTGTAAAGGGGAGCTTGATTTTAAGAAGTTGGACAGTCACTGGGAGTTTACGTTGTGGCCTTCGGCAGTGTGGAAAACATCCGTCTACAAGGCGGGAAACAGCACAGAGAAATTTCTGCGTAGTTAATTAAAAATGATTTTTTTGGAAGCCCCGTATCTGGGGAGTGTTCCCAGAGATTGTTTTATCATCTTTCAGTCTACAGAGTTGCTGTGTGTCTCGCCTCTGGTACACTGAATAGGATCTTCCTTCAGACAGGGATGGAGAAACGGAAACAGCACCACCCTGGAGCCGAACTTTCTGGACGGATGGGGGGCCGAGGGGGGTAGGGAAAGTCCAGATGTTGCACTAGAGGCGCTGCAAGTGTGAGCAGGTAATGCGGAGAAGAGTGACATTGTTAACAGAAAGCATCTAATTAACAATGACTTCATTTGATTGGAAGGATGAAAAAGCCTTTTTAAATCAATCCAGATTCACTGGCCTAAAACTCAGCCAATTTATGAATATGGAGCCTGACTGGGGTCTGCTTTCTTTCAAAGATGTCATCTTAGGGGTAATAGCATAGGTGAAGTCATTTGGTTACACTGTGGAAACTTTTATAGTGCCTTCCTTGGGAATTTAATTCAGTGCTTCTTCATTTTATTAGGAACAGACCAACTCCATCAACTGTGCTCTCCCTGTTTGGAGGCAGGACTGCTTGAAGCAATTAGGTTCACCAATTAGCATAGTTTTACTGACCCCAGCAGCAGCACTGCTCCTTAGATTATCCATTTCTTCAAAGTCGGGGAAAAGCTGGAGCACACCACGCTTCCCAGGTGTCCAGGTTGGGGAAAGAAGCCCACAAGCAGGGCAGCGGAGCAGTGCAAAAAGCTTTTTAATATTCCCCAAGTGTCTGTTTCAGCAACTTTGGTGGATTTTTTTCCTTCCCTCTGATTCTGGAGCCTATAGTATCTCCATCTTTTGACATAACCTGTAAAACCTCTCTTGGTTGTATTTTTGGCAGAATTGCTTTTGAGAAAGTGAATTGTCTCCTTTCTTTTCTGTCTGCCTGCATGCTAATGATGCCCTGGACAATGTTAGGGGCCAAAAAGGAAACTGCTGAAGGGCTCCTTTAAACCCTGAGGTGAGGAGGTAAAGGCTCAGGTCATTGGGGGTGAGTGCATGTGTGTGCCTGCAGGCACCTCAAAACCTTCGAGAAGAGGCCAGAGGGTGGCTATGGGAGATAAGTCCCTGCTTTCCCTAATATCGAAGGTTTACCTGCAAGACTTTGTTGCAGTCTCTTCATTGTGACCTCAGCTAGCTGGTGGCCAACATCGTTAGTAAATATCTGGAGCCCAAATCAGTGTGAGAGAGAAGGGGCTTTGGCCTTGTCACCATTATGGGTATTGAAGGGATGACGTTTACATAGCTATTGCCTCCCTCCTCCCTCTCTCCCTCCCCCACCCACTCCCTTCCCTAAAATATATATTCCTCTGTTAGATTTCACTAGATTAAATTGCTGACAGTTCATCAGTAGCAGCAACAATGTAATACCTCTAACCTTATTAAATCAATAAATACTAGATCCTTGCATTGAATTAAAAATGCATCAGCAGGTCCAGGAATTGCAATCATATGGCCATGGACCTCAGAATCGAAGATGCCTCTCAGAAATCGACTAGTTAGCATTTATTTAACTTTTTTTTTTTTCTGATTCATGATTAGGTATTCTGGGTTTTAACATTTCAGGGACCATTGTGACAGGTTTGTTTCTGTTTTGTTTCTTGAAAATTCTTTTCTTTCATTAACTTCTCTCATTTAGCTGTGAAAAAGATGCATGCATTTATCAATAGTAATACACTGTGACTATAGTTCTTGTCATTAGTTTTCATCTAGGGAATATACTTCACTCAGAATACATTGCTCTAGGATGACACACTCAGGTGCATAAATTTCTCCATAGGCATAAATAAATTTAGATACATATGTTTTTGTGTATATATAAACAAATACACTTAGTGTAAATGTATTGCTGTACATTGATTATAAGTTTATTTTTAAAAAGAAACCATATTTATCTTTCATTTTCTAGTATAAGCCAGAGAGCTATTTATCATGATAAAGCAAGTTATTTATAATCTGGTTGGCTTGTTGGACTTTATACCATAAGAAATGAAATTAAAATTTTCATGCCTTTAGACTAACGCAATACTTAGGAAGTTGTATATATCTTATACTTCAAATGTGGTTTACCAGGAATTGGTCAGTTAAGTTATAGATTAGTAGGTGAATTTACAGTTAGTCCCTACTGCAAACAGAGAATATGTTTAACACCTAGAAATTTGATGGAAAAAGTAATATTACTCTATCCAGATATTTGTTCATACTGATTAATGATGCTAATTATTTTAAAACACCCATCCCTTATTGATGTCAGCCAGCATATGTGGTACTGAATTCTGAAGATACAGTCATCAGGCCTTGGGTTCACCACACTGTGAAGGAAAAAAAAATCTTTATTTGATGAAATAGGCAATCAACTGAAATCTATCCTCTTTAAATAAACTGATTCCTCAGTATTTTCCCAGTGTTGGTGTAAGTTGTTGTCTGTGATGTCCCCCAGGGCTCTCTGCTCTGCTCTCTGATTTGGTATATAAAAGCAGCTCTGAATGATGGATTACTGTGTCATTGCAGCCTGCGAAGGATTAATTTGTTTCATTGATTTCTCTTTAGGCAGATTGCCAGAATTTGCTGCTTCCCACCTTTCCTCAAGACTTCTAGAAGTAATAGACAGTAATAGCCTAAGACAAATCAGCTCCTTCTTGTAAAAATAGAATCCTGAAACTAGGAATCCTACAAAAGCTTATGGCAAACTTTTGATTTGCATTTTGGGAGAGCAGTTAATAGGCTACTTAATATGCTTTAGAATTATTTTTAATAGAAAAATTTCCTTGATTTTGTGACTTAAAATGCATCATTTTAATAGCTCTTAAGTAAGCGTTTGTGATGTTTGTTCCATAAAACTTTTCCTTAATTTGTGAGGAAAAAAAATGTTTAACTCGGGAAAAAATGCAATGTCTATGTGACTGACAAATACTTTTCTTTCTATGCTAGATTTTGGGATCGAACAACATGTCAGCATAACTTTAAGTCCATTTACCTATAAATATTTATAAGAATATTTGACCCAAAGAATTTTTAGAAACTTTGGACAAGGACAGAGAGTATTAGAGCATGGAAATAGAATTGTTCAACTGTTTAAAGAAAAATATATCATTTTCTGATTAAAAAGGTAGTATCTGCTCAGAGAATTTGAAAAAGTTAGAAATGACATTTTGTATGTTTTTCTAAGAGTTTTCCTCCCAAGCATTTTATATATATACTGTAGTTATAGACATAAACTATCCTGCTTTTCTTCAGTTGGTGTTATACAATGAAAATTTTCTTATATAATTAAAATTATCATTAAAGTCATATCACTATGTTTTAACATATATGATTTAAGTAACCATTGGTCTACTATTAGTTACATTTCTACTTTTCCATGATTATAAATAAAATTATGAAGAATAGCATTTAAAATAAAACTATCATCCCTCTGGTTAATTTTGTTACAATATATTATTAGCAAAGAAACTACTTGGATTGAGAGTATAGGCTATTTTTTAAAAGTCTTGATAGGAACTGCCAAATCGTTTTGGGAAAGGTTCTTCCAGTTTATACTGGTACTGTTTAAAAAATGTTCTCTGTGGAGGCAGCATTTTAATTCATGTTACATTAGCAAAGAAAACAACAACACTTTTCCTTGTGTTCTGAAAGCAGTGGTAGCATTTTGCATATACTTAGTCTCTCAGAAGTATTTTCCCAACTGCAGATGTGAAATAGGCTGGTTATACAAATCTATTTGTTTCCCTTCTGTAGTGCTGAAAATTATATTGATTTAATGATCTCAAGTTGTACTTTTTATGCAATTAGTTGTATAGTAAAAACTAATATTGTCATGTGCTGATGTCTTTTTTTCTTCTATTGTGCTATGGTAGTAGTCCATGCAATATCAGCAAGTTTATGCTTTTCCTGTGCTTTGCTGAAAGGAAAAAGGAACATCTGTTTCCATTATATATCTGCATCATAATGATAACAATTAAATAGCTATTATAGTAGTGTACAGTAAATATATTTTGCTGAATGACCCACACTTTCTTGTTGGAAAATTTCAGAGATTTCAGAAGCACTTAGTTTTTACAGGTAGGTTCCATGTTGAGGTTTAGAAAGGTCTTAGCTTACTTTTGGTAAGCCATTTCAGTTCCTGTTTGTCTCATTAACACCAAATAAAGAATCCTGATGATTAAACAGTGGACCCTCAGGTGAGACTCTTGAATCTGTTTCTCTTAGGCATATACAAATTATTGGGTATTTCACTCACTATTCTTAAATGGATTAATCAGTCTACTAGTAATACAGTTTCTTTCATGTTTTGTGCCTTTTGTGTATTTTTAATATTTTACTAAGCTGGAAATATAGCCTATTTTACTCTTGTGTTCTTATATTAGGGGGCATAGTGATATTTACCTTTTAAACTCAACAGGAGAATATTTAAAATAGTTTCCAGAGAAATTTCATTTATTTCATTCAGATTTTGGTTAAAGATGTTTTGGTGGTTACTTAAAACATTCTACAGTCTAGACAAAAAATGATTTAAAAGAGAAACAAGCATTCTTGTACTCTAAACTCATTTTGAGAAATAAAATGCTACCAGAACAACTGATGCTCTTCCTGATTCTATTCCCTTATATCTTGAATAGATGATCATCATCCTAAATTTGGTAATTATCAACTTTTTTTGCTTTTTATTTCCTTTTTTCACGTGGCCTAAAAATTTGACATGTTACTTGTCATTTGAAGTAAATTTTAAAAATTGGAACTGCAATGCCTGTTAGAACCCTTCTCCTCTAATTGCCTATGGCTGGGTATACTTCTCAGCTTTACTGTCCTCATCTGTGAAGTTGGAAATGGGTCTGTGTGATCTCTAATATTTTCCTAGGCATAATTTTTAAAAGTTTTTTGATTTCCTCTTGTTTTCCCTGTGAAACAAAATAAAACATAATGAACAAGAGCTAGAGGTCCAGAGAGGTTAAGTAACTTGCCCAAGACCGTGCAGGTAAATCACAGAGCTGGGAATAAAACTCAGTTCTTTTCACTTCCATTCAAACACTTTTCTTCGGTTCACATTGTCTGTCTTCTTTGGGTACAGGCTGGCTGGCTGCTGCTCTAGCCTGTGATTAAAGACGATCCACAGGCTTGCATGATTTTGTGATTATGCATGCTGGAAAGGTTTTTGTTTTGTTTTTGTTTTTCTCTTAGAATATCTTTTCTGTGGGAAAAAACACTGAAGCCATATCACCCTGAAAGCTACTTATAGAATGAGAGACTGTGTGCCCTGCAGTGCCCGTGATTCCCTTCTATATTTTCTGGACTTTCCAGGAAAGAATGACTTTGGATATAATGAGACTTTCAATAGGCTCCTTACCCTATCGTTAATTATCTGATTTTTGTCACGGGGTAACTGCACCAGGAAAATAGGGAGGGGCACACACAAGTGTCTCTCTGCATGCACTTGTATCTACATTGCAATATATTTTGGCAGTCAGGACCTTAACAAATTACTTCTTCCTTTATGTTGCTTATGCTATGGTCAAAGACTTTCTTTTTGAAAATGAGTTCATTTCTTGTTTCTATTTAGCAGCCAACTTACCAGAGCACTAAAGTGAAAGTAGTGCAAATAGAATAATGTAGAAACATGTTTTTAAAATCTCTTTGGAGCAAAACCCCATTCTAAAAATGGCAACTTTGAATTACATGCATCTTCGTTCTCTTTCAGGTTTTTACTCTAAGAAATTTAATTCATTCTTAGTTAAGATGAGTAAGCTTGAGTCATAATATTCACACAGACAGTGCCATGCCTCTCCTATGAAAAAATAGCAGTGTAACTAGAAGTGAGTTCTGTGTCCTATTGTAAAACTATCTTTCCCCAAATCTGTTGCTTCAAGACCAAAAAGTTGGCTTAATAAATTGTTTGCTTCCCTCTGTTAATACATACTTGGAAACTTGTAATAGTAGTTAATTCTTTTTAGGGCCACTTTGTCAATGCTATAAATATTCTCAAGGTGGTTGTATTTTAACAATAAGCCAGGTAACACATTTTTCTGAGTATTTTAGATTAATTAGCTTATGTGTTCAGCAGCTTCTTGTAGGAAATTTCCCATAGTATGTTAGGTTGGGTAGGAGAGACCCAATGTGATCAGACACCAGCATTTAGTACCTCTTTTATTTAGCCATTGCTTCATGTGATTATACTCACTGAATATGATTTCTTTAATTTCTGTAGCATGTCGGTCTAGAAAGAGAGCTGTGGTATGTGTGTATGAAGTGTTAGTTGCTCAGTTATATCTGACCCTTTGTGACCCCATGGACTGTAGCCTGCCAGGCTCCTCTGTCCATGGGATTCTCCAAGGAAGACTACTGGAGTGGGTTGACATTCCCTTCTGCAAGGGATCTTCCCAACCCAGGGATTGAACCCAGGTCTCCTGCATTGCAGGCAGATTCTTTACCAGCTGAGCCACCAGGGAAGCTCCTGTTTATATGTGTGTGTATTTCAAAAGGCAATTCTTATCTAATTGAAAGTTCTGGTGAACATCTGTAGTCTGTAGTATAAAGAATTCTCTACACTGGTTAAATTCCCCATATTGCTCTAGCAGGTAGGTGAAACTCAAGAGAAAAGGTGTGGGTAAAGGAAACTAGCTCCTGACGAACCCATTTTCTTCCTGACCGCAGGATAAATCTGGATGGTGGTGGTGAGTAGACAGACTTTTAACCATCAAGCCAACAATGCTAATATCAGAAAGACCCCAGTAGACACAAGGATGTATAGTCTATGCATAGCCCACATTTACCACCTTACTTATAACAGCTTAGTAGACAGATGATGTGCTGCTTGCAAAAACATCAACCACATATGGTAAAAAGAGAATTTTCTTTTGGCCATATAGACTACCAGGATTATATTTAGGTCCTTCGATGTCTGCACTGATTCTCCTCTGTTCTTAATGACTTCACTTTATTTATTAAGATTTTTTTAAATTGAAGTATAGTTGATTTACAATGTCGTATTAGTTTCTGGTGTCCAGAAAAGAAATATATATATATATATATATACTTTCCCGTTATGGATTATAACAGGATATTGAATATAGTTCCCTGTGCTATATAGTAGTATCATGTTTGTTTTATATTTAGTAGTTTATATCTGCTAATCCCAAAAGTGAAGTTGCTCAGTCGTGTCCGACTCTTTGCGACCCTGTGGACTGAGGCCACCAGGCTCCTCCGTCCATGGAATTTCCCAGGCAGAAATACAAGCTCCTAATTTATTCCTCCCCAACCCCTTTTCCCTTTGGTAAACATAAATTTGTTTTATATGTCTATGGGTCTGCTTCTGTTTTGTAAATAAGTTCATTGTATCTTATTTTAGATTCCACATGTACATGATATCATGTGGTATTAACCACAAAAAGGAATGAAATAATATTTGCAGCAATCTGGTAGCAAGTATCATAGTAAGTGAAGTAAATCAGAAGGAGAAAGACTTCGCTTTAGGCCAAGTTAAGATTATTATAAAACCAGCATTGACTGTATAGTTTCTCTTGACACAGCCAATATACATTTTCCATCTGTGACCTTGGAATTAGTCTGTGAGTTACAGGGGGTAGAATTTTCTTCTACTAATATTAGAATTTGCACATTGTAAAATTTTGTTCACAGCCTGTTTTGAATTCCCAGCTCATTAGAATTTTCCTGTTATTTGATTCTTAGAAGAGTTGTGTTACAGTTGTTCTTATTGTTCTTGAAGTATAGTTAACGTTTATTGAGTTCTTTTGCTTAAGCATGTGAAGTAGATAAAGGCATAGTCCCTTTCTTCAGGGAGATAATAATTGATACTGTCTTTTGCCAATAATTTAACGTATTTTCTTAATATAATGAATTTGTGTGATTTTATATTATTAGGACATTAAAGGAAAAAGAAAATATGCTTAGTTTTCTGTTGCTGTTCTTTACCTTTTGAGAAGATTTTTAGAATTATAATTTGAGCTCAGCCAAAATGATATTTTATTATTTTTTATTATGCAAGTATGGCGTTATAATGTGACATTTGTATACACTACAAAGTGATCACCACCATAAGTCTAGTTGACCCCTTCATCCATTTCACCCACCTCTTCCCGCTCACTTCTTCTCTGATAACCGCTAATCTGATTTCTATATTTATTAGCTTGTTTTTGTTTTATTTTGTTCTTTTTTTTTTTCGATTGCACACGAGTGAAGTAGTATGATATTTGTCTTTCTCCATCTGACTTATTTCAGTTAGCATAATACCGTCAAGGACCACCCATGTTATTGCAAAGGGCTGGATTTCACTCTTTTTTTACGACTGATTAATTTTTCATTACATACAAGCATGCATCACATCTTTTTCATTCATTCATGTATCATTGGGCACTTTGATTTCTTCCATATCTTCACTATTATAAATAAGTTGTAATGAGCGTAAGGGTACATACATATTTTAGAAATAGTGTTTGCATGTTCTTTGGATAAATACCCAGAAGAGGAACAGCTGGGTCATATGATAGTTCTATTCTTAATTTTTTGAGGGATCTCTACTTTAATACTATGTTATTCTTTATTTTTTATTGAATTACAATAAAATTGTAATTTGAATTTACAGTTGAATTTCAATATTGTGTTAATTACTGCTGTACAACGCAGTGACTCAGTTATACATATATACACATTCTTTTTCATATTCTTTTTGATTATGGTTTTCCACAGGATACTGAATATAGTTTCCTGCTCTATACAGTAGGACTTTGTTGTCTATGCATTCTGTATATACCAGTTTGCATCTGCTAATCCCCAACTCCCAGTCTAACCCCCTCCCAGGCCCTCCCTTCACAGCTGTCAAGTCTATTCTCTATATCCCTGATTCTATTTATGTTTCATAGATAGGCTCATTTGTGTCACATTTTAGATTCTGCATATAAGTGATATCATATGGTATTTGTCTTTACCTTTTTTGACTTATTTTACTTAGTATGTTACTCTCTAGTTGCATCCATGTTACTGCAAATGCCATTTCATTCTTTTTATATGGCTGAGTAGTACTATACTGCATATGTGCCACGTCTTCTTTATCCATTTACCTGTTGAAGTACATTTAGGTTGTTCCCATGTCTTGGGTATTGTAAACAGTGCTAATGTGAACATAGGGGTACATGTAGCCTTTAGAATTACTGTTTTGTCTGGATATATGCCCAGGAGTAGAACTGCTGGATTGTATGGTAATTCTATTTTTAATTTTCTGAGAAACCTCCACTGTTTTCCACAGTGGCTGTACCAACTTACATTCCCACCAACAGTGTAAGAGGGGTCTCTTTTCTCCACACCCTCTTTAGCATTTGTTATTTGTAGACTTTTTACTGGTGGCCATTCTGACTGGCATGAGGCATTACCTCATTGTAGTTTTGATTTGCATTTCTCTAATAACTAGTTATGTTGAGTATCTTTTCATATGCCTGTTGGCCATCTGTATTTCTTCTTTAGAGAAGCATCTCTTTAGGTCTTCTGTGCATTAAATTTTTTTTTTGTTATTGTCAAGTTGTATGAACTGTTTGTATATTTTGGAAATTAAGCCTTTGTTGGGTGCATCATTTACAAATATTTTCTCCTGTTCTGTAGATTGTCTTTTCATTTTGTTTATGGTTCTTTTGCTGTGCAAAAGCTTGTGAGTTTGATTAGGTCCCATTTATTTATTTTTGTTTTTACTTCTATTGCCTGAGAACTCTGATCTAAGAAAGCATTTGTACAATTTATGTCAGAGAATGTTTTGCCTGTGTTTTCTTCTAGGAGTTTTATGGTGTCATGTCTTACGTTTAAGCCTTTAAGCCATTTTTCCAAAGCAATCCTGAAGGAAAAGAACTAAGTAGGAGGCGTGGCCATCACAGACAATACAGTATTATAAAGCTACAGTAATTAAAACAGCATGGCACAGAAACAGGCAAATGGATCGATGGAGCAGAATAGAGAGCTCAGAAATTAATCTACACACCTATGGTCAATTAATTTTTGACAAAGGAGGCAAGAATATACAATGGGAAAAAGACAGTTTCTTCAGCAAGTAGTGTTGGGCAGGTTGTCTTAATATAGTATTTTGAATCAATGGAATATGGCGTTAGCGAACTTTAAATAAGTTAAAAAATAAGATCTAAGAATTTTTCTTTATACTCTATTTATATTAAATATGCCAATCTGTCTAAATAAAATATAATTACATAATAATATTTTTTGAAAGGTGACCTCCATTTCCTTATTTGGCAAGAAGCAGATTCATTTTTGAAAGAAACTCAATTGCAAAGTCTATTTGAATTAACATTAGGACATATACTAAGTATGAAGGCAAAGCATATTTTTTTATAAATGTTTAGAAATATACATATGTTTGGTCTGGACTTCATGTTATCTCTAATATTATTAAATTTATTACAGCATTGAACATATTTTTTTTGTTTGTTTTTCAGTCACTAAGTTGTGTCTGACTCTTTGCTACCCCGTGAACTGCAGCACGCCAGGCTTTCTTATTCTCCACCATCTCCCTGAGTTTGCTCAAACTCATTTCCACTGAGTCAGTGATGCCATCCAACCATCTCATCCTCTGTCGCCCACTTCTCCTTTTGCCCTCAATCTTTCCCAGCATCAGGGTCTTTTCCCAGCATCATCACACTTTTATACTTCACCAAATTTTATTAAGAGTACTATAGAATAATTTACTATTTGGCCTTCTCACAAGGAGAAGTGTGTTGTTAGTACATTTTCTAACAAATTTGACCAATGTAGATCCTGCTGGCTCAGTGGTAAAGAATCTGTATGCCAATGGGGGAGATGCAAGTTCGATTCCTGGGTCAGAAAAATACCCCAGAGAAGAAAATGGCAACCCACTCAAGTATTCCTACCTGCGAAATCCCACAGGAGGGATTTCGGAAGAGGAGCCTGGCGGACTGTAGTCCATGGGGTTACAAAATAATTGGGCATGACTTAGCACCTAAACAACAACAACAACAGGTGATAGCTACTTTAGGTGAAAAGATAGCTACTTTAGGTGAGAAAACCACCATTCTCTTCGTAGTCATTTCAGTCTTTTTTAGATTTTTATTTGTGTAGTTTCTTTTTTTTTGCCATGCTACATGGCTTGTAAGATCCTTAGTTCTCCAACCAGGAATTGAACTTGGGCCATGGCAGTGAAAATGCCAAGTCTTGACCACTGGAATGCCAGGGAATTGTCTTTTATTTCTTTATATATATATGTGTAAGTGTCATTTAAGTATAAGTATTGAAAACAGTGTCAGACTATATTTTTGGGCTCCAAAATCACTGCAGATGGTGATTGCAGCCATGAAATTAAAAGATGCTTACTCCTTGAAAGGAAAGTTATGACCAACCTAGATAGCATATTCAAAAGGGGAGACATTTGCCAACAAAGGTCCATCTAATCAAGTCTATGATTTTTCCAGTGGTCATGTATGGATCGGACAAGGCAATGGCACCCCACTCCAGTACTCTTGCCTGGAAAATCCCATGGATGGAGGAGCCTGGTATTCTGCCGTCCATGGGGTCTCGAAAAGTCGGACACGACTGAGCGACTTCACTTTCACTTTTCATTTTTATGCATTAGGAGAAGGAAATGACAGTCCACTCCAGTGTTCTTGCCTGGAGAATCCCAGGGACAGGGGAGCCTCGTGGGCTGCCATCTATGGGGTCGCACAGAGTTGGACATGACTGAAGCGACTTAGCAGCAGCATGTATGGATGTGAAAGTTGGACTGTGAAGAAAGCTGAGTGCTGAAGAATTGATGCTTTTGAACTGTGGTGTTGGAGAAGACTCTTGAGAGTCCCTTGGACTGCAAGGAAATCCAACCAGTCCATTCTAAAGGAGATTGGTCCTGGGTGTTCTTTGGAAGGAATGATGCTAAAACTGGAACTCCAATATTTTGGCCACCTCATGCGAGGAGTGACTCATTGGAAAAGACTCTGATGCTGGGAGGGATTGGGGGCAGGAGGAGAAGGGGACAACAGAGGATGAGATGGCTGGATGGCATCACCGACTCGATGGACATGAGTTTGTGTGAACTCCAGGAGTTGGTGATGGACAGGGAGGTCTGGCGTGCTGTGATTCATGGGGTCGCAAAGAGTAGGACACGACTGAGTGACTGAACTGAACTGATTGCAGTGAGCAGTGGAGGTATAATTTGTATCTTTTGAGGAGTGTTTGCATGATATAACAAGATTCTTTTGAATTTTGGTAATCAGTTGGGTTTTGCATTATTTAAAAAAAGGTAAAAACACATCAATAATACCTGATAGAAAGTTATAATGGACAATGCCATACTCTTAGAGTTAACCTGATGTCAGTCTAAGTTGTAAAGGTAGTTTGACTCTTTGCATGTCTGACAGTTTGTGACCCCATGGACTGTAGCCCGCCAGGCTCCTCTGTCCATGGGATTCTCCAGGCAAGACTATTGAAATGGGTTGCTATGTTCTCTTCCAGGGGATCTGCCCAATTCAGGGATCAAACCCCTATCTCCCGCATTGCAGGCAGATTCTTTACCAGCTGAGCCACCAGGGAAGCCCCATGGGATGCTATCATCCTCCAATGTAATGCTATATGTATAAAGATACTATATATGATGAAGATTAAATCGTATCCCATTAGAATTTTTTGGCACCAGGTTGGTTTAGTTGCTAAATAGCACTTTTGCTATAAAGTTTAAAAATGTATAGGAAGAAATTATTTCGGATTTGCATTCTTTCTTCAGAATGTTTTCATCTTTAGTGACTTGCAAAGGAAAAAAATCATAGTTTCCCTTAGTGGATTTCATGGCTGTACGGTTTTGCTAGGGCTGCTGTAACAAAGCACCACAAATGGGGGTAGCTTCAATTCAGTTCAGTTAAGTCATTCAGTCGTGTCCAACTCTTTGCGACCCCATGAATCGCAGCACGCCAGGCCTCCTGTCCATCACCAACTCCCGGAGTTCACTCAGACTCATCCATCGAGTCAGTGATGCCATCCAGCCATCTCATCCTCGGTCGTCCCCTTCTCCTCCTGCCCCCAATCCCTCCCAGTATCAGGGTCTTTTCCAATGAGTCAGCTCTTCGCATGAGGTGGCCAAAGTACTGGAGTTTCAGCTTTAGCATCATTCCTTCCAAAGAAATCCCAGGGCTGATCTCCTTCAGAATGGACTGGTTGGATCTCCTTGCAGTCCAAGGGACCCTCGAGAGTCTTCTCCAACACCACAGTTCAAAAGCATCAATTCTTTGGTGCTCAGCCTTCTTCACAGTCCAACTCACATCCATACATGACCATAGGAAAAACCATAGCCTTGACTAGACGGACCTTAGTCGGCAAAGTAATGTCTCTGCTTTTGAATATGCTGTCTAGGTTGGTTATAACTGTTCTTCCAAGGAGTAAGCGTCTTTTAATTTCATGGCTGCAGTCACCATCTGCAGTGATTTTGGAGCCCAAGAAAATAAAGTCTGACACTGTTTCCACTGTTTCCCCATCTATTTCCCATGAAGTGATGGGACCAGATGCCATGATCTTCATTTTCTGAATGTTGAGCTTTAAGCCAACTTTTTCACTCTCCTCTTTCACTTTCATCAAGAGGCTCTTTAGTTCCTCTTCACTTTCTGCCATAAGGGTGGTGTCATCTGCATATCTGAGGTGATTGATATTTCTCCTGGCAATCTTGATTCCAGCTTGTGTTTCTTCCAGTCCAGCGTTTCTCATGATGTACTCTGCATATAAGTTAAATAAGCAGGGTGACAGTATACAGCCTTGATGTACTCCTTTTCCTATTTGAAATCAGTCAGTTGTTTCATGTCCGGTTCTAACTGTTGCTTCCTGACCTGCATACAGATTTCTCAAGAGGCAGGTCAGGTGGTCTGGTATTCCCATTTCTTTCAGAATTTTCCACAGTTTATTGTGATCCACACAATCAAAGGCTTTGGCATAGTCAATAAAGCAGAAATAGATGTTTTTCTGGAACTCTCTTGCTTTTTCCATGATCCAAAATGCCAGGTTGGTTGAAGCACAAGCTGGAATCAAGATTGCTGGGAGAAATAGCAACAACCTTAGATAGGCAAATGATACCACTCTAATGACAGAAAGCAAAGAGGAACTAGAGCCTCTTGATGAGGGTGAATGTGGAGAGTGACAAAGCTGGCTTAAAACTCAACATCTAAAAAATGAAGATCATGGCATCCAGTCCCATCACTTCATGGCAAATAGGTGGGGAAAAATTGGAAGCAATGACACATTTTATTTTCTTGGGCTCCAGGTCACTGTGGATGGTGACTGCAGCCATGAAATTAAAACATGCTTGCTCCTTGGAAGAAAAGCTGTGACAAACATAGACAGCGTATTAAAAAGCAGAGGTATCATTTTGTTGACAAAGGTCCGTCTAGTCAAAGCTATAGTTTTTCCAGTAGTCATGTACAGGTGTGAGAGCTGGACCATAAAGGAGACTGAGTACCGAAGAACTGATGCTTTTGAAATGTGGTGTTGGAAAAGACTCTTGAGAGTCCCTTGGACTGCAAGGAAATCACACCAGTCAATCCTAAAGGAAATCAGTCCTGAATATTCATTGGAAGGACTGATTCTGAAGCTGAAGCTCTGATACTTTGACCACCTGATGCGAATGACTGACTCTTTAGAAAAGACCCTGATGCTGGGAAAGACTGAAGGCAGGAGGAGAAGGGGACGACAGAGGATGAAATGGTTGGATGGCATCACTGACTCGACGGACATGAGTTTGAGCAAGCTCTGGGAATTGGTGATGGACAGGGAAGCCTGGCATGCTGCAGTCTATGGGGTTGCAAAGAGTTAGACATGACTTAGCAACTGAATAACAACAAATGATGAGGTTAGGATTTAGATAGTCATTCAAGGTAAGAGGAAATTACAGGAGCAGGAAGGGAATGGGTGTATGTTCCGATGTCGGCATGAGTATTTCATGTCTAGTGGGCTGTGGTTGTGAAGGGAGCCTTTGAAGTCAATTATGTTGTCAAGGAATTCTGGCACTGGGCATTTAGGGTTAATGCCAGTTGTAGCTTTTATGTTTCAAGAAATTGCCCTGACATTTATTTTTAATTCTAATGTGTGGGAAATTTTGAATATATCAGTAACGAGAAGAAAAGTATAACCTGTAATCCCAGTACCCTGAGCTAGTCATTATATTTTGGAATCTTGATATAATTTCTTTGAAATTCCTACTCTGCTGTTTGGTTGATGTTATATCACATAAGCAGTTTTCTAAAATAAATTAGAATCTGTGAAAGTGAAGTTGCTCAGTCATGTCCGACTCTTTGCGACCCCATGGACTGTAGCCTACCAGGCTCCTCTGTCCATGGGATTTTCCAGGCAGTAGTACTGGAGTGGATTGCCATTTCCTTCTCCAGGGGATCTTCCTGACCCAGGGATCAAACCCAGGTCTCCCGCATTGTAGACAGACGCTTTACCATCTGAGCCACAAGAGAAGTCCGAAAATCTGTAGTAGTCTCTAAATGTATATCTAAATTTAAGATCCACTGGGTAGCAAACCTAATGGTCACCCATGAACTAGGTCACCGTAGTTTTCATAAACCATTAAAGTCAAGTCATCTTTGTCTCATGATTTGGTCCCATGCCTCTCTCATCTTGTCTTCCCTCTGATCTTTCACACTGCTGCCAAGATCTTTTTAATGGTCATGTCATGTTCTTGGCTTATCTCCATTAGTCGGGACAGAGCTATAGCCTTTTAGTATCATAAGGCATCTCTATAATCTTCTGTATGTCTTTTTTCCCCCTCATTTGCTACTTTTCCAAAAGCTTCTCAAAATTCTCAATATATTGTGTACTCTTTTGCATATGAATAATTTTTCACTCTTTCTTTTGCTTAGAATGCCCTTTCTCTGTTTATCCTTCTGTTCAGCAGCTACTTATTTGTTAGTACTCATCTCACATGACATCTCCTCTCTAAAGCCTTTTTTCTAAGCCAGTTTTCCTCCCTTTTAGTATCTGTAGCACTTTCTATTAAACTTGTTATAAACTGATTTCAGTGTATTATAATGGCTATTTTCCATCTTTATCTTACTAGACTTATTTAAGGGCAGGGATCATTTACACTAATATCCATGGAAGTTAACATGGTACCTAGTAGGTGTTTGAGCACAACATTTGTTGAATTAATGAATCATTTTATCTTTTCATCTCATACTGTCCTGCCAAGAATGATGGGTGTAGTTAGCATAAATGATGATTTTGTAGGTGACAAGTGGACAAGGAAGATGACTAGTTCAGTTCAATTTACCAAACATCTATTAAGCATTTAAAAATTGGAAGGTGCTCTGCTAGGCATTGTGGAAATGGGAACCACAATGAAGAGGAAGTTTAGGAGTTTGCAGCCTAATTCTCAATTTTGATGAGTTGGTGAGAGATGATGGTAAGGAAAATAATGAAGAGTTGATAAGGAGAATGACCTTTTAAAACAGAATTGTGACTGGAAACAGTTTAGTGCCTTAGAATTAACAGTTTATTTGTTTACAGGTGACAGTAGACCTCCATCACAGTTGTAGCAAATTTCCTCAACATTCCTATTGACATTTCCTTATCTCCATTTGCAGGAGGAGCCCCAGAGCCTCATCCCTGTGGTAGCTAACTTGTTCTGGTATGATGCTGTGCTCTTCTACTTCGTCCTTCCTGTTCTAGCAGAAAATCTGGGTTGGAATTTAGCTGTTTATTATTGCAGGAACTATGTAGAAGTGGAAGTGGGGAATGTTTCAATAATACTGATACTGTGATTTCTTTGAGATTGTGTACTATGCCTTGTTATTTTTATACTTGATACGGAACCCCCAAATAGACTCAGAGGCTTCCCTGGTGGCTCAAAATCTGCTTGCAATGCAGGAGACCTGGGTTTGATCCCTGGGAAGACAACCTGGGGAAGGAACTGGCAACCCTCTAGTACTCTTGCCTGGAGAATTCCATGGACAGAGGATCCTGGTGGGCTACAGTCCATGGGATTGCACAGGGTCGGACGTGACTGAGCGACTAACACTGCTCATCATAGGTACTTAGCATCATGCTTTTGTTTAAATTGTATCCAATTGTTAGCTGCTGCTTACTCATTTTTTTCTTTTTTTAATTAAAATTTTAAATTTTTAATTTTTTGGCTACTTTGGCCATACCACGTGGCTTGTGGGATTTTAATTCCCTGACCAGGGAGCAAATCCACGACCCCTGCATTGGAAGCACAAAGTCTTCACCACTGGACCTCTAGGGAAGTTCTGCTTCTTCCTGATTTTTAACAAATATTAATCTCTTACTTCCTTAAATAACAAAGAAGCCCATACATTAATTTTACTTTTACTATAAAGTATGTCTTCAGCAATGTTTAGCTAGCTTCCTCAACTCTTATGAAGGAGATTCATCTGGCAACTGATTAAATTCCGTATCAGGAATATTTAATTACAAAACCTCTGTTCTGCATTAACATGAATGAACACTGAAGCTAGTAACGAAAGTACTTTTTCTTCATGAAAAGTAGAAGTGTTTTTCAGGATTCTGGGAAATGTTGAAATAATTTTGGTTGTAGTCATACTGTTTTTAATGCTATTGAGAATATTGCTAACATTAACAAAAATATTCTGTAATTTCCTCAGTTATTGCTACTGGTGATGAGGGATGTAAAGTTGGCATGCTTTCATGTTTTGAGCATTTTCATTATATACTCAGGTTTTACATGTCAGATGCAATTTTTGTTTTAGTTAAGATGGCTGAGAACATTTTTACTTAGAGATAGAGGTCAGGCTGTGATTATTTGTATTTTTAGTTCAGTGATATATAGAATACAATTAATGTATCAGAGTAAATGCATATGCAGTTTTGTTTTTAAGTATTATACAGTATTTATATATTTTTGTGACTTCATTTTTAGTTCGTCAAAACAGTGGTTGGGACCAAGGCATAGGTTTCATTTCTATATAGATAATTTTATTTTGTTACTTTCTGTGACTATTGGTAACACTTATCTTGCAGATACAAGCTATTATTCACCAGGGAGCTTTGGCAAGAGAATGGCTGTATCAGGAAGTCCATCTTCACTGTGGAAAATCAGCTTGAAGCTCGTCTTCGTTGACGGTGAGTCAGTGTCATCTTCATACGGGAAAGATCTTACTAGCATTATTTTATATTTTCAGTGTTATCAAACAACTATTTGGTTTAAACTTTTTTTGTGAGACATTATTAGGATTTTGGGGATGACATTGGCTGAGGTGGTTGAATGACATAACCGACTCAAGGGAGTTGAAAGTGAAAGTCGCTCAGTCATTTGGGACTCTTTGTGACTCCATAGACTATACAATCCATAGAATTTTCCAGGCCAGAGTGCTGGAGTGGGGAGCTGTTCCCTTCTCCAGGGGAATCTTCCCAATCCAGGGATCGAACCCAGGTCTCCTGCATCGCAGGAGGATTCTTTACCAGCTGAGCCACCAGGGAAGCCCCAATGGATTTGAGTTTGAGCAAACTCCTGGAGATGGTGAAGGACAGGGAAGCCTAGCATGCTGCAGTCCATGAAATTGCAGAGTTGGACATGACTGAGTGACTAAACAACAACATTAGAATGTTAAACCATAGTGCTTCATTACTTGTGTCTAAAGGATTGCATAAAATTGGAATGGAAGTAATAATTTGCTATTCATGAATATACCTAATAACAGTAGTTTGATTAGCTTCTTTCTCTCACCTCTGTTCTTATTTCTATATAACACATGCTAGCTGACTTATGGAGAAGGCAATGGCACCCCACTCCAGTACTCTTGCCTGGAAAATCCCATGGACAGAGGAGCCTGGAAGGCTGCAGTCCATGGGGTTGCTGAGAGTTGGACATGACTGAGCGACTTCACTTTTCACTTTCATGCATTGGAGAAGGAAATGGCAACCCACTTCAGTGTTCTTGCCTGGGGAATCCCAGGGACGGCAGAGCCTGGTGGGCACGACTGAAGTGACTTAGCAGCAGCAGCTGACTTATAATTCATGACTTTTATTTGAATAAATATAGGCAGAATAGAATCACCTGTATTACATGCTTATTTTAAAATATATTACTGATTTTAGGAAATTTCAGAATAATTGCACTATAATTATAAAGATTCTTTTCCATTTTCAAATATATAGATTATGATTTTTCAATGGGTACCTGATGTTAATGCTTGCTGCACATTTGCTATCTCAGAAACACAGTGAATGACTACGTATATATGTTTAATATTATCACAAGAGTTAGTAGTGTATCTATATAGCAGTCTGTAGTTCAGGTTAATATAATGCATATTTAATATTCATAACTTCATTTTACTATAGTTATTACATTTTTGACTTGACCCAAATTTACCTAACCTTGAGTATATGTATAAGTAACTTGATACAGTTACCATGTTGCTTTGGCTCTCTATTCTAGTTATTTTCATTTGAGTCAGCTCTATTGTCAGGCTGTCAAAGTAAATTTTCTTTTACAGTCTTGCTTTACTAGTATTCTACTTTTTTTGTTGCTTTATTGTTATTAGCTTTTTTTTTTTTCAGGTTATAAACAAATTCCAAGATCAGAGACTGTTAGGACTGATGCTCACCGAAGTCAAAGAAAGACCTCCACTCTAGGGAGAAGATCCTTATACTACAGGTACATGTCATTATGTGATTTAAACCAGCCTCATCATCTGTACTAAATCCTTTAGTAAGAGGCAGTGAAATTCAAAAAAGGAATGGCATGGCACTGTATTTGGAGAAAAGATTTGACTGTAGTTTTCCTTTTCCTGAAAGAGGCTCCCAATAGTCCTATAGTGATTGGACTCACCCTTGCCATGCTCTGTAAGTAATTACAGAATCTTTTTCCTTTAAAACATTGTTTTTAGATGGTTTTCTCATATTATTATTTTCATATTAAGCCTACATCAAATATTTTCAGTTGGACTAGACTTTGGAAATTTCTTTAATAGCTATATGCAAATAAACCAAATTTTTTTAGTGTATAAATGAGTTTATCATAACTAGAATAATTTCTGTTCTATCTGTAATAATAAGATACTATTATTGAATAATTAATATTTGTTCAGCCCTGTGCTAAGTGCTTTCTGTAGTCATTGTATCTTCATAACAGTGTTGTGGGACAGGAATAATTATCCCAGGCTTATAGATAAGGCAACTAAGACTCAAAGAGGTTAATAATTTGTATAAAGTGAAGTGAAGTCACTCAGTTGTGTCCGACTCTTTGTGACCCCATGGACTGTAGCCTGTTGGGCTCCTCCATCCATGGGATTTTCCAGGCAAGAGTACTGGAATGGGTTGCCATTTCCTTCTCCAGGGTATAAGATTGTGGCTAATCCAGGATTCCAACCCTGGACTCTCTGACCTCAGAGTTCCTGTTTATAAATGCTGCATGAAGCTGCATAAAGCTTTTATGTATGCAATTCAGGACTGGGATACTTTATTTTTGAAACATGGTCTGGCTAGTTCATAGTGATTTTGTACTACTGATTGAGGTACACCAAAATGTGTCTATGTTAAACACTTGCTTTCGTGACTTTACATGGGCATAGCATTTGAAAGTCAGTATATTATCTGTGTTGTGTGTGTATGCATATACATATATCACATGTATGACTTCTCTAAGTAGAATCTTGATATGCTTCCTTGGTAAACTTGGTATATTTTTAGTGTTTGCCACACTCTTCAGAATCACTGTTCAATTCACAAGTCTGCTAGAGGCTGAGACCCTTGTTTTGGGAGATTATTTACATATGAATATAAAATAAGTAGGCCAAAATAGCGGTATTCGTTCTCTACCAGTTACATAATAAAATGTAAAATGTTAATTTGACCATTGTGAAGGAAGCCAAATGCATAAATTGTTTAGACATTATGGAAACCTATGGCCCTGTGATTTTTATGCTTAAAGTTCTTTAAAAGTTTCTATTGTTTATAAGACATATATTGTGTTAGTGTACAAATAGAACTTTTGTTATTGATCTGTTACTTATTACTTCAGGCTTACTTCTGGCGGCCTTCTTCCTCACCACCCAACTTCATATATTTTCTTTACATGTCAACTTCAGTTAAACTGAGTAGCTGGTAGTCACCCTATGGTAATTAGCTATTTGGCACTTCTTTATTAATATTTTCCTTCTTACCATTATGATCTTTTCTCCTTGCTTCCTGGCGAATAGTGACTTTTCATATAAGATTCAACTTTGTTATCTGTCTCAAGCTTTTTGTGACTACTGACCTCTGTCATTGTACCTTACATTCTTTGAGTCTTTCCAGTACATAGATCTATTCTAGAACCTTTATTTGTTTACCTGTATGAATCTTTCTAACTAGATTATGGGTCTCTCAAGGGTGAGTACAAAGGCTGTGTGTCTGATTCATTTTTATATCCCCTGTTTTTAGCACAGTATCTGACACATAATGGATGCTTAATAAGCATCTGTTGAATGAATGGTTAATCTCTGTAGGAGAGGGAAGATGATTCTCATCTAATGGTGATAAATTGAATTCCAAGGTAGAGTGCTGCTATACTTTTCAGGGACTATCCAGAATGAAAAACAGTATCTTTCCTGAGGTCTCACCATAATTGTCCTTGCTTCTTGGAGTCAGTATAGTGTATGCCTGGAATTTTGTTATCTTGAGCATTTATTATTGGAAATTAATCCACAAAATTTAAATAGTTGAATTTTTCATAGGTATTAGATTTCAATAATGAGTACAGTAGGTCTTGACTTAAGGACTTATTGCTTATAAGGAGAGCCATGGGTGGTCTGGTGTTATAATCAGTCTAAATTTGGATAAAGACATTTTTGCTTGAAAATTATGAAAAATACAACAAAGAATGAGCCTATTTGTTATCACATTTAAAGTTCTATTTGCTTTACAACTATGTAGTTCTTATGTCATGCCATCCTTATAACATGCTAATAATAGCCAATATTATCAGAGTGACAAATTCTTACATAATTTAGTATTTTTACATTTTGAAAAACACTAATTTATCATATTACCCCTTTAGTGATATGCCAAGCTGTAAGTTGGTTTATATTTTTTATATTTGTAATTTACTAAGATTATACTAATAACTATAGATATATCTATTATATACTTCAATATGATATATTTTATAATAATTAATATATCATGTATGTTTAGCAATAAATATATATTATTTAATAACATATGTTAGAGGTCAAAAGTTCTTTGGCCATCAGCTTATGTTATAGTTTTAACTGAGCAGATAGTACACAATGACAACTTGAGAAAGTATTCTGAACTACAATAAGCTATCCAGAAACAGCATTTTCACGAAATAATTTAAATAAAATAAGGCAAGTGTTGAGGGAGTTGGAAGATAATGAAATTTTCTGTGCTAAAGCCATAATCACTAAGACTTTTAATTTTGTAGGGAGACATTAAATACTCTGGTCATTCAACTTGTGTATTCTTTAGCCTATTTAATAGTCAAAAACTTCTAAGTAAATATGTATGATTTAATTTGTGCTGCTGAGAAACAGCGATCAAAAATGGCAATAAAAGTCACATAATGAAATAAGAATACTAAAAAAAAAATCCAGGGATTTTACTGTGGCTCATTATTCATTCCATTTCTGGCAGCCTTCATGATTACAAATCACTTGATTGACTAACTAGACATTCTCAAAGTGAATTATGAATCAGGTTCATTTTTCCTGGTTGATAGTTGGCACATGCTGTAACTCATACTTTGTGATATATCAAATTCTTGTAACAGTAATAAGAGATATAATCAACTCTTTACTTCAGGAAAACTAAATTGCCTTTTCAAAAAATGAAATGCGGTTGCTAACATTTTAACAACACAATGTAATTCCCGCTTCTGTATCCCAGGGTGGAAATCACAGTGATGACGTTATTTTTCAGATAAAAAAAAAAATCTTTAGAATGATTTTCCATCAGGCATAAAACTCCTATTGATATCAGTCCCCCATAGGCTGCTTGGGCAGTTGCTTGAGCCTAGGTTGCGGAAAACAACAGTTACATTTCTTTCTTAGTATTTAAAAAATGCATGTTGGAGGAATTGTATATTTCTGTACAGTTCCTTTGTAGGAAATGCGTTTTCCCCTAAATACCTAATTCATAATGAAGCAATGATATTGCAGACTGTAAAATATGAAGCATTTTAATGCTTATTAATAGGTCTCTTTTTGAGTAGGGAAAAGTGACCTGAATCTTGAATCTTTTCATTTGTAAAACCAAATAAAGGGGGTCAATTCTGCTTTCAAATGTATTCTGTTTTCTTTTGACTTAGAGTTCTTCATGCATAACTACACTGGCAATTGAATGGTGGAAAATTCCTGAAGTATAATTGCATTTCCTTTGATTCTATCCACCCAAGCAATTGAAAAATAAAATGGATGCTCCATAATGTGATATATTCAAAATGTGAGAATTTTGCACAAAATTCAGTCATTGCCATAGTAAAAGTATGGTCCCTTCATTGAAAACTCTGAGGCTTGAGTATGTAGGGCCTCAATTGCTTAACAGTATTATTATGAGATTCTCTTACTAATAAAAATATTATATATGATAAAGTAATTCTTGCTTATAAAGGCAAAATCAAAGTTAATGGAAGCTTTGCACATAGAAGGGTCATGGAATTGTACTGTCATAATTTCTCTCTATGTAAATGCACAGTAATTAATATCTTAAGAGTTCCAATGCCTTTTAACTATCTTTGCTTTCTTTTATGAATAAAATTTATTTAAATTAGAACCAAAAATTGTTTTATTGCTGTTTCATGGCCTTTAAAAATGTTTCACAAAATTTTTTTTTCTGAATAAAATCTTACACTATATTAATTTATGTGAAAAAGTGGTTAGTAAGTTATAATTACGTATAATTTTATAAACATAGGAATCATCTTTTAGTTTTAATGTTGTGTTACTCTGAATTGTCTGCAGTTCTTGAATTTATGCTTTAGTCACCTTGAAATTTAATTTTGTCCCCTAACACCATTAATTATGTGCTTAGTAGTTAAAATTGCTATTAAACATCTTTTATGGGATTAAAATTTTATTCCTGATTAGGCAATGAATTATATATTTAATCAATTATTCATTTAAAAATTATGACCAAAAGATTAATTCTCCAAAGATGTTTTTAACAATATAAACCATCCTAGTAGAATTGAAATTGCAGAATTAGTAATTAGAAATGAAAAGGCAAAGGATCAACTTATTAGTTTTATCAGTAGAGAAACAAACTTTAAATCTTTTATGACTTTGGTAGATTTTGTGAAATGATCATAAACTAAAGTGAGGCCATAAAATACTGTCATTTTCCAGCCTGGCTCAGTGCTTTTTACCTCTGTGACATAGCTGTACATTTGAAATCTAGAAACATTTATTGTACTTCTTTAGGTATATTGAAGTAAGCAATAGATGGTAAAATGGGCTTTTGTTGCTGTGACCTGGCTATAAGACTTGGGACCAGAAGAAGACTAGCATGGAAAAGAGGACACAAGAACATTTTTTAAAGTCACAGAATTGGAATTATTTTAATCATTTATATTGACTAAGTAAAAGAGACTTCTAGATTATCTACATTTTGTGATATATAACCTGATTGCTTCTATTAATTGATTCACTTGAAAAATTTAGCATTAGTAGAGTGAGAGAGGGGCTTCCCTGGTGGCTCAGAGGTTAAAGCGTCTGCCTCTAATGCGGGAGACCCGGGTTCGATCCCTGGGTCAGGAAGATCCCCTGGAGAAGGAAATGGCAATCCACTCCAGTATTCTTGCCTGGAGAATCCCACGGACAGGAGAAGCCTAGTAGGTTACAGTCCACGGGGTCGCAAAGAGTCGGACACGACTGAGCGACTGAACTGAACTGAACTGAACTGAGAGTGAGAGAGAATGGAAGTGTCTGTAAATTATGGGAAAACTGAAGCAAAATATATAAGAATAAACTTTTGGTATTTACATTTCTAGATGAGTATTTAACAGGGTCAGAATGTTCAGTGTAAATAAAATATGCCAAAGGCTTTTGTTCCAGTTTACACTTTAACCCTTGACATTTAATCTCCAACTCTTTTATCACTAAATGTACATATAGGAAAATAAAATTTGCATTTTTGTAACATATTCCAAGTATCTCATATTACATAAATACTTATTGCATTTCTCAATATCAACTTTACATTGGTGTACCTTTTCTAGTTTTGTACAATAAAAGTAGCAGTTTTTATCCTAATAATATAAAGTGAATCTTTAGCATCTGATGTATTAAAATATATGGCCCTTTTGAATATTTTTGGTTAAATCCTTCCTTGGCATAGATTTGATAAGCTCTTTATTTCTCTCATGTAGGTATATGCTAAGGAGTGGAACTAAGGATTAATAGGTGTGGAGTACATGTGTTCCCCATCCTGAATCCCCTCCCACCTCCCTTAGCGGGTTCATGTCAATGTATGGCAAAACCAATACAATACTGTAAAGTAACTAGCCTCCAATTAAAATAAATAAATTTAAAAAAACCCAACCAAACAAACAAACAAAAAGTAGGTGTGGAGTACACAATTATATCTTACTTTTTATTATATGAACACTAATAGGGTATTAGTGCATGTTGTATGATTTAAGTCTTATGCTATTAATGTTATGGATAATCTTTAAAAGAATTTTTAAAGAAATTCCTTTCTATTGGATTTAATGATATATGGTTAAAAAATAGTACATGGTTTTGATACTGAAAAATCTCTATCTTATTATGCAAAAATATTCAAGGGACTTGAATTTTGAAGATGATAGATGCTGGTTGGAATCAGTACTTTAGCATTGATATCAAAGAAGAATAGAAAAGACACATTTTGTTTTAGTCGAAAGCAACACACAATATTATTTTTGGTGTATTCTACTTTTGATGTTGACTTGATACTTTAAAGCCTCAAGCAAATCATTCAATTCAGTGGTGTATTAGTCAGGGCTCTCCAGGGAAACAGAACCTCTCTCTCTCTCTCTCTATATATATATATATATATAACATATACACACATACATTTATGATTTATCTTAAGAAAGTGGCTCACTTGATTGAGGGGACTGTCAAGCCTAAATTCTGTAGGGCAAGTTTGCAGAAGATAGGCAGAAGATAATGCTGCAATCTGGAGGAAGAATTTCTTCTTGCCTGGGACCTTCAATTTTTGCTCTTAAGGCCTTCAACTCATGGGATGAGGCTCACCCAAGTTACTGAGGATAATTTCTGTTACCTAAAGTCAGCTGATTGGAGATGGTAACAATAATTACAGAATACCTTCACAGTAACACCTAACTTAGTGTTTGATTAATTCAGTTCAGTTCAGTCGCTCAGTTGTGTCTGACTGTCTTTGATACCATGAACCGCAGCATGCCAGGCTTCCCTGTCCATCACCAACTCCTGGAGCATTGCTCAAACTCATATCCATTGAGTCAGTGATGCCATCCAACTATCTCATCCTCTATCATCCCCTTCTCCTCCTGTCTTCAATCTTTCCCAGCATCAGGGTCTTTTCTACTGAGTTAGTTCTTCGAATCAGGTGGCCAATGTATTGGAGTTTCAGCTTCAACATCAGTCCTTCCAATGAATATTCAGGACTGATTTCCTTTAGGATTGACTGGTTTGATCTCCTTGAAGTCCAAGGGACTCTAAAGAGCCTTCTCCAACACCACAGTTCAAAAACATCAATTCTTTGATGCTCAGCTTTTTTTATAGTCCAACTCTCATATCCATACCAACTCTCATATCCATACCTTGATTGGTTGGATCTCCTTGCAGTCCAAGGGACTCTCAAGAGTCTTCTCCAACACCACAGTTCAAAAGCATCAATTCTTCGGTCCTCAGCCTTCTTCACAGTCCAACTCTCACATCCATACATGACTACTCGAAAAACCATAGCTTTGACTAGACAGACCTTTGTTGGCAGGGTAATATCTCTGCTTTTTAGTATGCTGTCTAGGTTGGTCATAGCTTTTCTTCCAAGGAGCAAGTGTCTTTTAATTTTACGACTGTGGTCACCATCTGCAGTGATTTTGGAGACTCCAAAAATAAAATCTCTTACTGTTTCCATTGTTTCCCCATCTATAACTGAGTATTATAGCATAGCCAAGTTGACACATAAAATTAGCCATCAGAGTTGGTCATTTAAAAAACCTGTTTATGTCACAAGTCACAGAAAGGCGTAGAGTCAGACTATCACTGCAAAATATATTAGATAACGTTCTTGAAATGAAAACTATCAATTCCAGAGATAATAGCTGATACCCATTTTTTGATTAACAAATATCAAGTGCTCTGAATGTGTCTATACTGGGAAAGGATGGCATGGAAAACCATGAATGGACTCTATCCTTATGTAGTTTATTGGTTAATGTTGATGCTTAGGAAAAAGGCAAAAAGTGGTTGTTAACCCAAAGATGAACCCACTTGACAAAAACCCAGTTTTCCTTTGACTTGCCTTATGCAAATGTATATACACAAACCTTATGATTTGTGTACAATAGTCAACTTTCTCTTCATTTATATTATTTCCATATTGTTCATATTTTCGTTCATTGGTACTGTGGAACTGACTATTCTTTAAGCACCATACACTTTGATCTATAAGTAGAAACTCCTCTCTGTATCAATTTACATTGCCCCTATGTTTATGATTGTGTGCTATAATAATAATAATAACAACTTTTTTAAATTGAGAATTTATTATATGCTAGATACTTTATAAAACATCTCTAATTCCTTCATTCATACTTCTGTTTTAGAGATGAGGAAATTTATTTCAGAAAGGTTAAAAGTAACTTGCCAGGTTTGTACAGACTGTAACTGATGAAACATGTTGTTGTTGTTGTTCAGTTGCTAAATTGTGTCTGACTCTTTGTGACCCCATGGACTGCAGCACGCCAGGCTCTCCTGTTCTTCAGTATCTCCCGGAGTTTGCTCAGATTCATGTCTATTGAGTCGGTGATTCTACCCAAACACCTCATCCTCTGTTGTCTCCCTTTTGCCTTCAGTCTATCCCAGCATCAGGGTCTTTTGCAATGAATCAGCTCTTTGCATCAGGTGGCCAAAGTATTGGAGCTTCAGCTTCAGCATCAGTCCTTCCAATGAATATTTAGGGTTGATTTCCTTTAGGATTGACTGGTTTGATCTCTTTGCAGTCCAAGGGACTCTCAAGAGTCTTCTCCAGCACCACAATTCGAAAACATCAGTTCTTTGACACTCAGCTTTCTCTATGATCCACCTCTTACATGTGTACATGACTACTGGAAAAATCATAGCATTGATTATATAGATCTTTGTTGGCAAAGTGATGTCTCTGCTTTTTAATATGCTGTCTAGGTTGGCCATAGCTTTTCTCCCAAGGAGCAAGCGTCTTTTAATTTCATGGCTGCAGTCACTGTCCACAGTGATTTTGAAGCCTAAGAAAATAAAATCTGTCACTATTTCCACTTTTCCCCCATCTATTTGCCATGAAGTGGTGGCACAGGATTCAATGATCTCAGTTTTTTGAATGTTGAGTTTTAAGCCAGCTTTTTCACACTCCTCACTCACCCTCATCAAAAGGCTCTTTAGTCCCTCTTTGCTTTCTGCCTTCTGCCATTAGAGTGGTATCATCTGCATATCTCAGGTTGTTGATATTTCTCTCAGCAATCTTGAATCCACTTTCTGATTCCTCCAGCCTTGCATGGAATATGCCTGAAACTCAATTCTGTCTGAATATGAGGCCCACGATTTTCTCCTATCGTACCCAGCTTGTCTTTGTATGAAGCTTCTTAGGTTAGCTACTGGATCTCTTGGAACAGCCTATATAATTATATATTTCTCAGAATATAAGCCTCTCTGTTCATTTTCATTATACTTTAGGGCTAAATGAAAGTTTGTGTATTCTATTGAATATACAATTTTTGGTAGGTAGGTGACTAAAATGTGCTATTTCCCTTTTTGCCTTGGATGCCTATTAGCTCAAGTTTTAATACTGATACTACTTACTTTTAGTAATTTCCTCATGTGTGGTTGCTTGTTTAACCATGTTTTTGTTGCTGTTTAGTCACTATGTCGTGTTCAACTTTTGTAACCCCATGGACCGTAGCCCACCAGGCTCCTCTGTCCATGGGAATTCCTAGGCAAGAATACTGGAGTAGGTTGCCATTTCCTTCTCCAGGGGATCTTTGACTCAGGGATTGAACCCATATCTCTTGCACTGGCAGGTGAATTCTTTACCCCTGAATTTGTTCATGTAATTATTGAGCTTTCTTTGTCTTTAATTTTATATTAACCTGTTTTATAAAATATTTTCAATTATAAATCAGCACAGTCTTTTTTAAAAGGGAGGAAGGGATTATAGATAGATGAAAATGCATACAGAATCAATTCAGTTCAGTCGCTCAGTTGTGTCCAACTCTTGCCAACCCCATGAATCACAGCACACCAGGCCTCCCTGTCCATCACCAACTCCCTGAGTTCACTCAGATTCACGTCCATCGAGTCAGTGATGCCATCTAGCCATCTCATTCTCTGTCGTCCCCTTCTCCTCCTGCCCCCAATCCCTCCCAGCATCAAAGTTTTTTCCAATGAGTCAACTTCGCATGAAGTGGCCTAAGTACTGGAGTTTCAGCTTTAGCATCATTCCTTCCAAAGAAATCCCAGGGCTGATCTCCTTCAGAATGGACTGGTTGGATCTCCTTGCAGTCCAAGGGACTCTCAAGAGTCTTCTCCAACACCACAGTTCAAAAGCAT
>SJYT01022874.1:0-25892 GCA_006410635.1 Cephalophus harveyi
CTGAAGTTAGACTGCTTCCTTTAGTAATTTTTAAAAGAATACATGGAGTACATATATGATATATACTTGATGAGACTTTCTAAAACCTTCTTCCCAGTCCTGAGCTTTTCTTGAAATGTAATTTGAAAAGTTCAATCTAGGGTCATAATATCACCTTTAAATTCTGGATATTTTGTCTTTTGAAATTTTAGAGATTCAAATAATGTGTCAAATGTCAAGTCTGATTTTTCCTTTGTTTTCAGTCTGCTTTTTCCTAGAAGTCTGTATAATTCTGCTTTACCATTGAAATTCAAAAATTTCACCATTATATATATGGTATATGGTGAAGTAGTGATGTCTTTAAAGAAAATTTCTGCCTGGCATTTGATGAATCCTTTAGTTAAAAGACTTAAGTTCATCCAGTTTAGGGAAATTTCTTTGTATTGTTATTTTATTATAATTTCTACCAGTTCCGTTCCATCCTTGTATAATTTTCATTGTGTAGAAATTGAATCTTTTGGAATTATTTCTATTTTATATTTATTTCCTCTCACATTGACGTCTTTTTGCATTCTGGGGAATGTTCTGATAGTGATATCCTATAATTCAGTTTTGTCTTTTTCATCAGTGTTTATTCAGATTTTTCTTTATCTTGGGTACTATTTCTTTTTTTTAAAAAAGGGAATGTGCACCATGGTTTTGGACTTTTGTCTTATGTAGTAATAATTACAGTCAATTTTTTACCTCTACATTTTTGGCGGCTATTTTCTTACATAGCAGTTATATCCTTCTCCCCACCCCCCAGTGAAAGTTTTAGAAGTTCAGTATGTAAAAGGGATATATGAAAGAACTGTTCTGTTTAAACGTTAGTAATGTGGTGCGTATCTATTCAGGGTTCAATCTCTGCATGCCTTGCCTTGCCTACCTCAGGGTGTTTTACAGAATCAATTTTGAAAAAACGGTGGGTGGCCGGGGAGTACAACTCATGCTCTTCTACTGTTTCATACGTCTCATTTTGTTTGATTAATATGTAGCAGTCTTACAGAAACCAACAACAGTTTCATTTATGTTCTTTGGGATGTTGATTTCAGGGATGAAAGGGACACCAAAAGACCTTTCTATTGTAAAATGTTTCCATTCTTTTCTGACTAATACTTTTTCTTATTGTGTGTGTCATTGTAGTTAATTGAACATTCCTAGAGACCTTATCCCATTGGAGGCAATTTTTTAGTTTGTATTTTATGTTGTGGTAGAGTTGATTTACAATGCTGTGTTAGTTTCAGGTGTACAGCAGAGTGATTCAGTTGTGCATACACATATATCCATTCTTTTTCAGATCCTTTTCCCATACAGGTTATTACAGAGTAGTATAATATACTGTGCTATGCAGTAGGTCTTTGTTGATTATTTATTTTATATGTAGTAGTATGTATATGTTAAACTCCTAATTTTTCCCGCCTCTAAACTTTCTTTTCTTTGGCCGTTCTGTTTACAGAATCTCAGTTCCCCAACCAGGGATTGAACTCAGGCCATGAAAGTGCCAAATCCTAATCACTGGACCACCAGGAAATTCCCTCTCCCCCTCTGATTTTTAAAGTTACCTTTTGGTGTACCCTAGATGGTGGAATGCATTCTCTTTGTGGTCAGAGGAATGTTGGTAGTGGACTGGTGAAGTAGTATTAAAGACCCAATCCTTGGTCTGTTCTGTAGTATATCGACAATGGTCAGGTCAGTTAGGGTAGACTTGAATTTTCTGTTACATCTGTTTCATCATATTAGAAAATGTAGTGTTATTCTCAGCATAAAATAATAAATAGTCACCTGTAATCCTACCACCGTGACTATAACTACTGCTAACCTTTGATCTATATTTTTCTAGCTTTCTTCCTGCTACCACATTCTCAACAGCACTTGGTGGTGTCAATTTTTGGATTTTTGTCAGCTATTCTAAAAGGAATTTGCAACTCCCAGTGATACTGAGTGTCTTTTCATATGCTTGTTTGTCATCTGTATATTTTCTTTGGTAAGGTGTCTGTTTAGATCTTTTGTCCATTTTTAAATTCGTCTTTAACTTAATTTATTTTTTTGGCTGTGCCCCATGGCATGATGGGATCTTAGTTTCCCACCAGGGATCAAACCCGTGCTCCCTGTATTGGAAGTGTGGAGTCTTAACTACTGGACCACTGGGGAAGTCCCTGGTTTGTTTTTCTTATTGTTGCATTTTAAGGGTTCTTTGTATATTTTGAATACCAATCCTTTATCAGTTATGTGTTTTGCAGAAATTTTCTCCCAGTCTGTAACTTGGCTTTTCATTCTCTTAATAGTGCTTTTGAGAAGTGGAAGTTTTTAATTTTAATTAACTCCAGCTTATCAATGGTTTCTTTAATGGACTGTACATTTGGTGTTTTGTCTAAAAAGCTATCACCATACCTGGAATCACCTGGATTTTCTCTTGTTTTATTCTCTAGGAGTTTTTTAATTTCACATTTGTGATCCATTTTAATTTTTGTGCAAGGTATAAGATCTCTGTCTAGATATATTTTTTTGTATGCAGGTATCCTCTTCTTCCAGCACTGTGTATTGAAAAGACTGTCCTTTCTCCTTTGAAATTGCCTTGCTTCTTTGGCAAAGATCAGTTGACTGTTTGTAATGTATATTAATTTCCTAGGGCTTCCATAACAAAGTACCACAGACTTGGGTGTCTTAAAGCAACAGAAGTTTATTATTCACAGTTTCAGAGGTTAGAAGTCTGAAAAGGTGTTGACAGGGTCATGCTCTCTTTGAAACCTGTAGGGAAATGATCCTTCCTTGCTTCTTCTAGCTTCTGGTGTTAGTTGGCAATCCTTGTCATTCCTTGGTTTATTAGAAGCATCAGTTTTTGAACATGTAGGTTTCTAGGTGTTTTTTCATTGTTAGAAGATGGTGATGAACTTTCTTATGCACTATTCTTTTTCATATTTGTTGAATATTAGTTCAGTTCAGTCACTCAGTCGTGTCCGACTCTGCGAGCCCGTGGACTACAGCATGCCAGGTCTCCCTGTCCATCACCAGCTCCCACAGTTTACTGAAACTCATGTTCATTGAGTCAGTGATGCCATCCAACCATCTCATCCTCTTTTGTCCCCTTCTCCTCCTGCCTTCAATCTTTCCCAGCATCAGAGTCTTTTCAAATGAGTCCGTTCTTCACATCAGGTGACAAAGTATTGGAGTTTCAGCTTCAGCATCAGTCCTTCCAATGAATTTTCAGGACTGATTTCCTTTAGCGTTGACTGGTTGGATCTCCTTGCAGTCCAAGGGACTCTCAAGGGTCTTCTCCAACACCACAGTTCAAAAGCATCAATTCTGTGCTCAGCTTTCTTTATAGTCCAACTCTCACATCCACACATGACTACTGGAAAAACCATAGCCATGACTAGATGGACCTTTGTTGGCAAAGTAATATCTCTGCTTTTTAATATGCTGTCTAGGTTGATCATAACTTTTCTTCCAAGGAGTAAGCATCTTTTAATTTCATGGCTGCAGTCACCATCTGCAGTGATTTTGTAGCCCCAAAAAATAGTCTGTCACTGTTTCCACTGTTGAATGTTAATCTCAGGATAAATTCTGGAAATAGAATTGAAAGTCATACGATATTTAAATTTTGAAGGTTTCATGTATGTTTAGTAACATAACTCTTCTAACCTAGGTTGCTGAGTTAAAGGCTGGTTTTACCATGGCCTGCTATTCTTGGATTAGGAATTGTTAGCGGAAAATGTGAATAAATTTGATTCATCTTAATTTCAAGTTGTAGATCAATGTTTCTCTTTTAAGATCTTTTTGTTTTGTTTTGGCCAAAACCTCTTGGTATGCGGAACTTCCCCAACCAGGGACCAACTCCACACTCTGGGTGGTGGAATTGCAAGTCTTAGCCACTGGACCACAAGAGAAGTCCCTAGATCCATGTTTCTGAAACTTTATCCTCTGATGTAGGGGTTTGTAGAAACCCCTTTCAGATTCTGACATGTGCTCTTGTCATGTATTTTTACTTCTGTAGAAGCTTGCTTTCTTGAACCCTTTAGTGTGAGAACTATGGTATGGCAAGGACTAAGGGGGAGAGGGAATGTTGGTCATTCTGCATAAGCACTAGTTTAGGGATAAGCCCTGAGAACTTCCTTTGCTCCTTGTGTGTAACTGGTGTGCAGCTCTTGGGTCATCTTCATTGTATTAGCTCGCTGTACAGATTTTTCAAGGGTAGTGGTTCACCAGCTATTCCAGCGAGATAGTTTTTTCCACATACTTAGAATTATATACTTTTGAAATAACAAAAATGCTTGTGAACATATTGAAACGTTTGTTAGATGAAAAAAGTCTAGTTTGTCAGAAATGCAAATTTAGCAAATTATCTTGTGTAAAATAGTCCAAGTTAATAATCTAAACTGCAGATCATTTGTTGAGTATATAATGCTTACATAATTTATGCTGAAGCACCATAGAGAATGCAAAGAAAGAAGCATGGCTGTTTAACAAAAATTTTGCATTGTAGATTAGAATGCACAAATTCACAGATTAAAATATGAATCAGAATTTTCATAAGGCTCTGCTTATTGGTCAGGGTGATTTGGAGAAGATTGTTGAAAGAATTTACCTGAAATATTTCATTCATTGTCTTCTCATTTTAGGATTAACATTTAAAAGACGATTTCCGTGATTGACTTGTCTTTTGGAAGATTAAACCCATATCAAGGGGACTTGGAGCTGGTCCTCGCCTACAGGAAGCAGTGGCTTGTTTTCAAAAAGCCACTTCTCATCTAAGAATCTACTCAGCATGCCTAATCAAGGAGAAGACTGCTATTTTTTTTTCTATTCTACTTGTACTAAAGTAAGAATTAGCATCTCTAAATCAGTTCTTTCTATGATTTCCCTAATAAAATTGAATAAAATTTTCCCAGCATACCAAGTTGTCTTTTATGTTTTGCTCAACTGTTTATTATCTGCTGTCAATTTTTAGTAAAGGATAGCATTCCTAAGGGAATTCATTACTCATCGTTTTTTCCTGTTCATTTTATGTTCTCCATACTCTCCAGAAGTAAAAAGATAGCATTTAGTCTTCATTCAGTGTTCTTATAGCTGTAATTAATCTGTTCAGGATGCTTTTAAGGAATTAGAAACACTTGACTGTGGCTTGCTAACTTTGATCTTTGTGTAGTAAATTTACTTTGTAGTAAATGAATGGGTGGATTGTATTTATAGAATTGTCATGGATTGAATTTGACTTCTCTCTTCAGATTTCCTGCTGAATCCTAAAGCCACTTTTCTAAACATGCTTTTGCAGGTTTATTAGAGCTTTTTTCTTTGTTGGAGCTTCCTGTTTTTCAGCTTGTTTCTTCTGCAGCTCCATTTAGATTTATCCATTATTTTCTGTTATTCCTTTATGACTAACTATACATGTGGGTTTTTTTTCTCCCAAGTATTTTTCTTAAATCATTTTGGTGCTATATTTTAAATTGTTAGTTTTGCACAAAGCTTTGAGTTTATGTAACAAGTTGCACAACAGTAGCATTTTGTTTCAAATAGTAGCATTGTATGAAATTTATAGTGAAACATGGAGCTATACTTAAAATTCAAATCAATTACTTTCTAATTTTCCATTTAAAGCTAGTTATACAAGTCAGGATATATGAAATGGTATTGAAGATTAACTGTAAAACATTTTTTAAGGGTACCTAATATTCCCACTTGTATTTTTGAACCCCATCTCTCAGCTTGTGTCATTCATGTTGTCAGATCAGATAAAGGATACTGTCAAGAAATTGGTTTTAGGAAATTAAACATTTCTTGACCTCAGATTGTTCTTACCATCCCACTTCAGTTGTTCTCTACCTGTCTCTCCTTACTCTTCTGTGTTCGTCTAGGTACCGAGAAACTTACAGTGAGCGTTTTGCCCGGGGGCTGGTTTGATCCCACAGTTGTTTCTGTATTCTTTCTGTTCACAGGGTGACAGCTGTCCATTCCGTCACTGTGAAGCTGCACTGGGAAATGAAACTGTTTGCACATTATGGCAAGAAGGGCGCTGTTTTCGACAGGTGTGCAGGTTTCGGCACATGGAGATTGATGTAAGTCTTCAGTTGGTGTTTTAGTAAGTAGTCTTATGTCCTGATGGGACAATAAAAAATACGGCAGTAAAAAACATTTAAAGTAACGTGGGTTAAATTCTTTTTTAATGACCTAGTGAAATTTCTGTCATTAGTGAAATGCTCACTTAATATCGAGATGCTTTATGGTATGAATTAGTATCATATTTCTTAAAGGCCGTTTGGTAATCTGTCTTAAGTGTAAAAATCATATATATATTTAGGGAGTACTTATATTTCTGTGTTTATTTTTAAACAGTCTGAACTTAGAGAAAAGTTGCAAGTATAGTCTGAACTTAGAGAAGGGTTGCAAGTATAGTATGAAACTTTGCACTAAACCATAACTGTGATAAACCATCAAAATTAGAATATTAACATTTATATATTTCTCTCATTGAATCCTCAGATCCCATTCAGGTTTTGCTCTTGAACTGGTGATGTTCTTCGTTGCAATAGGAGTGCGTCCAGAATCATGTGCTGCGTTGAGTTGTCATAGTGATTTGGCCTTCTCTCTAGAACAGTTGATCAGTCTTTTCTTGCCTTTCATTGACCTTGATGCTTTTGGTCGCTATAGGACAGTTATTTTGTATAATGTTCCTCACTTTGGGTTTATCTAATACTTCCTCATTGCTAAATTCAGATCTTATATTTTTGGCAGGAATAGCACAGAGATGATAATATTCTCACTGCTTACCATTGAGTGGTATACAATTTTAATTATCCCATTACTGATGTTAACTTGCATCACTTCATTAAGGTGGTAGCCACCAGATTGCATCACTATACATTTTTTTTTTGTAATTAAGTAAGTGTATTTTGGCAAGGTACTTTGAGACCTTGTAATTATCCCATTTCATATCAAATTTTGAATGAAGTTTTTTTTTCCAACAACACTTCAGAACTGTGATATTTTTGATTTTCGGTCAAATCACGAGGCTCCCACTCTTGAAGCTTTTTCACCTTTCCAATTTGCTTCGAATGCCGAACGACCACAGAATGATCACCTTTGAGTTCTTTGGAGGATCAACTTGAATGACCACTTTCAGTTGGTCATTGTCAACTTCTGAGCCAGCCTCTGATCCTCATCTTCAAGGCTTTTGTCTCCTTTGCAAAATTTCTTGAGCTACCACAGCACTGTATGTTTGTTGGCAGTTCCTGGGCCAGATGCATTGTTGATGTGAGTTGTGTCTGCTGCTTTATGACCCATTTTGAACTTGAGTAAGAAAATCACTTGAATTTTCTTTTTGTCTAACATCATTTCCCTAGTCTAAAATAAATATAAAATAAACAGCATTAATAAGTCATTAGCAGAAAAACATAAAATGAGAAATTCACATTAAAATTACGTATAACCACGTTTATTTAAGAATACATTCCAGTATGAAACAGCAGCTTTCAACAATGGAAAAACCACAGTTTTGCATCAGCCTAATACATTTGGAATTCTCTAGAAAACTCAAGAGACTTAGTGTATGGCTTATGCACGCATTCATGCATGCATGTGTGTGTGCTCAGTCATGTCTGACCTCTTGTGACCCCATGAACTGTAGTCTGCCATGGTCCTCTGTCCGTGGGATTTTCCAAGCAAGAATACTGGAATGGGTTGCCATTTCCTTCTCCAGGGGATCTTCCCGACCCAGAGATTGAATATATATCTCCCACGTTTCCTGCATTTCATGTGAATTCTGATTTATTACAGTGATAGAGTAAGGATACACTGATTATAAAAGACAGTTATCAGTTCAGTCTCTCAGTTGTGTCCAACTCTTTGCGACCCCATGAATCGCAGCACGCCAGGCCTCCTTGTCCATCACCAACTCCCAGAGTTCACTGAGACTCACGTCCATCGAGTCAGTGATGCCATCCAGCCATCTCATCCTCTGTCGTCCCCTTCTCCTGACCCCAATCCCTCCCAGCGTCAGACTCTTTTCCAATGAGTCAACTCTTCGCATGAGGTGGCCAAAGGACTGGAGTTTCAGCTTTAGCATCATTCCTTCCAAAGAAATCCCAGGGCTGATCTCCTTCAGAATGGACTGGTTGGATCTCCTTGCAGTCCAAGGGACTCTCAAGAGTCTTCTCCAACACCAAAGTGCAATTGTGTGGTAGTTGGAGCATTCTTTGGCATTGCCTTTCTTTGGAATTGGAATGAAAACTGATCTTTTCCAGTCCTGTGGCCACTGCAAGAAGAGATAAGAAAGCCTTCTTCAGCGATCAATGCAAAGAAATAGAGGAAAAGAACAAAATGGGAAAGACTAGAGATCTCTTCAAGAAAATTAGAGATACCGAGGGAACATATCATGCAAAGATGGGCTCGATAAAGGACAGAAATGGTATGGACCTAACAGAAGCAGAAGATAACTAAGAAGAGGTGGCAAGAATACACAGAAGAACTGTACAAAAAAGATCTTCGTGACCCAGATAATCATGATGGTGTGATCACTAATCTAGAGCCAGACATCCTGGAATGTGAAGTCAAGTGGGCCTTGGAAAGCATCGCTACGAATAAAGCTAGTGGAGGTGATGGAATTCCAGTTGAGCTGTTCCAAAGACAGTCATAGTCTGGAGTTACTCATATATGTGTTTCTGTTACGATCTCTGCATGAGGGTTCACAGAGAACACACACTTCTCCCAACAGTGAAAATGCAGCAATACGTGTGCATGCTTTTGCTCTGGGAAGCCCATTATATGGGGCTTCACCAGTGGCTTAGTGGGTAAAGAATCTGCCTGCAGTGCAGGAGACTTAGGTTCAGTCCCTGGGTCCTTAAGGGACGGAATGGTTCTGTATTTGTTAGTTAAATACTTATGGTAGTACATAAACTGTGGCAGATGATGAGCATTCACTGTGTATCTTTGGACCAGCTGTATATCTTTGAACCATGTGTTATATATATGGCTTTTTTAAAAGCTAAAGAAATAATCATGTAGTAGAATGTTACTATGAGGATGTGTTGCTAAGTGAAAATGTACAGAATTATATGGAAAACTTTTAAGTGTGAATCAATACATTTTACAGGTTTTTTTTTTTTTAAGAATTCTATAACAAAATAAGTGACTCACTGTGTAATGGCATAATAGGTATTAATTTTATTTTCCAAGTCATCTTTATTGTTTGTGTATTACTTTTTATTTTGAAATAAAATTCAGTAATGGTATTAAACATGTTAAATGTTCTGTGACCTCAGTTTAAAGATAATGCTATCATATCCAATAATTTGAAGGTTGCTTTTACGAAAGAAGCAAAGACAGGTCCAGGAGCAGGAAAGATTGGCATTAGGTGCTATTTCAAGAAGTAATTGGATACTTGTTATTTTAAAGAGCAGTGGTAGCTTTTTTTTTTTTTTTACATTTATGTATGTACTTATTTATTTGGTTGCATTTCTCTGGTGATAACAGTGGTAGCATCTGGTAGCTTCATGGGTTTCCCTGGTAACTCAGCTGGTTACAGGTTCAGTCTTGAATCTGCCTGCAATGCGGGAGACCTGGTTCAATCCCTGGGTTGGGACGATCTCCTGGCGAAGGGAATGGCTAGTCACTCCAGTATTGTGGCCTGGAGAATTCCATGGACTGTGTATAGTCCATGGGGTCCCAAAGAGTTGGACAGGACTGAGCGACTTTTCATTTGGTTGCTTGGGGTCTTTGTTGCTCCTCATGGGCTTTCTCTAACTGCAGTCAGCGGGGCTGCTCTTCATCACAGTACACGGGCCTCTCGTGCGGGAGCCTCTCCTGTTGCAGAGCACAGGCTTCAGTACTTGCAACACATGGACTCTAGAGCGTGGACTCAGTGGTCATGGCACATGGGCTTAGTTTGCTCCACAGCACGTGGAATCTTCCCAGACTAGGGATCAGACTCAAGTCCCCTGAATTAGGCGGATTCTTACCCACTGTACCTCCAGAGAAGTGCAGTTGTAGCTATTAGACCTAACTTTTAAGGGTAACGGGATGCTAGTAAATACTATAAAGTTCTTTCAAAGACAGAGTTATTTGCTATACTTTTTTAAAACATGTGGCAGTAAGTGCAGGACATAACTCTTTTACATTCCATGTCCGGCTTCTCTGCTCTTCACTATCTTCCAGAGTTTGCTCAAACTCATGTCCATTGAGTCAGTGATGTCATCCAACCATCTCATCCTCTGTCATCCCCTTCTCTTCCTGTCCTCAATCTTTCCCGGCATCAGGATCTTTTCCAAGGAGTTGTCTCTTTGCATCAGGTGACCAAAGTATTGGAGCTTCAGCATCAGTCCCTCCAGTGAATATTCAGAGTTGATTTCCTTTAGGATTTGACTGGCTGACCTCTTTGCTGTCCAAGGGACTCTAAAGAGTCTTCTCCAGCACTACAGTTCTAAAGAACCTATTCTTCAGTGTTCAACCTTCTTTATGGTCTAACTATCACATCCATTCCATACCTGATAACTGAAAAAACAATAGCTTTGACTATACGAACCTTTGTTGCCAAAGTGATGTCTCTGCTTGTTAATACACTGTCTGGGTTTGTCATAGCTTTTCTTCCAAGGAGCAAACATCTTTTAATTTCATGGCTGCAGTCACCGTCTGCAGTGATTTTGGAGCTCAAGAAAGTAAAGTCTGTCACTGTTTGCATTGTTTCCCCATCTATTTGCCATGAAGTGATGGGACTGGATGCCATGATCTTACTAGTTTTTTTGAATGTTGAATTTTAAGCCAGCTTTTTCACTCTCCTCTTCACTTTGATCAAGAGACTCTTTACTTCCTCTTTACTTTCTGATTAGAGTGGTATCATCTGCATATCTGAGGTTGTTGATTTTTCTCCCAGCAATCTTGATTCCAGCTCGTGCTTCATCCAACCTGGCATTTCACATGATGTACTCTGCATATAAGTTAAACAGGGTGACATACTTTTTGCCAAATCACCTTTCAGAGATGTTGAGCTAGTTTATATTTCTGTTATCAGTGTGTGGGACTCATGCTTCTTCCACATTCCTACCAACACAGTGTATTATCAGTCTCCCAGTATAGCAGATATTGGAATCATTGCCCTTCTTGATACCTTTAAGGTTTTTTTTGTTTCAGGCATTGTTTCTCTATTTGTTTCTTCCATATTGAAAAGTGGAAGTTTTTGAATAGTACTGCTGTTCTTGCTTTGAAATTTAAAGCTTACACTGCTTTATTATGAGAGATCTAACATAATGCAGGTTATTAATCAGACATTAATTACTTTTCAGAAGTGCTTATTGGGACTTTTTTTGAGTTACATAGAAATGTGCACAAATCATTATCTTACATGTTGAATTTTCATTGAATGAGTGTACCTAATAGACCAGCACCCAGATCATGAAATAGAACATTTCCAACCCTGTCTTCCCCTTTTATCTCCTCATTGTCATTCACCACAATCCCAAACTAGTCACCATCTTGACCATTCTGCCATAGTAAAGTTTTGCCTGTTTGGTTTTTCTGTAAATAGAATCATACAGTATGTGCTCTTTTGTTTGGCTTCTTTGATTTTGCACCCATGGTATTGTTTATTCCCTCTCATTACTGGATAGCATTGTATTTTATGAATATACTGCAAAGTATTCCAGAATGTATATACTGGAATATATCCATTCTAGTGTTGCTGTATATTTGGTTTGTTTCCATTTTGGAGCTCTTTTTAATAGTGTTGCTTTGAAATTCTTTATATACATCTAATGTAATGTCTGTGTTAGAACTAATATGTATTTCTCTTGGACATATATCCTGTGATCCAACAAATCATTCTATTCTTGTTTTTCTTGTTCCCTTTTATAAAAGCAAGGTAGCTTGGGAAGGAAACCTTTCTAGTGTGTTACATGAGCCTTTGAGAAGTCGTGAATGGGAAGAATTTTTTATCCAAGTCATGAACTCTCAGCTCAGATAACAGCTGCAGTTTATTGACTCTTCTATCACTAAGTGCTGCTTGTACATTATTTCATTTATTTCTCATAAGAACCTGATGAGATAGCTACTGTACTCCCATTTTATAGCTGAGGAAAGTGAGACTAAGAGGTATTATTTGTCTGATATTACATGGTCAGTAAGTAATGCGATAGAGAATCAAACACTATTATCTTGGACTCCATAATCTAACCTACTATATTACCCCACTTTTCTAAATTATCGACATTTAAGATGAGGGCAAGGAACAAAGAACAGCAAAGTTCTTCCCTGCTCTTTCATTTCTCCATCATGCTAGGATATGTCACTTTCAGCAACCCCTTTTCCTTATACTCAAAATCATCACATGCCTCAGATTTTTTAACCTTGTGTGAACTTTGTCCAGAAAACATGATCAAATGAATACAGATCATACTGATGTCTTTTTCCTCTTACAGAAAAAACGCAGTGAGATTCCTTGTTACTGGGAAAATCAGCCAATGGGATGTCAGAAACTAAACTGTGCTTTCCATCACAACAGAGGACGTTATGTTGATGGCCTTTTCCTACCTCCAAGCAAAAGTGAGTTTCGTTTTTTAATTTTAAAAGGCTAGTTGCTATATAATGAACATCTACATGCATACTTTATACTGTCCACGTTGCCGTCTCTGTAGTCTTAGGAAAGAGCAGTTTTATTTTCACTTCAGATGAGGAAACTGAACTTCATTAAGGTTAAATGACTTGTGCAGTCATAAGCCAGTAAAGTAGCAGTCATGATTAAAACTTTGTTGACAGAAGCTGTGCTGCTTCAGAAATGTTTCTTGGCATGACAGTTTAGATTACTTTAGCTTACGTCATTTCCCATTTTCTTACCATACTTACAGAGATTTTGGAAAGAAACTTGATTGTCCAGGCCAGGGGTTGGCAATCCTGGTCTTTCACCTGTATTACAGAGTAAAATTTTATTGAAATGAAGCCCTGCCCGTTTGTTTACATATTTTCTATGGCCATCTTTTGTGGTACTGCTGCAGAGTTGAGTGGTTGAAACACAGATCTACAAGGCTTAAAATATTTACTGTATACTTCTTTATATTAAAAAATTTGCTTATCCTGCTCTAGGGTATAACCTAAAATAAAACTTACACTCTGTCAAAAGGTAGTATTTATTTCCTTTTAAAGTAATTTCCTAATGGAGTGATCAGCCATTTAAAAGCCACATCTGCTGTGTGATTATAATCTGATGGCTATATATTTTTATCTTCCTTAAGGGGAAAAAAGGCTCACTCCTTTCTGATTTGATTCAAAAGTATTACCCACTGTCTCTTTAAAAAGCTGCTTCTTGATCCTACAGCCTAGAATTTCAGTATTAAAATTTAATGTCTAGAATGTGTAAATAATTACTGTGCATCTAGCTTTTATTCTTTGAGTGCCCATTTTGTGTTTACATGAAGTGAATAGTTTTTAGCTAGAAGCCACATTTTCCCTCCTGGAAGTTTAGAACCTAATTGGGAAAATGGGAAAATTAAAAATTAAATTAAATTTTAATTAAAAAACATAAATTAAAAAGACAGTGCTCAAATCACCAAGCTTATTATAGTTGGAGATATTTTGATGAATTGGGATTTTTTTTTTTAATTTACAACTAATTTTTTATGTTTAGCTGTGTTGCCCACTGTGCCTGAGTCACCAGAAGAGGAAGTGAAAGCTAACCAGCTCACAGTTCAGCAGAGCAAATTATCTGTCCAGTCTAATCCCTCTCCTCAGCTGCGAAGTGTTATGAAAGTAGAAAGTTCAGAAAACGTTCCCAGCCCTACACACCCACCAGTGGTGATCAACGCTGCAGACGATGACGAAGACGATGACGGTGAGCTTTAGCTCTTTCTTTAGGACATGTAAAAGATAGGGTAACTTAGTGAGTTAGCATCAGATTTGAAACTCTACATCTGTTTTTTAATTGGAAATTTGCCTTAAATGTTGACAATATAGATCAATTTTCTGAGGAAGGTGATGAAACCAAAACACCTACCCTGCAACCAACTCTTGAAGTTCATAATGGCTTACGAATGACTTCTGCCCGGAAACCTGGGGTCAATTTAAAACAAGGTAAGAAGGGGCTATTTTGAGGCTAGTTTCTGCTCATAAATCTTACAGCACTATTGAATATGTCCAGACTATCTTAAATACCTTTGAAATTTAGTTCATGATTACCAGCACCTCCCTCTTCCTTGTGTCCATTAAACTCATTCACACACACACACTTACATATACTTTCTCTTATTCATTGAGAAAACATTTGAATGCCAGCTATGTATGTACAAATAAAATGCAAGGGTAAAATGGTGCTAGTTCCTCACGTGGTTGCTATTTGTGTTCCTAGGTGAAAGTTTGAATTTTGGAATAAAAACTCTTGAAGAAATTAAATCAAAGAAAATGAAGGAAAAATCAAAGAAGCAAGGTGGTGAGTTTTCAGGAGTTTTAACATGGAGAATTGAATGTTGCTAGAGAAGACTAAAAAGACACTTGGCACGAACCAAAATGAGCAAATAGATTTTGATTTTTGTGGCTTGTTTAAATTAAAACATAGTCTTATTTAAATCACAGTTGCTTTTTTAAACCATTGCAGCTGTGTTTCAGTCCCTAACTATTCAGAGCTAGGCACACACAATAAAAAACCTGAAAGAACTTGTTTGTTCTGAGAAATATAAAGAATAGCATGTAAACTTTCTTTGGCCATGTTTCCTGGCTTGCAGGCTCTTGGTTCCCTGACCAGGGATTGTACCCGTGCGCCCTTCAGTGATAGCTCAGAGTCCTAACCACTGAGCTGCCAGGGAATTCCCTAGACTATTATTAAAAGAGGAAAGACTTTATTTTGTAGCAGGTGAATTCTTCATCAGGAACTGCTAGAATTTTCTTCTAGCGCTTGCCTTAGTCTGGTTGATCTATATTTCCAACCATAAAAATATTAGGTTAGTGCAAAAGTAATTGCGATTTTACATTGTTGAACTTTGCTGTGTGATATTGGGATACATTCTTAAATAATGTGTATTATACATCATTTTAATGTTCATTTCTCACTTTGCTTTTTGCTAGTGACTTATTACTTGCTATGTATTTTATATTTATTTTAGACTAGGGAAATGGTGTTAGACAAAAAGCAGATTCAAGTGATTTTCCTAATTCAAGTTCCAAATGAGTCATAAAGCAGCAGAGTCAGCTGTCAACATCAGCAACACGTTTGGCCCTGTAACTGCTAACAAGCGTAACAGTGCACTGGTGGTTCCAGAAGTTTTGCAAAGGAGACTTGAAAATGAAGATCAAAAAAAAAAAAAGAGAAAATGAAGATCATAGTGGACAGCTATCAGAAATTGACAGTGACCAACTGAGAGCAGTCATTGAACCTGATCCTCTTACAGCTACATGAGAAGTTGCCAAAGAACTCAGTGTTGATCATTCTGTGGTCATTCGGCGTTTGAAGCAAATTAGAAAGGTGAAGAAAGTCAGTAAGTGGGAACCTCATGAGCTAACCAAAAGCCAAAAAAATCGTCATTTTGAAGTGTGATGTCCTCTTATTCTACACAATGACAACGAACCAATCTTTGATCGTATGTAACACATATGTACACATTCCTCAATCACATGTAACAAAAATTGGATTGTACGTGACAACAGGCAGCAACCAGTTCAGTGGTCGGACTGAGAACGAGCTCCAGAGGACTTCCAAGGCCAAACTCGCACCAAAAAATGGTCACGGTCTCTCTTTTGTGGTCTGTTGCCGGTTTGATACACTCCAGCTTTCTGAATCCCAGTGAAACCACTACGTCTGAAAAGTATGCTCAGCAAATCAATGAGGTGCACTGAAAACCCCAATGCCTGCAGCTGACTTTGGTCAGCAGAAAGGGCCCAGTTCTTCTCCACAACAACGTTTCAAAAGTTGAACAAAGTTGAGCTGTGAAGTTTTGCCTCATCTTGCATACTCATTTGACCTCTTGCCAACCGATAACCACTTTTAAGCACCTCGACAACTTTTTGCAGGGAAAATGGTTTCAAAACCAGCAGGATGCAGAAAACGCTTTTCAAGCGTTCATCGAATGCATAGGTTTTTACACTATAGGAATAAACTTATTTCTCATTGGCAAAAAATGTATTAATTGTAATGGTTCCTATTTTGATTCATAAAGATGTGTTTGAGCCTAGTTATACTGATTTAAAATTCATGGTCTGAAGCCGCAATTACGTTTGTACCAACCTAATAGATATGGTGTGAAATGTATTTAGAAAGAATCAGAGGATTGGTTCTAAGCACCTTGTTAAAGCTTGTTCTGTAGCAACTTTGGAGTTATGTTTTGCAGATGATTGAGTATAGAAGGAAAAAATTGAATTGACACACCTAATAGCTGATGTGCTTCTGAGGTTAACTTTAGTATAATGTTAGCCTTACTAGTAAGTAAATGTAGATTGAGTGTCTGAGTAACTCAGAACAATTTATATTTTATTTTCACATTGTGCCAAAGGCAGATAAGAAATAAAATTATCTCCCTTTCCCTACTCCCATTTCACTGTAGGCAAACAGGAACAGAAAGATTGCTTGGCTTGTAGTCCAGTGGTCTGTATTGGACTTAGCTGGTCTCAAAAAACAAAATTTCTTGATTTGTGATGGCTTCATTTTTCATGGATTATTTACTGTTCTTTGACTTTCTTTCTCTAGAAGGTTCTTCGGGAGCTTCCAGTCTTGTACTCCAGTCACAGCCCATGCCAGGTCCTGAAAAAGAGAATGTCCGGACTGTGGTGAGGACAGTAACTCTGTCCAGCAAGCAAGGTGAGGTCCAGGTAGATCTGAGCAGCTGTAAGTTCCTACTTTTAAGTGGGAGAGCAGAATCCTTGGGTTTGGTGTATTGGTGGATTTGCAGGAAGGTTTTGAGTATGTTGATTGGATAGAAGGATGAGAATTAGTGCATTTGACTCTACTGTTTAAAAGGTTGAAATTGTTAATCATGCAGCTTTCATATTTAAGTTTTACATTGTTTATTTTATCCAACGAATTTATTGACACTCCGTTGTAGGTGAAGAACTATAATAAACCCTTTCATTTAGAGAGAAATGTAAAAGTCTTTTCCTGTAGTAGTTTTAAGTCTAATAAGGAATATGACAGAAGTAATTATATAGTATGCAGATACATTTAAATGTTTGTGTCGTTCAGACAACAAAAAATCAAGAGAAGAGCTCACTTCTTGCTGGATCAAGGAAGGTTATATAGGAGAGTTAGCAGTGAAGTACGGAGAAGGCAATGGCACCCCACTCCAGTACTCTTGCCTGGAAAATCCCATGGATGGAGGAGCTTGGAAGGCTGCAGTCCATGGGGTCGCTGAGGGTCGGACACAACTGAGGGACTTCACTTTCACTTTTCCCTTTCATGCTTTGGAGAAGGAAATGGCAACCCACTCCAGTGTTCTTGCCTGGAGAATCTCAGGGACGGGGGAGCCTGGTGGGCTGCTGTCTATGGGTTTGCGCAGAGTCAGACACGACTGAAGTGACTTAGCAGCAGCAGCAGTGAAATAAAGTATGATTTTATTTAACATACAGAAGTGCACAAGCTAAAATATAGCTTGGGTTTTGTAACTGATTGGTTAGATACAGCTTGTCTTTGTGTTCTTGGTTACTGTTAATAATTAGGACTGTGTTACTGCTTCCTTTGGACTGTTCATTTGGTTATTTGAATTATTACTCAATAGGTTGATTTTTTTTTTTCTCCTTTAAATGTCAGTAGTCTTTATTTCTCAAGACTAAGATCTGATTTTCAAGAGACTTTCTTAATATCAGAGCATACTTTGTATCCATTAGTAGTTAACTGAATACAGGAAAAATTGGATAATGATAGAGAAATTCCGTTTTTGCCATTTTAGGGGACGAACCTCTGATAAGATTGAGTCTAACCGAGAGACTGGGGAAACGAAAATTTTCAGTAGGTGAGATAAATTTTATGCATATTCTTTGTTTTCTGCTTGCTTGTGCCCAGTCAGTGTTGATATTGACTCACTTGTATTTCTGGCTGAAAGCATGTATAAAATCTTTTTATGTTTTTAACATGTGCAAAGTCATACAAATTTAAAATTCAGTTAAATTTATTCGTGCTGCTTTATACTTAGGGGAAGTATTTTACCATGTAACTAAATTATTGTGTAGTTTGTCTGTCTCAAGAGAGTTATTTTGAAAATCTTAACTGACATCAGAGCTTCTTTCATACTCGTTTAACATGTGCTTATGCATATGAAATCTTACCTGTTTTGTTTTATACCATTCTTGCTGCCTGAGAAATTTTAGGTAAATAATTATGAAAATAATCTCTTAATATCAGCATATGTGTTAACTTTTTGATTTTTTGGTTGTATATTTAAAGTATAAATAGGAGGAGACAGAAAAGTATACTCTGTATAGGGTCTTTAAAGTTTTAACAGAACCCTGCTAAGGTTTATCTTCAGTTAAGTGATCCAAAGAATAGTTTTTTAAAACTTTTGGCATTTAAATAGCTTGTATTGACCAGTGTAATGTAATAAACCAGGAATTAGGAATCTTGGTTTAGGTCCTGGCTCTATCCCTGACTGATAACTTGGGGGTGAGATACAGCATCTTTCATAATCTTAGCTTTCTTATCTGACATTGAAGAAAGTGAGGTTTTGGCCTTAGCAGTCTTGATGTCACAGGAAATTTTTAAATTTTATGGTTCTTTTGCTGTATTCCTAATCATCCCAGTTGCATGTAATCACAGAATCTACCTAGATTTTGGCAGTTGGCCAGTTAAAGAGTTTTTTGTGCATGAAGATTGTTTTTCCTTATATTCCTAAACCTTGAATTTCATCTTGAATCAGGGTTTATAATCCTCCATTCTTAGTTTTAAATCTTTGGTAAATGTTAATTTGTGCTTTCTAATTTTTTGTCTTCTCTTTTTTCTGGTACATTTTTATTCCTTTTCTAACATTGAGTTATAAGGAAGCTAGAAGGTGAACACATCATATACATGCAGAAAACTTGCAGAATTATTCTATATTGTATTTCTTGACCTTGCTGAAAGTTGACTTGAAATCTTAAGCTGAGTTCCCTATGTTTGTAGGTGGTGACAATGATCCTCCATTAAAACGTAGCCTTGCACAAAGGCTAGGGAAGAAAATTGAAGCTCCAGAGGCTAACACTGACAGAACACCAAAGAAAGGTACCTATGTTCCGATACACTTGGTGTGTGTAATCCTGATGCTTGTCTGTTGTAATGTTAACAGGTATGGTTTGTCGTTCTTTTTGCTCAAGTAGATTAGATTATTATCTTCTCATGTCTGTTTTTTCATTCAGCAAACATTTGAAGGTTTACTCTGTTGGATTCTAGGTCACCGTTGGGTAAAAAACACCATCACAGTCTTCAGGAGCTTGTAGTCTCATGGTAGATAGGAATACTTACATATACTGTGATAAATTCTGTGACAGGAAGTGCACAGTGTTACGGGAGCACATAGGAAGGGCACCTGATCTCACTGTCTGTCAGGGTGAGGTTCCCAGAGGAAGTGATGTTGACACTCAGACCTGACACATGGTTTATCCAGGTAAAGTTGAAGGGTTAGAGGCTGAGAGTGTAACACGTGCAAGGCACAGAGCTCAAGGGACTCACTTGTGACCGAATCAGAATTTGGAAAGAAGAGCATGATAACAGGAGAGGATGAAGGGACTGCTGGTCATACAGAGTCTTTTAAGTCTAATATGGCTTAAATATTAGAGAGTTTAGGCTTATCCTAAGATAGTAGCAAACAATGACAAGGTTATTAACAAGGATCAGGGTGCCCAGATTGGCATTTTGGAACCACCAGCTTGTCTAAGATATGGAGAAGAGGGTTAAGAGTGCTCTCCAGGAAGGAGTTAGCAGGCTTTCAACGTAATACAGGCAAGAGGAGGTAGTGGCATAGATTTAGTGTTCTAGAAGTTGGTATGAAGAAGCATGGACTAATTTGAGAGGTGGTTGGGAGTTAGAATGATTTTATAGTTGAAGTTTTATGTATAGAAAGAAGTGGTTGGATTTTTAATTTTTCTTGTTATATGACATGCAGTTGAAACAATGGTGTTAAGTACTAAATAAATAAGGTGTTTTTTCCTTCTTGTATTTAGTTTTAACTTCTCCTGAAGATAAGAAATTTCTTTCCACGTCTTCCCTAGCACAAGAGGCTTTGATAAATAGACCGTCTCATCTGGTCTATATTCTTTCTTACATTCTCAGACCTGTAAACAGAATTTGCTTTTTTTCTTTGCAATCAAATGTTCTTTCCTGTTGCCTGTTAGTTACATTGAAGACTCATAGCTAAAGGCGTATTTCAGAAGGCAGTATACTTTTTGATGCCAGTAAGATCTCAGAATGTCGTACAATAGCAAAACTACTCCCCGAAATTAAGTAGTTTTTGCTTTTCAGATGTAAAGAGGTAACTTTTTTTTTTTTTTAGCTTTCCAAAGTGCTCTAGAGAATCCGTGATTTCCTATAAATCTTACCTATACTGTGAAGAAGACCAGTTTTTAAGACCTAAAGAGATTTTTCAAAAGCATTTTCCTTAGAAGACAATTGTAATAAGTCTGATTTGTAACCTTTGAAAAAGATTTTTGATCTCTAAGAAGTCTAACTTCTTTTTTAAATCTTTGTCTTTTTTTAAACAGTCCAAGTTTCCAAGTCTCTGAAGGAGCGATTAGGCATGTCGACTGGTCCAAACAGTGAGGAAGCAGCAGGTAGGTAAACCCTAATGCCAGCTCCTGATAAGTTTTCCTTACTTTAAGAATCTTTTTCTCCAGTTTACCTTTTGACTTAGGTTGAAAGTTGTGGGGTTTTTTGTGTGTGTATGGATTTGTTTGTCTTTTAAGTAATATTTTTCTCACTGGTATGAATTCTCTTTTTGTGGTTAAAGATGGCAACATGATTTTTTTTTTTTTATGATAGCAGTAATAACTGGAAACTAGAAATAATCTATTTAACAAAAAGGAATTAAGATAGTTACATGTTAAAATAGTTGGCTGTCATGAAAAGTCATATTCTGAACAGTAGTGATATGGGAAGCTTAGCCCCCTGTTTTGAATGAAGAAAGGTTATGCAAGAACACATAGTGCTTTTGACTTAGAGCAACATAAACTTTTTTGGTGAGAGGTGGGTAATAAAGTTTATTTTCTTATTATAGAAACATATTCCTCAGAAAATGTCCTTATGTATGAGGTGATTTCCAGTTTTATAAAAATAAAACTAAAGGCCTAGAAAGAAAAATACACCAAAGTGTTAACATTGGTTTTTATCTGGGTGTTGATAAAAAATCACTTAAAAGTAGTTTTAATTTTCTTCGTTTAATTTTCCTCTTGTGCTCTAATTTTTATTGTTGTTGTTCAGTTGCTAAGTCATGTCCAACTCTTTGTGATCCCACGAACTACAGCACACCAGGATTCCCAGTCCTTCACTGTCTCCTGCAGTTTGCATAAATTCCTGTCCATATAGTCAGTGATGCTGTCTAACTGCCTCAACCTCTGCCACAGTCTCCTTTTGCCTTCAGTTTTTCCCAGCATCAGGATCTTTTCTATTGAGTCGACTCTTCGCGTCAGTTGGCCAAAGTATTGGAGCTTCAGCTTCATCATCAGTCCTTCCAATGAATATTCAGGGTTGCTTTCCTTTAGGTTTAATTGATTTAATTTCCTTGCAGTCCAAGGGACTGTCAAAAGAGTGTTCTCCAGCACCACAGTTCTGAAACACCAGTTCCTTGGCTCTCAGCCTTCTCTATGGTCCATTTCTCAAACCCATACATGAGTACTGGAAAAACCATAGCTTGGACTATACGGATCTTTGTCAGCCAAGTGATACATTGTCTAGGTTTGTCATAGGTTTCCTTCCAATGAGCAAGCGTCGTCTTTAATTTCATGGCTGCAGTCACCGTTCACAGTGATTTTGGAGCCCAAGAAAATAAAATCTGTCACTATTTCCAGTTTTCCCTCTTACATTTGCAGTGAAGTCATGGGACCAGATGCCATGACCTTAATTTTTGAATGTTGAGTTTTAAGCCAGCTTTCTCACTCTCCTCTTTCACCGTCATCTTTAGTTCCTTGTCACTGTCTGCTATTGGAGTGGTATCATCTGCAATTCTGAGGCTGTTGATATTTCTCCCAGCAGTCTTGATTCTAGCTTTTGATTCTTCCTCCTTTAAGAGTTTTCTGTTTCTTCCTCTTATGCGGGACTTTGGTATGAGAGATCTAAACATGGATCTTTTTGTTCATTATGCTTAGTGTTCAGTGGGAGTTTTGAATCTTTAAGGACTTAACTTTTTAATTGTAGAAAATATTCCTCTAACTTGTCTGAGTATGTCCTCCCCACCCTTTTATGTTTTCTCTTTATGAAATTCTTATTAGATGTGGGAACTTTCGGATGTATACTCCACATGTCTTAACCTTGCCTCATGCTTTCCGTTCCTTTGCTTTTTGCCTCACATTCTGTTATTTTTGCTTGCCTGTTCTCTGGATTAAGAATTGACATACTTTTTCTGTGAAAGATTGGATGGTAAATATTTTAGGCTTGAGGTCCACAGTCTCTTGCTGCAACTACTCTTCCACTAATGTGAAAGAAGCCGTTTGCAGTATATAAATAAATGAGTATGGCTGTGTTCCAGTAAAGCTTTACTTATGAAATATAGATCGTGACCAGATTTATTTGCTGACCCTATTCTAGATGGCTGATTTTCTACTGGCCTTGCAGTGTTGTTGTTGTTGTTGTTTGGTTAGATTAATTTTGTCACTTGGATTTTTATTTTTCAAGAACTTTTCTTACTTAGTTCTCGGATTTGTCCTTTTCCATAGCTTGATATCTCACAGTTCTGAGGTTGTTTTTTTTTTTAATTTGTTGAAGTATACTTGATTTACAGTGTTGCATTAATTTCTGCTATATAGCAAAGTGATTTAGTAACACATATATTCATATCCTTTTTCATATTCTTTTCCGTTGTGGTTTATCACAGCATATTGAATATAGTTACCTGTGCTACATGGTAGGAAGCACTTTGTTATTTATCCATTCGATGTGTGATAATTTGCATCTCCTCATCCCAGACTCCCTATGCATTCCTCTTCTACCCACGCCTGCACCTTCCCACCCCACCCTGGCAGAGCCACAAGTCTGTGTCTGTGAGTCTGTTTCTGTTATGTGGATAAGTTCATTTGTGCCATAGTTTAGGTTACGTACATAAGTAACAGTGCCTAGTATTTGTCTTTCTCTTTCTGGTCCACTTCATTTAGTGTGATGGGTCCACCCATGTTGCTGTAAATGGTGTTATTTCATCTTTTTTTGCGACTGAGCGGTAGTCATTGTAGCTGCGTGTCACATCCTTATCCATTCATCTGTCAGTGGACATTTAAGTTGCTTCCATGTCTTGGCTATTGTAAGTAGCACTGCAGGGAATGTTGAGGTACCTTAACATTTTTGAATTCAGTTTTCTTCATATATATGCCCAAGAGTGAGATTGCAGGATCATGTGACAACTCTGTAGTTTTTTTGAGGAAGCTCCATACTGTTTTCCATAGTGGCCGCAGCAGTTTACATTCCCACCAACAGTGTGGGAGGGTTCCCTTTTCTCCACACCCTCCAGCATTTGGTATTTGTCAACTTTTTGATGATGGCCATTCTGACCAGTGTGAGGTGTAGTGCCTTCCTATAGTTTTGATTTGCATTTCTCTAATAATTATTGATGTTGAACATCTTTTCATGTGCTTGTTGGTCGGCCATCTGTATATCTTCTTTGGAGAAATGTCTATTTAGGTCGTCTGCCCATTTTTCTATTGGGTTGTTTGTTTTTTATCGTTGAGTTGTATGAGCTGTTTGTATATTTTGGAAGTTAAGCCCTTGCTGATTGCATCATTTGCACATATTTTTCTTTCAGGCTGTAGGTTGTCTTTTTGTTTATGGTTTCCTTTGCTATACGAACACTTGTAAGTTTGATTAGGTCCCATTTGGTTGTTTTGGGTTTTTTTTTGCTTTTATTTATTTTGTTTTGGGAGACCAACCTAGGAAAACTGGTACAATTTTATGTCACAGAATGTTTTGCCAGTGTTCTTTTCTAAGAGTTTTATGGTGTCGTGTCTTACATTAATAAGCCTTTAAGCCATTTTGAGTTTTTCTTTTTTTTTTTTTTTTTTTTTTAGTTTTTCTTTGTATGTGGTATGTGAGTGTGTTCTGACTTCACTGATTTGTGAGTGGCTGTCCAACTGATTTGTGAGTAGCTGTCCAACTTTCCCAGCACCACTTGCTGAAGAGACTGTATTTTCTTCATTGAATATTCTTGCCTCTGTCAAAGATTACTTGACTGTAGGTATGTGGATTTATTTCTGAGCTGTCTATTCTGTTTTATTGATTGGGGTTTCTAATTTGACTGTTTTCTTTTAATGGGTGTATGTGTTATTTTGTCGTCTTCACTGATTATCTTCATTTTGGTTCATTTTTAATGTTGCTTTTTCATAGTTTAGGTCTAGGTTTCTTCTGTGATTCTAAAGGTCTTTTCCCCAGTAGTCCGTTTTCCTGGCTGGGAGACCTCTGTCTTAGTGAGAGAGGTACACCAAGTGGTGTCTTACGTTGGTTATAGGCTAGAAGGCTGAGGGCTCATTCATATAATTGCTACAGTAAAAAAGCCTTGGTTTACTTTCAGAGTGCAACTAACTGTTTTCTAGCTTTGCTTTTCCTTTTCTCCCTCATCTCTCCTTTTTTTGCTTGGCATTTGGGAAAGCCTGAAATTTCCATGTTTTACTTCTCTTCCACCCAACATAGTTATAATGTGCTTCCTTTCCCTACAGAGTCTTCTCTTTTTAGAGAGCAGTTCTTAGGAGAAGATCTTCACTGACCCAACTGTTCTGTAAATCATCCTTTATTTCTACCACTGTTAGTTTTCATACTAGTTTGGCAGATTTTTTGGTCTCTTTGAGAAAGAACGGATCTCACTCCTATACTTTTATCTGTTCTTCTGTTTCTGTAATTTCAGACATCTTTCTGTCTCAGATTTCTCAAGACTTATGTTCTGCCACTGGCATCCTTGTTTTCCATGGCTATTGTGGGTTTATTCTTTTAATGTCTTTGTTGTTTGGATGAAGTTTTGTAGGGTAGGGAAATGGGGTCTCTGTCACTGTTCATGTACTTTCTTAAAGTGATAATTTTGAGATCAGACTACCATCTTGAAATGGAAGAATTTTTATTTAAAAAAACCTTAGAAATATCACTGAGTGAGTGCTTCCCCTATAATAGGTTCTATACTAAAACAAATACAGTCACTGTTTTCATGACGTGGAAATAGAAGCAGTTAATGTACTGTGTGATCAGTACTGTGATCAGAGAAACAAACTAGATTGGAGGGTGTCAGGTTCTAAGCTCAGCTCACTCTAACTAGGCAGCAGGAGAAGTGTGACCAGTAGGGACTGTTCCATGTAGAAGGGACAGCATTTTCGAAGATTCAAAAGATGAGACAGAACATGGTATGTTTAAGGTTGTAAAAGATATTTTTTGTTTTTGTTGTTTCATTAAAAGGTGTTATTTAGTGATTAAATATGTGTGTGTGTAATCTCCATATTCTTATTTTTCTCACATTACTTCATTATTTCTTTCTTTAATCCCTGCCAAATACGAAATTTGCTTTTTAGTTTAAACACATAAAGAATGATTAATGTATCTTGGAAAATAACTCTTTAGTGGCATGCCAGTCTCTGGGCCTTTTTCATTTTTCTTCTGTCTTAACCTGTTTTTACCTCCTTTTCATTCTTTAAATATCGCTTACTCTGAAAAGCTTCCCTTAACCAAACTCTAGATGTTCTTGCTGTATACTTCTACACAGCATTATATAGTTGCCTTCAGCCACACGGGTTTGAACTGTGTGAGTCCTCTTATATGCAGATTTTTTTTTTTTTTT
>SJYT01022874.1:29122-66630 GCA_006410635.1 Cephalophus harveyi
TCTTTGCATTGATCGCTGAAGAAGGCGTTCTTATCTCTTCTTGCTATTCTTTGGAACTCTGCATTCAGGTGCTTATATCTTTCCTTTTCTCCTTTGCTTTTCGCCTCTTTTCTTTTCACAGCTATTTGTAAGGCCTCCCCAGACAGCCATTTTGCTTTTTTGCATTTCTTTTCCATAGGGATGGTCTTGATCCCTGTCTCCTGTACAATGTCACGAACCTCATTCCATAGTTCATCAGGCACTCTTATCTATCAGATCTAGGCCCTTAAATCTATTCCTCACTTCCACTGTATAATCATAAGGAATTTGATTTAGGTCATACCTGAATGGTCTAGCAGTTTTCCCTACTTTCTTCAATTTGAGTCTGAATTTGGTAATAAGGAGTTCATGATCTGAGCCACAGTCAGCCCCTGGTCTTGATTTGTTGACTGTATACAGCTTCTCCATCTTTGGCTGCAAAGAATATAATAACCACCCTAATCCCTGCATTGTTCAAAGGTCAACTGTACTTCTTTTATCAAAGCTGTTATTATTAGCACACTTTGTTATTGCTTAATTATTCGTTTGTTAGACTGCAGACTACATGTGTGGGCAGTTTGCGTTTTGCTTACCATTATATTTCTGTTGTAGTATCTGGCAGATGTTTGTATCTATCCATGAATGGAAGAACTAATTTATTCTTTTTAGTAAGATTTATAATGACAGCCTCCTGTAACTAGTAAAAGGCTTTCAGGATCCTCAAGAATAAGCTTCTGAATAGAAATCCAGATCAGTCATTTTTGCCTCCTACATGTTTTCCTTGAGGACCACTCTATAAAGTTGAGGTTGAAACTAATGTGCTTTTGTTCATTTTAATTTCTTGCCTAAATTATATGACTCTTACTGGACTCTGTCCTGATCCAAGAATAGAGAGATAATAAGTTAAGAGATGAACTCCAAATACAGTGATTTGTTTTTCCCCCATGAAAACAGAGAAAGTTACTAAAGTTGGTGAGATTCATGTGAAGACATTAGAAGAAATTCTTCTTGAAAGAGCCAGTCAGAAACGTGGAGAATTGCAAACTAAACTCAAGACAGAAGGACCTTCAAAAGTTGATGATTCTACATCAGGAGCAAGAACCTCCTCCACCATCCGAATCAAAACGTTCTCCGAGGTCTTGGCTGAAAAGAAGCACCGGCAGCAGGAAGCAGAGAGACAAAGGGGCAAAAAGGACATGAGCTGTGTCAAGCTAAAGACTGACAGTGAAATTAAAAAAACAGTGATTTTGCCACCCACTGTAGCCAGCAGAGGACAATCAGAGGAACCTTCAGGTAGAGCAAAGTCTATGCAGGAAGTGCATATCAAGACGCTGGAAGAAATTAAGCTGGAGAAGGCTCTCCGGGTGCAGCAGAGCTCTGAGAGCAGCACCAGCGCCCAGCCTCAGCCTGAGGCCATGCCAGCGGCGAAGCGGCTTCTCCGGATCACTAAGAAAGCAGGTAACGAAAGAGCTTGATCTGTAGTACCTTCTCCCCAGATGATATTTCAAATGACAGTATTCCATACAGTATTCATAGGATTTCTGTGAGAACTTCTTCTTTACTCAGATAACTTTGAAAGCCACTGGATTAAAACAAATTATACTGGTCCAGTGGTTAGGGCTCTGTACTTCCACTGTAAGGAGACACGGGTTCCATCCCTGGTTGGGGAAGTAAGATCCTGCAAGCCACATAGCACCCCGCTCCCCTCTCCCCCCAACACACACACACAAAAAGTGAAGCTGTTTCTTCATAGCAGTGTTATATAGAGCTTTGCTATCTTAATGTGCATTTTGAATCTGTATGAAAACTAAACAAATTTTGTCTACAGTTTTATTTGGCCTACCTTTATTCTTAAAAAAAAAAAATTTATTATTTTTTTTATTTTTAGCTGTGCTGGGTCTTCATTGCTGCATGCGGGCTTTCTTTAGTTGTGGTTAGCAGGGACTACGCTAGTTGTGTGTGTGCTGCTGCCTGTGGTGGCTTCTCTTGTTGCAGAACACAGGCTCTAGGGTGCTCAGACTGCAGTAGTTGTGGCATTCAGGCTCAATAGTTATCATAAGAACTTAGTTGTTCCAAGGTATGTGGGATCTTCCCCAGATGAGGGATTGAACCCGGGTCTCCTGCACTGGCAGGCGAATTCTTAACCGCCTCATTAAGAGGATACCAGAGAAGTCCTCGTTACTTTTTTGAAGAAAAGTTTTATTTAACTTCATCTGTTATTACGTTGCAGCATGAATGAAATTATTAATGGTGCATTTAATGTGAATCTAGGTATAAAAGAAGAGAAGAAACTTCAAGAAGAAAGTGATGTTGCTTCTCAGAGCAGTGTTTCTAGAACAGAAGCTAAAAAGGTGGGTTTATTTTGATGGATTTTGTAGGTTTATCCATGGCAGGCAAAGGTTAGATGAATGATAAGTGTTCTTTTAAGTTTCTGTTTAATACTTCACTGATATATCAGGTAAACAGTCTTTCACTGTGCTTGTAATTTTCCTTCAGAGTTTTCTATACTTTTATGTGTATCAATATTTAATGCCCTTTTAAGTTGTTTTTGAAAAGTGTTAGTTGCTTAGTCATGTCCCACTCTGCAACCCCACAGACTGTAGCCCGCCAGGTTTCTCCATCCATGGGATTTTCTAGGCAAGAATACTGGAAACTGTTTTTAATTGGCCATTAATATTTTTTAAAGTAAGTTTTTCTCCTGCCTTTCAGAATAATGCTCCTCATTTGTAAAACTACGGATTTTCTTTTTTAAGAATGAGTAACTCCTTAATTCTACAATCCAGATATTACCACAGTTAGTTCTTTTATGCATTTCTTTCAGGCCTTTTCCTTTATTAAAATATTCATCTGTTTGGCTGCCTCTGGTGTTAGTTGTGGCGTGCAAGGCCTTCATTTTGGCATGCAGGCTTTGCGTTGCAGTGAGTGGGCTTCTCTTCAGCTGTGGTGCGTGGGCACCGGGGCTCAGGGGTTTCAGCAGCTGTGTTACTCAGACTTAGTGCCTACCTCCCCAACCCCTGCACATGGACTCCTTCCCCAACCAGGGATTGAACCCACGTCTTCCACAATGGAAGGCAGATTCTTCTTAACCATTGGACAACCAGGGAAGTCCCTCAAGCCTTTTCTTTATATATTTATGTATGTGAATGTGTTTAATGTTTAACTCATATTTAGAACATAATTGAGAACTTTACTGTGTATCATTTTGCAGCCTACTTTACCATATTAATAATTCTTTCAGATTATAGCTTTTGCTGGTCATTTAGTGTCCTGTTACACAAATATAGTCTGTTTCTGAACTAGATTGTTTTACACAATTAAGATGGTGAACATCTTTTTACAGAATCTTTGTGCAAGTGTCTGATTAGGAAGCATTTTGTATTAGACTTACGGTCAGGATCGTCTACCTATGGAATTTGGGTTTTTATTGTTCCACACATCTTCAGTCTCTTACCTTGAGTTTTCTGTTTAATAGAGAACTTCCTTGGTGGCTCAGACAGTAAAGAATCCGCCTGCAGTGTGGGAGACCTGGGTGCAGTCCCTGGGTCGGGAAGACCCCCTGGAGACGGAGATGACTACCCACTCCGATCTTCTGGAGAGTCCCATGGACAGTACAGTTCATGGGGTCGCAAAGAGTAGGACATGACTGAGCAACTAGCACTTTCACTTCCACTTCTGTTTAATATAAAATAAAGAGCAAAAGCTCTTGTATTCTGGATCATATCTAGTAACTGCTTGACTTAGATGTTAGCCTGTTAACTTATAAATAATAATTATCATACAGATTGTTAGAGGTACTGGATTTTTAATCCTGTCATTTAAATTTATCCATAGGCTTCAGATGAGACCACAACAGTTGGCATCACTAAAATTCAAGACAAGAGATGTAAGACAATGAGAGAAAAGTATGTGCCGAAACTGCCAGAGAAAGGAACCTCACAGAAGGAAAAATCAGTTTTGACACCCCTTCGGGGAGATTTACTCTCTTACAGTACCGAGTTAGCTGAGAAACCAGTGCTCACCACCATGCTAGGCATCACACGGCACCTGACTAAGCGGCTTCCTTCAAAGTCATCCCAGAAGGCAAAGGTAGAAACCTCAGGGATTGGGGACTCAATATTGAATGTGAAATGTGCAACACAGCCCTTGGAAAAACGAAGTAAAGGTGAGTATTTTTACTAGTGCATCTTTCTTTAGAATTTCAAAGTTACTGAGTTTCAGTGACTGCCTGGCAATAATTGGGTTGAATTTCATTTGCCTTTGTTTACTGGTCACACAGGTGGATAGTGATATTTCTGTTTTTCAAAAGACAAAAAGACTAGATGAGTTCCTTTCTTACAATTTAAAATTGATCTTTATAAAGCTTTATCTAAAACTTTCCATGGTGCATTTTTTTTCCTCTAGTTTTGAAGGAGAGAAACACTGGGGAGATGAAGAGCAGTAGCAAATTCAAAAGCCACTGAAATGAATTGTTTCATGAAATAAATACGTGTGCATGTGTGTGTTTATGGCTGTGTGGAGTACATATTGCTGATGGGTCATCTTTAATCTGGTTTTCTTGTTTGGTTGGTTTTTAAATTATTTGTGATATTACTATTGCTGAGAAGGAATTTTGATATTCCAAATTTTATTCTACATTTAAAAAGGGGATTATTTTAGCTTCTAATCAGATGTTTTCTGTCTTGTAGCTAAACCTAAAGTGAATGTGAAGCCATCTGTGGTTAAAGTTGTCTCATCACCCAAATTGGCCCCAAAACGTAAGGCGGTGGAGGTCCACCCTGCTGTCATTGCAGCTGTGAAGCCACTCAACTCCAGCAGTGTCCTGCTGGAAAGCCCATCCAAAAAAGCAGCTGTGGTAAGAAGTAGATCAACTCAGGGGTGCTTTAGTCTGTGTGATAGGAAAGCGAGGAAGATTCTTTTTTAGCTCTCTATATTATGTGTGATATCTTCTGTCACTTCCTAAATATTTTTTTTAGTTGTTTAGGTAGTTACTATATTTTATATTTACAGCTTAGGCAGGATTTTGAGGGAGGGGGGCGGGTTTAAGCCTAATTTTTAGTATTTTGCTTATTTGTACATTCTGTCTTTGGATTATTGATTCTTGGATTAATTCTTGGATTCCTAGTCTTAAAGAATGGTAGCCGTGATTCTAGTGAAAAAAAGTGAAAGTCGCTCTGTCATGTTTGACACTTTGCAACCCCGTAATTCTAAGAAGGCGGCAAAAAAAAAAAAAATGAATCTGCTCAAATTTAAAAGTCTGACTTTGCCACTGAGTTACCTTACTCTCACTTTTGTAGGCTATTGTCCCACTTCTCTCTGAGGACAAATCAGTCACTGTGCCTGAGACAGAAAAACCTAGAGACAGGTAATGCCTTGCAGTTCTTTTCAACCAAATTTTAGACCACTGTTACCATTTTTGTTTTCTAAGAATAACACTGCTAGATAATTTGAAGTACTTACAATTGAGCTACATCTAAATAAATCTGTTAAACTTCAAATTAACTGCAAAAAACCCTGATATTCAGGGTTGCTGTTCTCTTTTGATGCTATTGTTTGTATTTTGCCTGTGTTATTAAAAAATGTTTTTAAACACCTATCTGAATTCTCCTTTAAAGGATGAAACTGGTTTATCCCAAATCAGTAAAACAGTTCTTTATGTGTTTTCTCAAAAACAACTCTTCACTAAAATTCTTTGTGTACCTGGGACCAGGTGATCCGACCTGCCAACTGTTGACAAAGGGCAGTTATCTAATAACCTTTTGGGTTTTTTCTTACAGTTTTGTACTGCCTCCAGCCCAGTCCTCTTCAGAGCCTCCCCCACCGGAAGTATCTGGTCCTTCCTCATCCCAGATGGCCACAAAAACTCGCCGACTCAGCTCTGCCTCAACAGGAAAGCCCCCACTTTCTATGGAGGATGATTTTGAGAAACTAATATGGGAGATTTCAGGAGGCAAATTAGAAGCTGAGATTGACCTGGATCCTGGGAAGGATGAAGATGACCTTCTGCTTGAGCTATCAGAAATGATTGATAGCTGAAGGTGGTAGTAGAACATTTAAAGCAAAACAAACAAACTCACCAAAAAACTGGACTTAGTTTCATCTATTATAACATTTATCCAAAATGATGATTTCTTTAGTCTAGAATTTGCCCCAAATCAGAAGTGTACGTCTGAGTTATCCACATGAGTCCTGGATTCCTTGGGGTCAGATTTTTAAATCCCTTGGTAATCATTTTGTCCATTTGATGCCATTGTTCAGCATCTTTGAGAAAAAAGTTCTGTCTTACCCCTCTCTCCACAGAAAGACTGAGCGGGAGACCTAAGTGAAAGGGTGCAAGAAAACTTAGTGACTCCTTGAGGTGTTTGTCAGTTTTCACCTTTTTTCCCTTTATTGTATAATTTCTTCTATGTATTGTCTTAATGTACCTATCGTTAACCTGAGTTCGAAAAGGGTGAAGACAGCTGCTACCATTAAGGACCAAATTTCATGCCACCACTAAAAAAAATATCCACTCAGTCTGTGTTAAATTGTATGTCTTTTTAAAGGTATTTGGAGAATTCACCTAAGCTTTTAGAAACAGCTGAGCAGCTCAGGAAACCTGTAATTTGGACATAACTTTTTGGACCTGATTTTCATGCTTCTGCTCTGTAAGCCTCTGAAAGGCAATAGCTAATTTATTATTACTGTAATTTTTTAAGGCTTTAAAGTGCCTCAGGGGTCCTCTGAAACTAATTTTCTATTTCTGGGATTCCCTGGATTCTTAAAAAGAGATGGTGACATAATGATTACAGGAATTTATTTTTTAGCAAGAAAGTTGTCCCTTCTCTTCTTTAGTACTTGATTCCTTACTGGTGTTGTATTATCACAGGGATAAAAATTGGTTAATTTTTTTCATTTCTGATTCTCCTTGCAAATTCCTCTTGCCCAGTATTTATTTGGTGCCCTTTACCCACCTGAGGGGGAAGAACGAGCTCACTCAAGCTGTCATTATTTATCCATGGACTACAGCATTACCGGGAATTATACTGTAGCAGGAGTTACCGAGATGCTCTGGGGGTGTATTGTATGCCTTCCGGTTTTCTTCATTTCTGAATTGAATTATCTTTTCTTGATGTTCATCTCCTTCATATCACCTCAAGGTTTAGACTTGTGAAGGAACAAGTACGATGGGGATAATAGTCTTGAAAGGAGACATATTGTACATACATAATCAACAGGAAGAGGAAAGGACCTGCCCGTTTTGATACTTTGCTGTAGGTGGCCAGTTTTGTTTCTCAAAAGGAAATCTGACCCACCTGTCATGTTGGCTCCTAAGGAACTGCTGTTGTAAGCGGCTCATCAAGAGTTGAACCTCATGTAGCCTTGTTGGGAACATGAAAAGGAAGAAAGCCACAGGACTGCCCAATTCAGTCTTGGGAAGATCTGGATGATTCTACACAAGCAAAAATGACTTGAAATTTATGTATAGATACTTATCTACCAGTCCATCTTCAGCTGACTGAATGTTTGTCTAATAGCCCTTCTCCAAAGCAGGGGTGAAATGTTCCGGTTTCACCACAGATTTTCTACTCATTGCATTTTTGGAATCGGCTTGTAGATTCCAGGTCCCTTTTGTATATAACCTTTATTCTTTTGCTTTTAAAAAAAAATTTTGTTTCATATTTAAAGCCTTGTGTTAGTGATTCATGTTCACCATTATTTGAACAGTTTGCCATTACAGCAAGATAAATACTTATTTGTGTTTTAAATAAAACTGGTGTAGGAACGTCTTGATGTTGTGAGTTAAGTAGTCGTACGTCACTTCAGGGTGAGATCTGCCTCAATAGAGGCCCAATTAGAATGTTGTTGAACCTTTGTGTACGTGATCCAATTTCACAGATTCTATTTGTCTTTAGAAACCTGTTACAAGGACATGGTGCCAAACTTCCCCACATGTGAAGATTTTTTTCTGACAGTGATGCTTACCTATTATTATTCTAACTCAAGTAATGTCATTAATTCTTTTAAAGGAGAGAGGGTTTAGAAGCGATCTTAGATGGCTTCAACAATTTAGAATTTTCAAGCATGAAAGCATATATGAAATTTTTAGTTCAGGGAAGTCCAGTTTTTTGTTATGGAAATACACATAAATTTGTTTACCACCAAAGAATATAGGCCTTTCCGGATGGTGCAGTGGTAAAGATTCTGCCTGCCAATCAGTGCCTGGGTTGGGAAGATCCCCTGGAGTAGGAAATCGCAACTTGCTCCAGTGTTTTGCCTGGAAAATTGAATGGACAGAGGAACCTGCTGGGCCAGCGTCCTTGGGGTTGCAGAGACGTGACTGAGCACACACACAATGTAAATTTTTCCACATAGTCTAAAAGTCGTCCCCAACAAGTTGAATCAACTTTTCACAGAAAGCAAAAGATCGCATATTCAGTTTTGAGTGATGATGGTTTTCAGTTTTAACAGGAGAAAGGTCCAAATGTACTATTTGGCAATAGAGATTTCACACTAATTTGCAGCTTGTGTGTGTCAGTAAACGGCCCCTCAAAGCTCTGGCCCTAACCTCCAATCCCAGGGGCCCTCTCGTGGCCAGAACATGGTTTATGCTCCTCAGGGCCAGTCTGCAGTCAGTGTTTAGACAGTTTCAGAAATAAAGCTTATTCTCCATACTGATCAAAGTTTTATGATCCTTTCTAAAATTGTGGCTTCATTTTGGCAGACTATTTCTGCAGTTCTTTAAAATATTTGCTTTGTCAAGAACCAAGAGGAACTGTGTGGTCTTCAGTTGCTATGTTACACCACATTAGCTGACATGTACTGAGATGTACTGAGTACTTCTTAAACATGCCTGTGAATTCACATAGCTATTTTGACACTAATCCTATACTGCATTGGAAGATTACTGCTTTTTATCCCCACTGTAGTGTCAAAATCAGTATTTTCAGATATAACAATAAGAAAGTATATTTTTATGTGCAGTTGGGTTTGATTTGTTGAACCTTTCAAGAACTTGCTTAGGTCTTTGAAAGCTGCTGAATAAATATATGGAAGTATCCATAGGTTATACATCTGACTGTATTAATAATTCTCTAAACTCATTGAGTTTTTGAAATAAAGCTACAGGCATCAATGCAAAAATACTTAATATTTTCTTAACATTTTACAATAAAAGGGTCAGAGTATAAAAAGGCCCCCAAATAACAGCAATCAAGAATTTATGTTTTTACCCAAATAGGCAAAAGCCCAAGGTGGCTCCATTCTTTTCAGGTTAAAAAAAAAAAAAAATGTATTTTTAAAAATAGGAATCACTAAGTGGGCCCATTAGTAAAGTTTGGTTGGATATGACTGGGAAGGTGTTGCTGCATTGCAGTCAGTGGGAATGAGCAAAAAAGTGGGTTAAAACTCAGTAATGCCTGTTCCTGGCTTTTTGTTCTAGATTCTGTGACAGATTTGTCTTCAGATAGGAAGACAGCAGTCTGTTAAGACAAAGGGTAAACTCAGCCAATATTGAGAATGCAGAGGTGGAGAAACGCTCCAGTAAAAGATTATTGTAGGACTTCCCTGGTGGTCCAGAGGTCGAGACTACACGCACCACCTGGGAACCATCTATAGATAGCATCATCCATTTAATACCTATACCCATTTCATTCCTGTTAACTTTTTCCTTAAAAGTGTTTCAAAGCTGGGGTTTGCTTCATAAATTTACACGCTTCCACTGCAGCAGGCACAGGTTTTGATCCCTGGTCAGGGAACTGAGATTCTGCATGCCGAGGCCAAAGAAAAATCGACTGCTGAATAGACAAATGACTGAGATAGGGCATTGGATGGAGGAAGAGAAGTTTCAAGGGAAAAGAGAAGTTAAATGGACAGATCCCTTCCCTGGTAGGTTTATTTGTTAATGAGTTCACATATTTGGCTTGAGAGGTCAAGGAAGATAGTCAAGTTTAGAAAAACTGAGGAAATAAAACATTGGCATAACTGCCACAGGAGTATTTTGGACTACCCTCCCTTGAAGAGGCTCAAATTAGAACACAAATTCTTACTGTCATTAAACACTGCTGGCCGCTAGGGACAGAGAATTTATGAAGCAAACCCCAGCTTTGAAATACTTCTAAGGAAAAAGTAACAGGAATGAAATGGGTGTCGTTTAGTAAAGGAGATGATCTGAGCTGTAAACAAAGCCAAAAATTTGAGCAGCTAATGTTTGTTTTTAATGACCTCTGATCATCCCATTGGTAGTCTCAGAGTCTGTCTTATTCTTGCTCAGATTGCTGACAGCTGTTCTTGGCCAAAGAATAAGCTACTTAAAAAAAAGAAGGATGTATTTTAAATGTGAATTGGAGTCACTCTGCTCATAAAATCCTCACGTGCCTTCCCCTTCCCTCCAAAATTAAACTCGAGTCCGTTAGCACAACATGCAAGGCCCTGTTGTGCTCGCCTCTTTCACCATTCACCCTTCATGCTCTACATGTGCAAGACTACTGGCAGCTGACTTCCCTTGTACACTAATCTCACTGTTTGCCTTTGTTAATGCCATCTTCTCTTTTCTCGTCTTTTTTTCTGCTAACTCCTACATACTATACGACTTGCAGATTACCTCTCCCTATACCCTGCTCTCCCTCTCCCGCACTGGGGTTTGGTGCCTGTCACATACTTTGTTTAACCTTCATTGTTTTGAAAGTACATGTCCATCTTCCTCAGCAGAATATACACTGCTAAAGATAGAGGCTCTTACTAACCTATATATTCTCAGCACCTAGTACCGATCTGGCTCTGAGAAGGAATGCCACAGCCTGGGTGGCTTAAACAACAGAGAGGTATTTTCTCACAGTTCTGGAGGCTAGAATCCCACCATCATGGTCTTGGCTAGTTTGGTTTCTTCTGAGGCCTTTCTCTCTGGCTTGCAGATGGCCTCCTTCTCACTGTGTCCTTATATGAGGCATAGCTTCCCTCTATGCCCATGTCTGTGGCTTTTATTTATACTTATTTATGGCTGTGCTGGAGAAGGCAATGGCACCCCACTCCAGTGTTCTTGCCTGGAGAATCCCAGGGACGGGGGAGCTTGATGGACTGCCGTCTATGGGGTCACACAGAGTCGGACACGACTGAAGTGACTTAGCAGCAGCATGGCTGTGCTGGATCTTCGTTGTGGATGTTCTCTAGGTTCAGCAAGCAGGGGCCACTCTCCAGTCGTACGAGGACTTCTTGCTGTGGCTTCTCTTGCTGCAGAGCTTTGGCTCTAGAGCTCTTGGGCTTCAGTAGTTGGGCACATGGTTTTAGCTGCCCCATGACATGTGGACTCTTTCCAGCCCAGAGATCGGACCCCAGTTCCCTGCATTGGCGGGTGGATTCTTAACCACTGGACCACCAGGGAAGTCCCACGTGTCTGTTTTACTCTCTGTAGAAGGACAGTAGTGACCTTGGATTAGGGCCCACCCATGGGCGTGTGCATATGCCCTCAGTCATGTCCAACTCTTTGCAACCCCATGGCTCATCTGTACATAGAATTTTCCAGGGAAGAATATTGGAGCAGTTTAACATTTCCTTCTCTGGGGGATCTTCCCAATCCAGGGCTCAAACCCACAACTCTTGAATCTCCTGTACAGGTAGATGAGTTCTTTAACAGCTGAACCACCAGGGAAGCCCACCCATATGACCTCATATACCTGAATTTCCACTTTAAGGACCTATTCCTAAGTAGTCACATTCTAGAGGTACTGGGTATAGCTTCAATACATGAATTTTGAGGGCCACACTTCAGGTCATAACAGAAAGCATTCAATAAATACTGCTGAATGAACCAAAAAGTTCTTGACCCATTTCAGGGGCTATTGATCTTTGCTAGACTGCCCCTATCTCTTCCCAACCCCATTCTTTGTCATGCTTCATTCAGCAAGCTGTGAGTCTTCTGGTTGAGATGCAAGAACTTTAAACTGAGAGAAAGGATATTCTTCAATATGTCTCTGTGGGCCAGTTGATTTGCAGATACCTGAAAACTTCAGATTTTACAAGAACATCATGACTAGTTGGAACACACAAAAGGAAACAAATGTGCCATAGTACTTTTCACTGATAAGTTCATTGAACCAGTGATAAATTCATTCACAAGTTTCAAAATTCAAAATGTATATAAGGGTAAACAGCAAAAGTCCTCCCTGCTCCTGCCCCAGCTCCCTGCTTCCCCAAGACCAATTCTGTTTCTCAGGTATTCTAGAGAGAGTTTAGGTTCATATAAGCAAATATATTTCTCTCTAATATATAAAACATATCACCTCGATTTTATTATATCATGAACAGTCTTAAATTCTGAATTATAAATTGATGACAAATCCTGTTTCACCTATACCCATACCAGCTATCCACCCCCTGTTCTGGCCCCCAGGACTAGGGCTACATTTGGGTGAGCAAAGTGGGCATAATTTAAATGTCTAATAGCCCTTCTCCAAAGCAGGGGTGAAATGTTCCGGTTTCACCACAGATTTTCTACTCATTGCATTTTTGGAATCGGCTTGTAGATTCCAGGTCCCTTTTGTATATAACCTTTATTCTTTTGCTTTTAAAAAAAAATTTTGTTTCATATTTAAAGCCTTGTGTTAGTGATTCATGTTCACCATTATTTGAACAGTTTGCCATTACAGCAAGATAAATACTTATTTGTGTTTTAAATAAAACTGGTGTAGGAACGTCTTGATGTTGTGAGTTAAGTAGTCGTACGTCACTTCAGGGTGAGATCTGCCTCAATAGAGGCCCAATTAGAATGTTGTTGAACCTTTGTGTACGTGATCCAATTTCACAGATTCTATTTGTCTTTAGAAACCTGTTACAAGGACATGGTGCCAAACTTCCCCACATGTGAAGATTTTTTTCTGACAGTGATGCTTACCTATTATTATTCTAACTCAAGTAATGTCATTAATTCTTTTAAAGGAGAGAGGGTTTAGAAGCGATCTTAGATGGCTTCAACAATTTAGAATTTTCAAGCATGAAAGCATATATGAAATTTTTAGTTCAGGGAAGTCCAGTTTTTTGTTATGGAAATACACATAAATTTGTTTACCACCAAAGAATATAGGCCTTTCCGGATGGTGCAGTGGTAAAGATTCTGCCTGCCAATCAGTGCCTGGGTTGGGAAGATCCCCTGGAGTAGGAAATCGCAACTTGCTCCAGTGTTTTGCCTGGAAAATTGAATGGACAGAGGAACCTGCTGGGCCAGCGTCCTTGGGGTTGCAGAGACGTGACTGAGCACACACACAATGTAAATTTTTCCACATAGTCTAAAAGTCGTCCCCAACAAGTTGAATCAACTTTTCACAGAAAGCAAAAGATCGCATATTCAGTTTTGAGTGATGATGGTTTTCAGTTTTAACAGGAGAAAGGTCCAAATGTACTATTTGGCAATAGAGATTTCACACTAATTTGCAGCTTGTGTGTGTCAGTAAACGGCCCCTCAAAGCTCTGGCCCTAACCTCCAATCCCAGGGGCCCTCTCGTGGCCAGAACATGGTTTATGCTCCTCAGGGCCAGTCTGCAGTCAGTGTTTAGACAGTTTCAGAAATAAAGCTTATTCTCCATACTGATCAAAGTTTTATGATCCTTTCTAAAATTGTGGCTTCATTTTGGCAGACTATTTCTGCAGTTCTTTAAAATATTTGCTTTGTCAAGAACCAAGAGGAACTGTGTGGTCTTCAGTTGCTATGTTACACCACATTAGCTGACATGTACTGAGATGTACTGAGTACTTCTTAAACATGCCTGTGAATTCACATAGCTATTTTGACACTAATCCTATACTGCATTGGAAGATTACTGCTTTTTATCCCCACTGTAGTGTCAAAATCAGTATTTTCAGATATAACAATAAGAAAGTATATTTTTATGTGCAGTTGGGTTTGATTTGTTGAACCTTTCAAGAACTTGCTTAGGTCTTTGAAAGCTGCTGAATAAATATATGGAAGTATCCATAGGTTATACATCTGACTGTATTAATAATTCTCTAAACTCATTGAGTTTTTGAAATAAAGCTACAGGCATCAATGCAAAAATACTTAATATTTTCTTAACATTTTACAATAAAAGGGTCAGAGTATAAAAAGGCCCCCAAATAACAGCAATCAAGAATTTATGTTTTTACCCAAATAGGCAAAAGCCCAAGGTGGCTCCATTCTTTTCAGGTTAAAAAAAAAAAAAAATGTATTTTTAAAAATAGGAATCACTAAGTGGGCCCATTAGTAAAGTTTGGTTGGATATGACTGGGAAGGTGTTGCTGCATTGCAGTCAGTGGGAATGAGCAAAAAAGTGGGTTAAAACTCAGTAATGCCTGTTCCTGGCTTTTTGTTCTAGATTCTGTGACAGATTTGTCTTCAGATAGGAAGACAGCAGTCTGTTAAGACAAAGGGTAAACTCAGCCAATATTGAGAATGCAGAGGTGGAGAAACGCTCCAGTAAAAGATTATTGTAGGACTTCCCTGGTGGTCCAGAGGTCGAGACTACACGCACCACCTGGGAACCATCTATAGATAGCATCATCCATTTAATACCTATACCCATTTCATTCCTGTTAACTTTTTCCTTAAAAGTGTTTCAAAGCTGGGGTTTGCTTCATAAATTTACACGCTTCCACTGCAGCAGGCACAGGTTTTGATCCCTGGTCAGGGAACTGAGATTCTGCATGCCGAGGCCAAAGAAAAATCGACTGCTGAATAGACAAATGACTGAGATAGGGCATTGGATGGAGGAAGAGAAGTTTCAAGGGAAAAGAGAAGTTAAATGGACAGATCCCTTCCCTGGTAGGTTTATTTGTTAATGAGTTCACATATTTGGCTTGAGAGGTCAAGGAAGATAGTCAAGTTTAGAAAAACTGAGGAAATAAAACATTGGCATAACTGCCACAGGAGTATTTTGGACTACCCTCCCTTGAAGAGGCTCAAATTAGAACACAAATTCTTACTGTCATTAAACACTGCTGGCCGCTAGGGACAGAGAATTTATGAAGCAAACCCCAGCTTTGAAATACTTCTAAGGAAAAAGTAACAGGAATGAAATGGGTGTCGTTTAGTAAAGGAGATGATCTGAGCTGTAAACAAAGCCAAAAATTTGAGCAGCTAATGTTTGTTTTTAATGACCTCTGATCATCCCATTGGTAGTCTCAGAGTCTGTCTTATTCTTGCTCAGATTGCTGACAGCTGTTCTTGGCCAAAGAATAAGCTACTTAAAAAAAAGAAGGATGTATTTTAAATGTGAATTGGAGTCACTCTGCTCATAAAATCCTCACGTGCCTTCCCCTTCCCTCCAAAATTAAACTCGAGTCCGTTAGCACAACATGCAAGGCCCTGTTGTGCTCGCCTCTTTCACCATTCACCCTTCATGCTCTACATGTGCAAGACTACTGGCAGCTGACTTCCCTTGTACACTAATCTCACTGTTTGCCTTTGTTAATGCCATCTTCTCTTTTCTCGTCTTTTTTTCTGCTAACTCCTACATACTATACGACTTGCAGATTACCTCTCCCTATACCCTGCTCTCCCTCTCCCGCACTGGGGTTTGGTGCCTGTCACATACTTTGTTTAACCTTCATTGTTTTGAAAGTACATGTCCATCTTCCTCAGCAGAATATACACTGCTAAAGATAGAGGCTCTTACTAACCTATATATTCTCAGCACCTAGTACCGATCTGGCTCTGAGAAGGAATGCCACAGCCTGGGTGGCTTAAACAACAGAGAGGTATTTTCTCACAGTTCTGGAGGCTAGAATCCCACCATCATGGTCTTGGCTAGTTTGGTTTCTTCTGAGGCCTTTCTCTCTGGCTTGCAGATGGCCTCCTTCTCACTGTGTCCTTATATGAGGCATAGCTTCCCTCTATGCCCATGTCTGTGGCTTTTATTTATACTTATTTATGGCTGTGCTGGAGAAGGCAATGGCACCCCACTCCAGTGTTCTTGCCTGGAGAATCCCAGGGACGGGGGAGCTTGATGGACTGCCGTCTATGGGGTCACACAGAGTCGGACACGACTGAAGTGACTTAGCAGCAGCATGGCTGTGCTGGATCTTCGTTGTGGATGTTCTCTAGGTTCAGCAAGCAGGGGCCACTCTCCAGTCGTACGAGGACTTCTTGCTGTGGCTTCTCTTGCTGCAGAGCTTTGGCTCTAGAGCTCTTGGGCTTCAGTAGTTGGGCACATGGTTTTAGCTGCCCCATGACATGTGGACTCTTTCCAGCCCAGAGATCGGACCCCAGTTCCCTGCATTGGCGGGTGGATTCTTAACCACTGGACCACCAGGGAAGTCCCACGTGTCTGTTTTACTCTCTGTAGAAGGACAGTAGTGACCTTGGATTAGGGCCCACCCATGGGCGTGTGCATATGCCCTCAGTCATGTCCAACTCTTTGCAACCCCATGGCTCATCTGTACATAGAATTTTCCAGGGAAGAATATTGGAGCAGTTTAACATTTCCTTCTCTGGGGGATCTTCCCAATCCAGGGCTCAAACCCACAACTCTTGAATCTCCTGTACAGGTAGATGAGTTCTTTAACAGCTGAACCACCAGGGAAGCCCACCCATATGACCTCATATACCTGAATTTCCACTTTAAGGACCTATTCCTAAGTAGTCACATTCTAGAGGTACTGGGTATAGCTTCAATACATGAATTTTGAGGGCCACACTTCAGGTCATAACAGAAAGCATTCAATAAATACTGCTGAATGAACCAAAAAGTTCTTGACCCATTTCAGGGGCTATTGATCTTTGCTAGACTGCCCCTATCTCTTCCCAACCCCATTCTTTGTCATGCTTCATTCAGCAAGCTGTGAGTCTTCTGGTTGAGATGCAAGAACTTTAAACTGAGAGAAAGGATATTCTTCAATATGTCTCTGTGGGCCAGTTGATTTGCAGATACCTGAAAACTTCAGATTTTACAAGAACATCATGACTAGTTGGAACACACAAAAGGAAACAAATGTGCCATAGTACTTTTCACTGATAAGTTCATTGAACCAGTGATAAATTCATTCACAAGTTTCAAAATTCAAAATGTATATAAGGGTAAACAGCAAAAGTCCTCCCTGCTCCTGCCCCAGCTCCCTGCTTCCCCAAGACCAATTCTGTTTCTCAGGTATTCTAGAGAGAGTTTAGGTTCATATAAGCAAATATATTTCTCTCTAATATATAAAACATATCACCTCGATTTTATTATATCATGAACAGTCTTAAATTCTGAATTATAAATTGATGACAAATCCTGTTTCACCTATACCCATACCAGCTATCCACCCCCTGTTCTGGCCCCCAGGACTAGGGCTACATTTGGGTGAGCAAAGTGGGCATAATTTAAGGGAGCACTCACTCTCAGAGTTGTACTTGCACATGCAAATGTGATGACTTAAATTTTGCTCCTTAGGCTTTCCCCATCTGAGATCCAGCTTTGCTGGCTCTGCTAAATTATTTTGAAGTAAACCTCAGATACATCATAGCTTACTTTTTATCTTACTGTATATTAGATATCTTTTCATATGAGGACACAAAGATCTTCAATTTTTACTATAATTGCATACATAGTATTAGACTATGAATATGCAATAATTGAGCTAATTCCTATTGATAGACATTTAGGTTGTTTCCCATCTTGGTATTTTAAACAATGCTGCAAAGATTATATCACATATGTAAATTTATTTGTATGATTAAATATCTAGAAGTGGAGCTTAATAATTTATATTACCACCACTTTTTGATCTTTGCCAGCCTAGTCCGGGAAAACGACTTCTTGGTAGTTTAGTTTGCATTTCTTTTATAATGAGTGAAGTTGAACCTGTTTTCATATGTCTGAAGAAATTTGTATTTCCTTTGCTAAAATTGCCAATTTTTATTTTGGATCTTTGTGTCAGATTAGAAATGGCTGCAAATTCTTTAACGCACTTCTTTAAAGTGGGCTTTAGGGACTTCTCTGGTGGTCCAGTGGCCAAGACTCCCAGCTGCCAATGCTGGGGGCCTGGGTTCAATCCCTGGTCAGGGAACTAGATCCTGCATGCCACAGCTAAGACTGGCACAGCCAAAAAAGAGAGAGAGAGAGATGGACTCTGTTTTTCCAGCCCTTGAGTCTGGCCTGGGGGGTGAACATTATACTAGCTCTCGACCTGGCCTTTCAGGGTACCGTTAGCTTCGGTCTTGGCTTCTTAGAGCCTTGAGCCCCCACATAATAATGCACACCTCACGGCCAGAGAGATCATGTGGTGAGGCCCTGAGGCCACACAAACATGGAGGCTGATTCAGGTGGGGCCAGCCTTCCAAACACATGCCAAATCCTTAGATACACCTTCCGAAGCCCAAAAATCACCCAGCTGAGCCCTCTCCAAACGCTTGACCCACTAAGGTCACAAATTTAAAAAAAAAAGGCTGTTTTAAGCCATTAACTTTTGTAATGTTTCTTACACAGTAATTTTTTTAATGTATTAGTAAAATTACCCATTTGATGTAGTATAAACATACTTTTCCCACATCTTCTCATTTTGCTTATTTTGATGACTTTTTATTCATGGAAAAGTATATAATTTTTATATAATTGAATGTATTACTTTTCTCTTCAAAACCAACTAGAGCATACAAATGAGTAAAATACAAATTTTCAGAACAAGAGAGATGAACTATCTATGATTAAACTAGATGAACTACAAAGAAATTAAAACTAAAGAAAACTAATGCCTGTGTACACAGTCATATCCAACTCTCTGCTACCCAGGGACTAGCCTGGTAGTGCCTCTGTCCATGGGATTTTCCAGGCAAGAATACTGGAGTGGGTTGCCATTTCCTCCTCCAGGGAATCTTCCCCACCCAGTGATTGCATCTGAATCTCCTGCATTGCAGGCAGATTCCAGGGAAACAAAACTAAAAATTTCTCAAAGAATCAAAATTTGAACAAATAGCCACCGTGTACTTAGATTTTAAAAAATTAATTCTAAATTGTTCTAGGTTTAATATAATCACAGTAAAAATACCAACAGGACTTAACTTACCTAATTTTTAAAAGTCCTGTTGGTATTTTTACTGTGATTACATTAAACCTAGAACAACTTAGAATTAATTTTTTAAAATCTAAGTACACGGCGACTATCAGAGAAGGCAGTGGCACCCCACTTCAGTACTCTTGCCTGGAAAATCCCATGGACGGAGGAGCCTGGTAGGCTGCAGTCCATGGGGTCGCTAGGAGTCGGACACGACTGAGTGTCTTCACTTTCAGTTTCATGCACTGGAGAAGGAAATGGCAGCCCACTCCAGTTTTCTTGCCTGGAGAATCCCAGGGACAGGGGAGCCTGGTGGGCTGCCGTCTCTGGGGTCGCACTGAGTCGGACACGACTGAAGGGACTTAGCAGCAGCAGCAGCATTCTAAAGTTTTAAGGAAAAACAAAAATAACTAGGAAAATTCTATGAACTTTTTGTCCTGCCAAATAAAAATAACAGTGATACTAGTCTAAATAAATACTAAGATCAACTGAACAAAATATAAACTCTATACATAAAAACACATACCTACACACACACACTTTATATGCTATAAATGTGGCATTTAAAATTGAATAAGGAACAAAGGGTTATTTTATTTTTTTGTAATAGTGATGACAAGTGGGTAGAAATTTTAAAGTTGTATCAGTTCTAGGATATACTGGTATAAATTCTAGATTGATCAAAGATATAAATGGAAAATGGCAAAATCATTAAGGAAAAGTAAATCTCTTCTCATGAGTTATATGAGTCAACTGACTGGTTGTAAAGATCAATCCTTAAAAGTTAGGAATCGTGCCTTCAGAAATAGGAAAATGTAAAAACAAGTAGCTAAGCATGTCTGCATCTGAGATCAGACAGGTATACTGGTGTATTCTATTCACACTGTCTTCAAATTCAGCAAATCTCAACTTTTCCATGTGTTTTCTAGGTCCTTTTAAAAAATTACTTTCATGTCCTTTGATCTCACATTTTTATGAGGTTGTTATTAATATTATCCTCTTTAAACAGAAGATCTTGAAACTGAGCCAGGACTCTGTGGGGCCTTCCAGGTGACAGACACCTTTGTACCCCTTTCCTCTTATTTATAGAAAAGCTTTAACCTCCTAGGCCTTCCCTGAGTTTCTAAGAGTAAATTTAATTAGAGAAGTGAGAAAATGCAGAAACAAAGGAAAACAGTCAAACTAGACAAAATAATGAGTTTAGCCATGACACAGAATCAAGGGCTACAGATAATATCCTGAGCCATATCTTTGAGTTGTTTTGCAGGTACTAAAACCAGGGAGAAAAAGCAAACTACCTCGTGACCCTGAACACATAGCCTTCAGACTGGCTGGGGCCTGAGGATCTTTAATACTGACCCCTGTGACCTCAGCTGGTTACCTAACCATCCAGTGAGAGAATTGTGCATGAGCTGATCATGTAGCCTCAACCTTCTCCCTTACTTTGTCTTTAAAAATCCTCTCCTAATCCTCTCCTAAAAGTCACCGGGGTGTTTGGGTCTTTTGACGGTGAGCTGCCTGTTCCCCTGGCTGTCCTTCACCACGAACCAGTGTCAACAGCTTGGCTTTACTGCTCCTCCTTGGAGCAGACCCAAGTTTGGTTTGGTAACAATCTCAGTTAAACAAGTTACGATTCTGCTACTTGCGGAAGTGTGTCTGCTGCTGCTAAGTCGCTTCAGTCGTGTCCAATTCTGTGCAACCCCGTAGACGGCAGCCCACCAGGCTCCCCCATCCCTGGGATTCTCTAGGCAAGAATACTGGAGTGGGCTGCCATTTCCTTCTCCAATGCATGAAAGCGAAAAGTCAAAGTGAAGTCGCTCAAGTGGTGTCTCATCTAAGCGGTGTCCCCTTGGACGAGTCCCTTCGACTCTGAGTTTCAGTTTCCTCATCTATAAAATGGGTGTTCCAATTAAAGGAAATTTCTGTCAGCCCACAACCCAGAATATAGTCTAACCAAGTCCAGCTGTGTTAGCCAGGAAACGATATGTTGGAAGGCTGAGACCTTAATGTGTACACACGTACACTACTTCTTCATTGGATCTTTAACCTCACGAGGGAGGAACATTTTTATCTCCATTGTTAGTAAACTAAGCCACGATAGGGCAAGGGTGAGGAACATTCTTGGTCACACACGATAAGAGTGCAGGATTTGAGCATAGAAATCAAGTTTTAGGGTTTTCATTCAGCATTGATCCTCCGCTGCCACCTAACAAATAGCTCTCCAAAAAGCTGATGAGAGTTGAATCCGTTACTGGAGTAACCACAGCGCCCGGCTTTGAAATCGTATGTCTATAGCCCGAAGTGTCAGCTGCGGGACCCCTGAGTTCGGGCTTCTTAAGAGCGGCCCTACCCTGTCCACCACGACGCGGCTGTCAAGCCTAAATCCCAGGGAAGCCGGCCTTAGAAAAACCACTGAACCACACCATTTCAGAGGAGGTACGCAGGGGAACGATCCGGCTCGTAAAACCGACTCAAAAGCGAAGTCGCGATGGGCAGCCGCGGCCGCCGCACAACCGAAGCCGCGCTCCCCTTCCAGCCTCCCTCCAGGTGGCGCTGCAGGACCAACCCGCCTTCCGAAAGGGAGTCGCCGCCGTGCGGCCTCCCCGGGATGCTCTGGAGCACCGAAATAACCGACTCCTCTGGCTAGAGAGGTATTTCCCAGGAACCGCCGCCTGAGCACCGCGCACTTCCGCTTCCGGCTTGTTGTTCCGGAAGTAGCTTTCTGAGAGAGAGTGTGGAGTAGTGTGGTGCTTGTGAGCTTCCAGCATGGCGTACCGGGGCCAGGGCCAGAAGGTGCAGAAGGTGATGGTGCAGCCCATCGTATCCTGCTCGATGCGTGAGCAGTAGGAGCTTTGGGCCGGGAAATGAGGGGCGAAGGAGGAGACGGGGTAGGCCCGAGGGAGCGGAGTGCGGCCGCTCATCCCATGAGCCCCTGGGGCGGCCGAGGCTAGGAGAAAGCGCGGGGAGTTGAAGAACCAGTTATGGGCGGGAGGTGGGCTCGGGCAGACCCTGCGCTGGAGAATGCGGTAGTGGTGGGTTGAGCGGGGAAGACGACTTTAATTATATACTGACTGAAAGCGGATATTACCGCTTTCCACCGGGAGGCAGACCTCGGCGCGGAAGAAACTCCAGGAAGATGAGAGTGGGGCGCTATTCCTTTATAGTATTTAGTGATGTCCTAATGGGTGTTTGGACTTTCCAGGTGGCTCAGAATCCGTCTGCCGATGCGGGAGACGGGGTTTTGATCCCAGAGTGGGGATGAGCCCATGGAGGAGGAAATGGCAGCCCACCCCAGACTTCTTGCCTGGAAAGTCCCATGGACAGTGGAACCTGGGGGGCTCCAGTCCATGGGGTCACAAGAGTGGGACAGGACCTAGCGACTGAACAGCAACAGTGGGTACCTAGTTGGGCACTTTCTTTGCCTAGGCACAGAGTTCGCGTTCAGAAAAATGAGATGCGGGTAGATTTAACGAGTTTCAGGGAGCAGAGTCTATGCTTTGCGTGTGTGTTTTTTTTCCCCTTAACTCTTGCTGCAGAATCTCATCTTCAGATACTTGCAAAATGTAAGTTGTTGTCTGTTTTGTTATTTTTAAGTTAGAGATGAATTAATTTGGCTGTTTGTATCATCCTGTCTGATCATTGTTCTAGAGTCAAAAAATGAAACTGGAGATTGGGAGGGCATTTGAGGAGAAGGAGTGCCAGGAAAGCTGTAATGTGACAAAATGGTATGTAGCCATGCTATGGGCTTCCCTGGTGGCTCAGACGGGAAAGAATCTTCCTGCAATGCAGGAGACCCAGCTTGGATTCCTGGGTGGGGAAGATCCCCTGGAGAAGGGAATGGCAACCCACTCCAGCATCATTACCTGGAGAATTCCATGGATGGAAGAGCCTGGAGAGCTACAGTCCATGGGGTCTCAGAGAGTTGGTCATGACTGAGCCCCTAACACAGCCATGCCAACTCCAAGCATGCAAAGAACTGTGTTGTTACTACTTTGCAAGACCAAAATTACTAATTTCGAAAAGTAATTACTGGCTGACATGATAGTGGCACTTGGGTATTGGTGCTTTTCTTGGGATTATGGCAAGAACATTGGACCCTTTCCATGGCACCTCAGGATGAGACACTGGAAGAAAATTTCAGTTAGCTTTTACTAGGTCATAAGGTGGTGTATTAAACACTTTAGGGGGTGGAGACACACTTACTGATAGAAAAGACACTGGAAAAGGAAGATTGGAGAGATAGGTTCAGAGGATTTAGTGAACCCTTTCCCTAAACCCTTTCACTCCTTTTCCTTTGGAGGGATTTTTATCAACTCAAAATTTGACTTGGCAGAGCATTTATCCCTGAAAGAAAATGTGTTTCCTGTGGTTCTGATTTTAGTATGTGACAGCTTAATAGAAAAGCATTAATTTCAAGCCGTTGTAATTTTTAATCACAGGAATTGAGGGTCTCACTCCTGGTTATTAGGGCTTCCCAGGTGGCACTAGTAGTAAAGAACCTGCCTGCCAGTGCAGGAGATGAGAAGAGACTCGGGTTCCATCCCTAGGTCAGGATGGTCCCTTGGAGGAGGGCATGGCAACGCACTCCAGTATTCTTGCCTGGAGAATCCATCCCTTGGATAGAGGAGGCAGGCTATATAGTCCATGGGATTGCAAAGAGTCAGACACAACTTACGCATTCCTGGTTATTAGGTGTGAGACGTGGAAAACTGAGACGCTAGAGAAGACTGTCTTGCAGCTGGAGTTTGCTCTGGTAGATAAGAAAGAAGCCCTTTTTGCTATCTTGTCACAAATTTTCAGTCTATAAATATATAGAGACTATAAGCAACAGAAGTATGATTGAGTCTCAGAAACACAGGAATATTATTAGTTTCAGTGTAACATTTATTAAGTGAGAATGTTTCGCGGTAAGTAACTTTTCTTGGATTTTATTTGTCAAAGTTATTTAGGAGCCATATTTGTCTGTTGTTTGACCAAAGCATTTACTTTGTTTACTTAGTTCTTAACATTTCTGTTTTTCTGATTATTTCAGAGATCGCGGATTCAGGTGTGGCTTTATGAGCAAGTGAATATGCGGATAGAGGGCTGTATCATTGTAAGTACCCAGGATATTTTATGTCAGAGCATTTTGTTCAAAGAAAAAAATTTCCTAAAAGATGGCCAACAGAGCAATATACAAAAAAATCAAAGACCCAACCCACGGAAAGTCCTTCAAGACTCACTGTCCTTGTCTCATTGTTCTACTTAATAGGGATTAGGTAATTCACAAAAGAGAGGGAAAATTAATTTTATTGAATATTTAAACACTATTAGTCTTTAAAGGAGGAGTCATAAGAAATAAAATGAAGAGGGAGAAAGATGAGAATTCTTGGTTAGTGATACCTGAATAGAACTGGATGGGGTAGTTAAATAAGATGTCCAAGGTAGTAAAGTAACTTAAATAATGTTTTAAAGAAAAAATATGGGTGGAAGTGTTATACTAAGAGTCTGGTATTTCTTTTAGACAGTGTAGTAGATTCCGTCAGTAATTTCCCCTTCCCCTGTTTGTTAGTTGAAAAAACAAGCTTGGTGGTTGGTAATGATAGTGTCTTTGTGGGAACATGGGAAACTGTGTAGGTTATAAAAGATGTGGATGATAACTTTTTGGCATAGTTAATGAAGTCTACAGTCCCCAAAGTTACAGAAGTAATTTGAAGTACATTCTCTCTTTCGTTGTTATTTAAAAAGAGACTTAGGGAGTTTCGTGGTGGCAAAGTAGTTACCATTCCAGGCTTTCAATACTGTGGCCTGGGTTCAATTTCTGGTTGGGGAACTAAGATCCTGCAAGCTATGTGGGGCACTCCCCCTCCCAAAAAAAAGAAGAAGAGGCTTGAGATGTGGTGTTTCAGCTGGAAGATCAGTGGAGAGATGAATTTCTGAACTTGGCGTTTTTATATATTGCCATATTAATTTAGAATGGCTTGGATATGATTTTACATGAAGATGACAATCAATTGACTTATTTTTCTAGGGTTTTGATGAATATATGAACCTCGTATTAGATGATGCAGAAGAGATTCATTCTAAAACAAAGTCAAGAAAACAACTGGGTAAGAATATAGATGGCTTTAAAGAATTATAGGTATTTTTATTCACTTGCAGAATTGAATGAATTGCAACTTATTTCATGTTTAAATTTAGTTTGTATTTGAGAAATTACTTGGGAGAGTAGCCTGGTGGGCTGCCGTCTATGGGGTCACACAGAGTTGGACACGACTGAGCGACTTCCCTTTCACTTTTCACTTCCATGCATTGGAGAAGGAAATGGCAACCCACTCCAGTGTTCTTGCCTGGAGAATCCCAGGGACGGGGGAGCCTGGTGGGAGGCCGTCTATGGGTTCGCATAGAGTCGGACACGACTGAAGTGACTTAGCAGCAGCAGCAGTATATTCTTAATCATCTTTTGCCACTTATTGTTTATCTCACTCCATTTCTACTTCTGTCTCTCCAGTTGAGAGCTCTCACCAAGGTTACCAAAGGCTAATGGTGTTAAATCTAATGGTCCCCATTTTATTGAGCTCTAAACAGCATTTGGCTCTGTGATATTATAGTCAGCTTTTCACTTTTCATTACTAGTTGTTCCTTTTTGAGACTTCTATATATTCAATCTTTAGAACCCAGCCATTAAATGTTTGAGTTGCTTAAGTCTTGGTTCTCAGTCCTTCTATCACTCAATGTTATTTTCCTAGGTACTCAAGACTGCACTAACAATTATATTTATATGTTGACTTGCAAAGGTAGATTTGTAGCCCTAGACCTCTCTCAACCTCTTCAGTATTTCTACTTGGATGTCTCAAAGGCTCCTCAAAATTAGCATATCAGAATCAAACTCAGTTCCAAGGCCTGACACACTATTTAGAGCTATTTTAATGTTTCCCGCCATAGTAAATGGGACCAGTTCTATTCAGTTTACTAATAAATTTCTCTGCAACTCCAATTTGCTCTGTAGACTCCAGTCATCTTTTTAAAACACTGACCTGAATTTGTTATCTCTTTGCTTGAAATCCTTTGGTGGCTTCCTGTTGCTCATAGGATAAGAAAATCTTTAATATATCCTTCAAAGTCCTTCATGATCTGGCTTTACCTCCCTCTGCTCATTTTGTATCACTCTGTAGTTCATTTTCTGAGGATCATCCACTTTTTTCAGTTCTTGGAATCTGCACATTTGTCTCATCATAAATTTTTGTGTGTGCTCTCCCCTGTCTTTGGGACTCAGGTCAAATACCACTTCCTGCCAGGGTTAGGTTTTGCTTTGCTTGGGGTGGGGATGGAGGGAGGGTATGCTGTGCTGAATTTGTAATAAAACATTCATTATTGGGATTGTTAATGTCTGCCATTGGACCACATGCTCCACTAGTGCATGAGTCCTCTCTGTTTTGCTCCCTAATATACTTAATGCATGCCACATAGTAGAAATTTTAAAATATTTGAATAGTGAAGTCAGTTTCTTGACCCATGTTCTTTAGGATTTATGGCTTCCTCAAGGCTTAAATAATTTCTGTTAAAATTCCATTAAGTTGAGGTTTATTTAGGCATTTTGTCTTTAACCGTTTAATGCCCCAATTGACAGCTCACTAGTATTTTTAAAAGTGGTAGTTTTCAAGTGCCTCTTTTTTCCAGTCCCTGAGGATTCTCTTGAGCCTTATCCTAGCTGTGTGCAAAGTAGATTCTGAGAGTGGTATAATGTTTTGCTTAGCTTCTTCCTGCCTAGGCTTTTTGAAAGCCTGGATTTTTCAAATATAAACGTGTCTTATCAGGAAGCGCAAGCTCACCTTACTGACATTATTTATAAATTATTTGCAAAGTATTGATTGCTCATGGTAATATCAACTCTGTAAAACAGGTTAATATTACTTCTTGTGGAATTGCTGATGGTGTTGATTAACATTTCTCAAACTGTTCTTTTGAACACCAGTGTTCCTGCAGATATTTATAGATATTTCTCAAGAAGAGTGTCCTTTGCTCAAACAGATTTAGACAGTGTTAGGTAAAACTTAAACAGGTTTGTATATCACAGGATGAAATCCTTATTAAGAACTCTTAAGATGAGGTTATAGTATGCTGCTGCTAAGTTGCTTCACTTGTGTCCGACTCTGTGCAACCCCATAGATGGCAGCCCACCAGGCTCCGCTGACCCTGGGATTCTCCAGGCAAGAATACTGGAGTGGGTTGCCATTGCCTTCTCCAATGCGTGAAAGTGAAGTTGGTCAGTTGTGTCTGACTCTTTGCGACCCCATGGACTGCAGCCTACCAGGCTCCTCCATCCATGAGATATTCCAGGCAAGAGTACTGGAGTGGGTTGCCATTGCCTTCTCTGTATAGTATGCTGCAGTTCCAAAGAAGGTCATTTTTCAGCTTCTGCAAAATCAGCTTTAGGAAATGTTGGGATAGTTGACTTAGTCTACAGAAACTGTACTTTTCATAAAATAACATTTCTCTGCCTTCATTAGGTTATTGTTGGAAAATGAACATGGTCTGATATGCATAGCCTTTCAACATTGGAAGATTATACATAATTTCACAGACAAGAAAGCATTTTTAGAATCACTCAAGAATGATCTAAAATTCTGAAGCTAAAAGTTACAGTTTTCTGAGTGACTATTAATGGCTTCTTTTTTTTGTTTGTTTTTAATTTTGTGTTGCAGGTCGGATCATGCTAAAAGGAGATAACATTACTCTGCTCCAAAGTGTCTCCAACTAGAAGTGACAGATGAAGTGAGAAATTGTTTGGCAATACCGTTGGCTTTTTTAGGTGTCCTTTGTTAGAGATGTAGTTCTAAAACATGTATTCATATTGTTCTGCCCACCCTTATGTTATTACCAGATGATAATAAATGCTGTGGGACTGTTTTTATCAAAATATTTACCTTATTTTTTCTATCCATTTATAGAGTTTTTACACAATGTCACCGTTAGCTGTTAGTGTTTATTTTAAAGTTTTCTGAGGGATGGCACTTGCCCTGGATATTTGTTTTTCACAGAACTGGGATTTGTAGATCCTTAAGGCAAAGACAAGGAATTCTACCTGATGTGACTTCTGATACTGGGTGATGTAGCAGGGGAGCATTCACAAAAGTAAAGATTATGGTGCTAATATATGTTTTCATCATCAGTTCTAATTCTGGAAGCTGGGACACCAGGGCTTCTAGCCACATTATGTTGAGAACATAATAAGGGTTCAGTATCTGCTTAGCACTGTTAGAGTTACTGTGTGAGGTCTTTGTGTATGCTTTTATCACTAAGATCAGAATGTGAGGAATATTTGGATATAGACAAAGAATGAAGATTTTAATTAAAAAGGAGTTCTGTTAAGAGTTAACCAGAGGGAGACTTTGTGAGATTGGTAATCTGAAAAAGACCCACAGGAAACACTGGTTAACTACTGTTAGGCAGAATAATAGAATGTTAATTGAAGAAACACCTCTCATACTCTTATCTCCAAGGATTTTGGTTCCTCCCTCAGTAATTGCTTATTTCCTAATTATGTCGTTAGTTCTCGCTTCCCCCAATATATCAGGGTTGTTCTGATTAGAATTCTTCTGTTAAATGGTTATTGAGCATCTGCTATTAGTTGAATACATACAGTGAAACAGACCGACAAACATAGCCTCAATACCAGGTACTAAGTAATATTTAAGTTGAATCTTGAAAGATGAATAAGACCTGCCTTAAATTCTGATAATGGGCAGTGTTACTAAGGGTAGCTGAAGAAGAACTAAAAAGTCCAGTTCTTGTTTTTCCAAATGCCTGTGAGGGTGATATAGAACTTTTCTTTAAACTGAGTAAAAGAATCACTTTGTGAGGTAGAGAAGATTTGTAGATGAGTGTAGAAATCAGTCCAAGTTAGAACTTAGCATTTTAGCTGTCCCACTCTATTTAAAGTGTGCCTTTTTGGTCATGTTTTCTGAGTAAAGGGCTGGTTTAGCTCTTTTAACATATCTTAAGTTGGAAATTCTATTGAACCTGCTATGGCATGCAAAGAAAACCTCAAGCAGCAGAGGGAGTTGCAGCCCTGAGACTGCTTCAACCTTTCTGGTGAAAAGCTTTTTGAGAGCAGAGCAAAGACCTCCCTGCAGCTTTCTTGGCACCAAAATAGCTGAGAAGAAGGATAAAAGCTGGAGCAATATAATCCCTAAGAAAACCTGCTGGCTGCTTTTTCTTTTCCCCATGCTGCCTTTCTGACCTGCCCACCCTATGTAAGCAAAGCTGTTCCTGCTGTGGCTTATTCTGAATGGCTCAAGACATGGAAGTGTCTATTTTTGACAGAGCAAATGATGATAGTGAGAAATAAAGGTACAGTGAACTCTTAAAATTGAGTTCTGTATTTAGAAATCCCTGCTTGCTTTCCTGCTGTACAGGAACCTGTGGTTTTGGCTTTTTAAGTTGTACTTTTCCACAGTCTGTAGATCTTTTCTTCCAACCAGAATTTATATTATAGAAGGCATTGCTTTCTGCTTCATTAAGGTTATTAGTATGTGCTGCTGGGAATCTGCTCTTGGCAGCTCTTGGTATTTGAGCAGTTATTTTTCTGGAATGGTTGGTTTCTGAAGGGGTGTTGCTAACCACTCAGTAACTCTCATAATATTGTTGAAGTGAAGGATGGGAGGAGAATAGCCTCTGAGACAGTAAGTGCTGATTCGGGCCTGGTATTCTGTTAGTAGTAAGCAGGGGGAAAGAAGGGTCAGAATAGTTGGAAAACACTGGAATTCTGTTTATGCAGGCACCAGCTGTTCTTGAGTCACATTTGTCAGTTTCAGGATTAGAGAGTGGGTCTCTTAATTTGGACTAAGGCATTACTGCCCAAGAAATACAACAGGCATTTCCTGGGGGACAGCCTAATAGCACCATCTCCTGTTAATTGGTTGACCCAGGATCTTTTTACTTATTAATTATTCCATAATTTATTATTCCTATTAGAACTAATCATAACCACATAGGAAAAAATCATATCCAGTGAAATTTTTAAAACTTCAAACTACACAGAAAGATGTAGAGCAGAGAACAAATCCCCCCTTTCCCCATCAATGTTCTCCATGAAAAACCACGGTTAGGAGTTGGACGCCTTCTGAGCTCTTTTTTCATATGTATAGCTTGGTTTCTCATTTTGGTATTTTTACTTTAAAATTTCTTTTTAATTAAAAATTTTAATTTTGGCAAAATATACACATATAATATTTGCTATCTTAACCATTTTAAAGTGTACGGCTCAGTAATGTTAAGTATATTCACATTGTTACACAGCCAATATTTGGAACTTTTTTTTATCTTACAAAAACCAAACTAGACCCATTAAACAATAACTTGTCACCCCTCCCTCCCCTGAGCCCCTGGTGACCATCATTCTTTCTGTTTCTGAGTTTGATGAGGTACCTCATATAAATAGAATGTGTAGAATGTGTCAGGATTTCCTTCCTTTCTAAGGATGAATAGTAGTGTGTGTATGTATATCTTATTTTGTTTATACGTTTAACGGTCAGTAGGCATTTGGGTTGCTTCCACTTTTTTACTTATGCTGCTGTGCATCTTTGAAACTCCACTTTCAGTTCTTTTGAGCATATGCTTACAATTTTTTTTGAGGAACCATCATACTATTTTCCACAGCATCTTCACCATTTTACTTTCTCATAATTAGTGCACGAAGGATTCAATTTCTTCACTTCCTTGGTAAAACAACTTTTTTAATAGAGAAGTCTGTGACTTTTTTGGCCAGGCAGGCTGCATGAAGGGGATGAAGCAGAGGAGTGGTCCCGATGCTGGCCTGGCTGTGTAGGTGATTGTGTGAAGGTCTTGCCCTTGTGGATGCCCCACCCCCCTCTCCGTGCTGCCCATCTTAGGCGGGATGATCGGGTCCTGCACCCGTCTTTGCCGCCTCGGGCTTCTCCCTGGGTGGTGCCTCCTCCTCAGCCTTACACAGGTGCAGTCGCAGGGAGTGCTGCTTCCTCGCCAGGCCTGGCTCAGCAGCTGCTGGGCCCTGCGCAGCTGTACCAGCTCCTTGTAGGGCAAATTGCAAAAGGTCTGATGCTTCTACTCCACTTGTGCAACCTTGTGGATTCTTCTTGGAGAGGCAAAACTTGCTTTTGAGAGCAGTCATCCTACTGGTTGTGAGGTTGTGGCTTTGGTTTTCATTTCCATAATAATTAGTGACGTTGAGTATCTTTTCATGTGTTTATTGGTCATTTGTATGTCTCCTTTGGAGAAATGTCTTAAATAAAGTGCTCTTCCCATTTTAAATAGGTTATTTTGTTGTTGTTAATTTGTACTAGTTCTTTACATATTCTTAAGTGATTTGCAAATATTTGCTGCCTTTTCACTCTGTTGATTGTCTTTTAATACACAGTTCCAAATTTTGATGCAGTCCAATTTATCTGTTTTTGCTTTTGTAGCCTTTTGGGGAGGGGGTTAGGGGCTTGCCACATAGCTTGTAGGCTTAGTTCTCTGACCGGGTATTGAACATGGGCCCTTGGTAGTGAAAGTACAAAGTCCTAACCAGTGGACCACCAGGAATTCCCTGTTGCCTTTGTAGTGTCATGGGTATCTTTATCTATGTACACATGTTCTTTGCAGCTTCACTGTTATCAACAAAACTTGTACCTAGATCCATGTTAAACAGCAGTGATGTATTCTAATATATGAGTCTCAATTTAAGTAGTCACATCCTATTGATAGGTATTTTAGGCTGTTTCTTATTTTTTGCTGTTAAAAAAAATTGTAATTGACATTTTTATGCCTGTTTTTGTCCACTTCACATTTCCTGAGATGAATTCTTAGAAGTGGAATTGCTAGATCACAGAATATGCACATTTAAAAAAAACTCTATAGGTAATTTTAAATTGCCTTCCAAAGTACTTGTGAGAAAATTGTTTTCCTCATACCAGGCAACCATCAGGCAGCAGCATTAATGAAACACACAGGCTTATTGTGAGGATACTATGAGATAATGATTGCCAATATCCTAAGGATGCCAGAGGAGAAAGATGGAAGAATTTGATCTTTGATGAATTTGCACCACTGAATTAATCAACTCTGAAACTTCCTTGCCACCTAACTTCTTATGTGAGAGAATAAAATTCCTGATTGGGTTTTCTGTTACTTACAGCTAAAGCATTGTAACTGAGTACAGTCTCAGAACAGGGTTACTTGTCTTCAGTACCTCTTAAACTTGGAGGGGATTAGTTGTTTTACTGAAGATTTGTCAAATGCCATAGTTAAGAAGGTTAGCAAACTTGGACCTATATGAGGGAATACAAACGAAGGGATGTGACCAATGTTATTCTGTAAAACAGTAAACTTCCTTAGTTAAAATAATTTTTGAGAAAAATGATATTGGATCATTATGTCTGGAGAAATTACTTTCTCTGGAGTATTAGCAGAGTACCCTCATTCCCAGGGCCATCTAAGTTTGAGATGTTTTACTTGGCTGAGAAATTGCAGAGGAGCAAGGGAGAGTTATTAATAATAAATAAGTGCCTCCTTTTGATGAACTGTGTTACTAAACCAGAGATGGTAGGAGTAGAGTGGGAAAGGGAGGATTTTCCCAAGAAAAGCTTTATTCTTTAGATAATATACTTGGTAAGGTGAATTTGGGAAGATATGGCTTCTATTTTACCAATGTAAGCTTTTATTAAGATGTATGTGTTAGACATAGTGAAAAATTTTAAACTTAGTCCTTGTCTTTGGGGAGCTGGGAAAGCATTGTGGTAAAGAGGGAGAGATGAGCTTGGTAGTCCATGTACCTGGCCTTAAATGCCAACTTTAGAATTACCCAAACATCTCAACCTCAGTTTCACAGGGTTGGTGGAAGACCTATCAAGCCTCAGGAATGCTCAAGAAGTATTCTTTGTCTCATTAGAAATGATACTTATTTGTCTAGTTATAAATGTGGATAGTTTTGTAGTTTAAAAGATTTATTTAGGTATGTGTGAGGAAAGGTAAACTTGTTCTACATAGAGCAAGACATATCACAACTTTTCCATACAGATTTCAGAATCAGCTTGTCCATTTCTATTAAATTCTACTGGGATTTTGGTTGTGATTATTTCATGCTATAAATAATTAGGGAAGAATTGACCATTTTCTGTTGACAAACATGGTCAGTCAATTCAGTTGCTCAGTTGTGTCCGACTATTTGCAACCCCAGGGACTGCAGCACGCCAGGCTTCCCTGTCCATCACCAACTCCTGGAGTTTACTCAGTCTCATGCCCATTGAGTCGGTGATGCCATCCGATCATCTCATCCTCTGTCGTCCCCTTCTCCTGCCTTCAATCTTTCCCAGCATCAGGATCTTTCCAGTGAGTCAGTTCTTCGCATCAGATGGCCAAAATACTGGAGTTTCAGCTTCAGTGTTAGTCCTTCCAGTGAATATTCAGGACTGATTTCCTTTAGGATTGACTGGTTGGATCTCCTTGCAGTCCAAGGGACTCTTAAGAGTCTTCTCCCACCACAGTTCAAAAGCATCAGTTCTTCAGTGCTCAGCTTTATTTATGGTCCAACTCTCACATGCCATACATAGCTACTGGAAAAACCGTAGCTTTGACTAGATGAACCTTTGTTGGCAAAGTAATGTCTCTGATTTTTAATACACTGTTTAGGTTTATCACAGCTTTTCTTCCAAGGAGCAAGTGTCTTAATTTCATGGCTGCAGTCACCATCTGCAGTGATTTAGGAGCCCAAGAAACTTAAGTCTGTCACTGTTTCCATTGTTTCTCCATCTATTTGCCATGAAGTGATAGGACTGGATGCCATAATCTTAGTTTTTCCCATTTTGAGTTTTAAGCCAGCTTTTTCACTCTCCTCTTTCACATTCATCAAGAAGCTCTTTAGTTCCTCTTTGCTTTTTGCCATAAGGGTAGTGTCATCTGCATATGTGACGTTATTGATACTTCTCCCTGCAGTCTTTTTATTTTTTCATCCCTGCAGTCTTGATTCCAGCCTGTGCTTCATCCATCCTGGCATTTCCCATGATGTACTCTGCATATAAGTTAAATAAGCAGGGTGACAATATACAGCCTTGATGTACTCTTTTCTCAATTTGGAACCAATCCATTGTTCCACGTCTGGTTCTAACTTGCTTCTTGACCTGCATACAGATTCTTCAGGAGGGAGGTAAGGTGGTCAGGTATTCCCATCTCTTAAGAATTTTCCACAGTTTGTTGCTATCCACACAGTCAAAGGGTTTAGTGCAGTCAGTGAAACAAAAGTAGATATTTTTCTGGAACCCTCTTGCTTTTTCAATGATCCAGTGGATGTTAGCAATTTGACCTTTGGTTCTTCTGCCTTTTCTAAAACCAGCTTGAACATCTGGAAGTTCTCAGTTGACTACTATTGAAGCCTCGCTTCGAGAATTTTGAGCATTCCTTTGCTTGTGGGTGAGATAAGTGCAGTTGTGCGGTAGTTTGAACATTCTTTGTCATTGCCTTTCTTTGGGATTGGAATGAAAACTGACTTCCAGTCCTGTGGCCACTGCTGAGTTTTCCTTGCTGGCATATCGAGTGCAGCACTTTCACAGCATTATCTTTTAGGATTTGAAGAGCTCAGCTGGAATTCTATCACCTCCACTAGCTTTGCTCGAAGTGATGCTTTCTAAGGCCCACTTGACTTCACATTCCAGATGTCTGGCTCTAGGTGAGTGCTCACACCATCGTGGTTATCTTGGTCATGAAGATCTCTTTTGTACGGTTCTTCTGTGTATTCTTGCCACCTCTTCTTAATATCTTCTGCTTCTGTCAGGTCCCTACCATTTCTGTCCTTTATTGAGCCCATCTTTGCATGCAGTGTTCCCTTGGTATCTCTAATTTTCTTGAAGAGATCTCTAGTCTTTCCCACAGGCTATAGTCATGTGGACCCAGTACTTGCTGCTCGTGGCCTCTAGAGTACCGGCTCAGGAGCATGGACTTAAGTTGCTCCACAGATCCTGGATCAAGGATCAGTCCTGCATCCCTGCATTGACAAGTGGGATTCTTATCCACTGTGCTACCAAGGAAGTCTCTTTTTAGATTTCTTATATCATTTGTCTGACATTCTCCACATCTTCCGTATTTTTTGAGCATTGTTAATGCATATGTTAGATTTTGTCTTGTAGGTCTGCAATTAGGTCTTTCTCAGGGATAGTTTTTATTGACTTAATTTATTCCTTTCAATGGGCTATACTCTCTTGTTTCCTTGCATGCTTTGTGTTTTTTTTTGTTGTTGTTGAAAATTAGATATTTGAATCTAATAATGTTACCCCTGGAAATCAGATTCTCCCTCTTACCTGAAGTTTTTTGTTGTTACTATTTTATTGTTATGGGTTGTCTCTGTTCCAAGGATCAGCTGCAGGTTTAAATTTGAGGTCTTCTCAGTTTGCTTTTGAGCCTGTACACTTTCTAATTTTTCCCATATATGTATTTGGTTTTGAATCTCCTAGTCTTTTGATGTCTGGCTGCCAAAATGGGAGAAAGAGAAAAATGAAAGGGAGGGAGAAAAGGGCACTGACACTTTAAATCCCTTATAAGGTCCCTTCAGCCATAGGAGAGGAGGCTTACAACAATGGGTGGAAGTGCAACAACAATGGACCTCCTAGCAGCTATCACCATTTAGAATATGACTTCCCAATATTTGGAGGACAGAGTCCTTTTTACCCATCCTGGATGTGTGCAAACTGCATCGGGAACATATGCACAGCGCTTGCCTTGGAGATGGATTGTACTGTGCTAAGAGCTGAGACTGACCAAAAATAACCATAGTTTACCTTCTAAGTCTTCCTCCGGAAGTTGTAAACGTTCAGTCAATTTCAGAATTTTAAGACAGATATGTCAGAGGAATTCTGCCAGTTGTAGTCTTAAGTGGGGAGAGATTCCTAGTGTTTCCTGCTCTGCCATCCTCCCAGAATCCCCTCTTATTTTTTAAAGGTAGTATGATTGTTTTTCAAAGGCAGTAAAAAGGCAGTATTTTGTGTTTGTTCCTGAGCTGAAATTCTTGACATATCCCTTCCTGTTGTGAAATCTTTTTATGAGAACTTCACCAGTGTTTTTATTTTGAGAGTGTGTGGAGATAGAGAGGGTACATGCATAAATACAATGGGGAATTGTATGATATGTAGCTCTTCATAAAGTTCTGAGACCTGTGCTGGCCAGTACAGTAGCTGCTGAGCACTTGAAATGTGGCTACTAAGTCCCTGGTGGCTCAGACTAAAGAATCTGCCTGCAACGCTGGAGACCAAGGTTCAATCCCTGGGTGGGGAAGGTCGCCTAGAGAAGGGAGTGGCTACTCACTCCAGTATTCTTCCCTGGGGAATTCCATTGACCTAAGTGCCTGAGGGGCTACAGTTCATGGAGACACAAAGAGATGGACACGGCTGAGTGACTTTACAAAAACCAGATTTTTAATTTAGAAAACTTTCATGGGTAAGTGGAACAACTTTGCTCTGGAAATCCACTTTTTCAGCTAAACATTGAATGAAACTCAATACATATCAAGTATTACTGATAAGAATAAATTCTGTTTTCTACATACATATTAAATGTACTATGAGTGTATTATACCCATCAGATTTTGATAATTACCCCCAAAATGAAGTAAAATATTTAATTAGTAAGTTTTAATTTTTATTACATGTTAATGTTTTGGATATAATGGATTAAATAAAGTTCATTATTATAATTTCACTTTTTAATTTTCTCATTACTTAGGAAACTTAAATTACATATATGGCTTCCATTGTATTTCTTCTAGACAGCACTAGCCTAGATTGTATGTAACATGAGTTTAAAACACCATTCCCATGGCTCTCCAGTGTTGTAAATACAGAAGTGGTAGCTCTATAGAGTTATTGACATTAGAGGGTTTGGTGTTGGAAAAATAGGAAAGAAACCTGGAAAGCTAATGCAGACCCAGCTGGTTGGAAGAAGAACGTGGGCATTGGGAAGGTTTATTGCTTGAAAGCAACTATTACCCATTTAAAGTATGAACTGAGTACATGGTTATCCCTACATTGCTATGTTTTCTGCTTTCAGTTTATAATCCAAGAAAGTAATTTATTTTTAAAAAATAAACATGAAAGTTGAAAAAAAGGCTAAAATTAATGAGACAAAATGATTAAATATTAAAATGAAGAGGACAGAATTAACAGAAAGATAAAAAGGAAAACTTCAGTTCAGTTCAGTCGCTCAGTCGTGTCCAACTCTTTGCGACCCCATGAATCGCAGCACGCCAGGCCTCCCTGTCCATCACCATCTCCCAGAGTTCACTCAGACTCACGTCCATCGAGTCCATGATGCCATCGAGCCATCTCATCCTCGGTCATCCCCTTCTCCTCCTGCCCCCAATCCCTCCCAGCATCAGAGTCTTTTCCAATGAGTCAACTCTTTGCATGAGGTGGCCAAAGTACTGGAGTTTCAGCTTTAGCATCATTCCTTCCAAAGAAATCCCAGGGCTGATCTCCTTCAGAATGGACTGGTTGGATCTCCTTGCAGTCCAAGGGACTCTCAAGAGTCTTCTC
>SJYT01022874.1:66639-136769 GCA_006410635.1 Cephalophus harveyi
TTCAGCTTTAGCATCATTCCTTCCAAAGAAATCCCAGGGCTGATCTCCTTCAGAATGGACTGGTTGGATCTCCTTGCAGTCCAAGGGACTCTCAAGAGTCTTCTCCAACACCACAGTTCAAAAGCATCAATTCCTCGGCGCTCAGCCTTCTTCACAGTCCAACTCTGACATCCATATGTGACCACAGGAAAAACCATAGCCTTGACTAGACGGACCTTAGTTGGCAAAGTAATGTATCTGCTTTTGAATATACTATCTAGGTTGGTCATAACTTTTCTTCCAACGAGTAAGTGTCTTAATTTCATGGCTGCAGTCACCATCTTCAGTGATTTTGGAGCCCCAAAAAATACTATTCTAAATCAAGATTTTAAACATTATATCCATGAACCCTCACTTCCCCAATATTAGCTACAGAAGCTAGTGAACCTCGCTACGATTATAAGTAGGGGGGAACATTCATTTTTTTAGAGGAATACGAGGATGGAGTTACAGAGGAATTTATGTACTCTCACAATACTTTCATAATCATCACTGCAAAAAGAAGTCACTAGGCTTCTTAATCAGGTTGGAATAAAAAGGACCACATTTGTCTTCTCACCAGAAACAACTAAAAATCTGGACAAAATTTATATGAAGCAGTAGATTTCAGACACTGGACATCAGGCGTTACAGGATAGTGATCTGTGAGGAAGGGAAAACCAAATGAGATGAGCCATATAATTGGCCATAATCTCTGGAGAGATTTCAGGTATAATGGGCAGGTATCCAGGTGAGACCAGGGGTCTCTTAAGTTGAGAAGATGGAGACAAGAATCTGGATAGGCCAATGTAAATAAGGGTTTTTAGGACACAGTGCTGAAGAAAAGAGAGCTGAAGATGTGCAGACTTTTCTGAAGGCCGGTACGATAACCCAAGACAAGGGAATACATACCAAAATGGAACAGAGTACACTTTCAACATATCTCACACAAAGCTGGGAATATATTATAATCCCACCAGTCACAGAGGAAGGTCTCATACTTCACAGGGCATCAGAGTACTTAAGACAACATTGTATTAGTGGGACAAAATTAGCCCTAGATTAAGATTACTCTGGTCTCACCTAATAAAAATTAAAACATAAAAGTTATTAATATATAGAAGTAATAAAAGTTAAACTTTTAAAGAAGCAAACTATTTCTAAGTAACTTATGTGGATCCCAGGACAAATCTCAAGAATATTATAAAAATGGAAGAATATCTGGAATACAATAAAGTAAAATTCACAGTATCTGGTAACCAGTTGGAAATTATCCATCATGCAAAGGAAAAAGAAAATACAACCTGTAGTGAGAAAATCAATAGCAACACAGTTGGAAATAACACATGATAGGATTTGATTTATAAAGACATTATGTTCTATATGTTCCAGGAAGTAGAGAAATGCTTGAACATTAAGATTAAAGAAACAAAAAGATTCAAATTAAACCTCTGCAAACTCCAGTGTCTGAGATGAAAAACATACTAGATAGAATTAACAGCAGATTAGACATTGCATAATGAAAGTTAATAAACTTGAAGATAAAACATAGAAACTATCCAAAGTGAAACAATATAGTAAGTTCCCTACATACAAATCTTCAAGTTGTGAACTTTCAAAGATATGAACATGCGTTCACATGTCCAATCACATGAGTTAGTTCACTTGTCTGGCGTTCACTGTCACGAGCTTGCATCCTCTGCAAGTGGTTTGCTTTTGTGTACTTTACTAAATAGAAAATAGAGCAGTAGCAGTATCTATTTCAAGCCTAGGATGCCCAGAAGCAAACATAAAAACAGGAATGAAGTAGTTGGTCCAGCAATAGGTTAGATGTTTTTGAGGCATGGGACCTAAGTGTAGAGTGGTACATGAAGGTTGCCCTTCAGAATGAAATCCAGTGTGACTGTGTCATCTCTGACAAGAAAAAAGGCTTACTACCCAGACGTCTAAGATCCGTCTAGTCAAGGCTGTGGTTTTTCCTGTGGTCATGTATGGATGTGAGAGTTGGACTGTGAAGAAGGCTGAGCGCTGAAGAATTGATGCTTTTGAACTGTGGTGTTGGAGAAGACTCTTGAGAGTCCCTTGGACTGCAAGGAGATCCAACCAGTCCATTCTGAAGGAGATCAACCCTGGGATTTCTTTGGAAGGAATGATGCTAAAGCTGAAACTCCAGTACTTTGGCCACCTCATGAGAAGAGTTGACTCATTGGAAAAGACTCTGATGCTGGGAGGGATTGGGGGCAGGAGGAGAAGGGGACGACAGAGGATGAGATGGCTGGATGGCATCACTGACTCGATGGATGTGAGTCTGAGTGAACTCCAGGAGATGGTGATGGACAGGGAGGCCTGGTGTGCTGCGATTCATAGGGTCGCAAAGAGTTGGACACGACTGAGCGACTGAGCTGAACTGAACTGACCCAGACGTCACTGGGTTGTTTTTTCAAGAGTGTCCGTGTGAACTGGGATCTGTGCCATCAGCATCACGTGTGAGTGACATTCCAGCTTGCCCTCCATTTCCTGTTACTGCTGATCCTTCAGCTCTACCGTCTCTCATCTTTCTCTCTCTTGTGGTCAGTAACTCTTCCCTGTTCACCTGATGCCAGCTCCTTGTATGCCAGCTGTTGTACTACCCTACTATACTTTTTAAGGGACAGTATTGTAAGATTAAAGATTTTTTCCTTATTTTTTTGTGTTTGTTGTGTATTATTTATGTGAAAAGTGTTATGAACCTATCACAGTACAGTGCTATATAGTTGACTATTAGTTGGGTACCTAGGCTAACTTTGTTGAACTTACAAACTGGACTTATGAACATGCTCTGGGAATGGAACTCGTTTGTATGTGAGGGACTTCACTGAAAGATTGAAGAGCTCTACAGTGAACTGTGGAATTGTAGGGCAACGTCAAATGATCTAATATATGTGTAATTGGAGCCCCCAAAGGACAGCAGAGTATAGGACCAAAAAAACATTTGAAGAAATACTTAATGGTCGAAGAAAATTTCAAAGTTGATGACAACTATGAGCCCGTGGATCCAAGAATCTCACTGGACACCAAGTACAAAAAACATGCCAGAAACTGCATGAAAGCACATAATACTCAATTTCTTCAAACCAGAGATTAAGAAAATACTAAAGGCAGGGCAAAAAAAAAAAAAACAAACAAACAAAGCATATAGAGAAACAAAGATGACAGCATAGTTTTCATCAGATCCAATGCAAATGTGAGAACAGTGGAGTAATATCTCAAAGTACTGAAAGGAAAAAAAGAAAAACAAACTTGAGGTCTATGCCCAGCAAAAATATCTTTCAAAAATTATGGTAAAATTGATCAATTCAGACTTAACAAAAGTTCAAATAATTCGTCACCAGCAGACTCATACTAAAAGAAGTGTTAAAGGAAGTCCTTCAAAAATAAGAGACAAGATACCAGATGGAAATTTGGATCTACATAAAGGAATGAAGTGTAAAAGTTTTCTTTAATAGATACAGTTGACTCTTTAACAACACAAGTTTAAACTAATACAGAGATCTACCTATACATGGATTTTTTTTTCAATATATACATACTACTCTACTACATAATCAACAATTGATTGACTCCCTGGATGTAGAACCACAGATATGGAGAGCCAGCTATAAAATTGTATGTAGATTTTTGACTCTGCAGGGGGCACAATACCCCAACCTCCACTTTGTTCAAGAGTCAACTGCACTGCTTAAATGAAAAGTAATAAAATTAACCATGGTCCGATAATATATGTAGAAGTTAAAAAGTATGACACTAATAGAACAAAGGTTTTTATCTGAAAGAGAAAGTAAAATATAAAAAATATAGAAGTAAAACTGTATGACAGACTTCTGGTTCAAGATGGCAGAGTAAAAGAATGTGTGCTCATCTCCTCTTGCAAGAGCACCAAAATTGCAGCTAGCTGTTGAACAACCATCAACAGGAGGATGCTGAAACCCATCAAAAAGATATCCCATGTCCCAAGACAAAGAAGAAGCTGCAGGATATGGCAGGAGGAGTGCAATCACAATCAAATCAAATCCCATACCCACCACGAACTAGAAAACAATAATGCCAAAGAAGTTCTCCCACTGTTGTGAAGTTTCTGAACCCCATGTCAGGTTTCCCAGCCTGGGAAACCCCAGGGAATCTGACCTTGAAGTCCAGCAGGGATTGGATTATAGGATTTCCACAGGACTAGGGGAAACAGAGACTCTAGTCTTGGAGAGCACAAACAAAACTTTGCATGAACCAAGACCCAAAGGAAAGGAGCAGTGACCCTGCAGGAGACTGAACCAAAGCTACCTGCTATCGTTGAAGGGTCTCTTGTGGAGGCGTGGGTCAGCAGGGGCTCCCCACACGGATGGGGGCACTGGCAGCAGCAGTCCTGGAAGGTCCCCCTCAGCATAAGCCCTCTTGGAGGTCACCATTAACCCTACCATAGGGCACATAGACCCCAGGGCTGGGGTGCCACAGATCAAACAACCACCAGTGAGGGAGCGCAACCCCACCCATCAGCAGATAATTGGATTAAAGCTTTACTAAGGCCCTGCCCACCAGAGAAAGACCTAGTTTTTCCCACCACCAGTCCCTCCCATCAGGAAGCTTACCCAAGCCTCTTAGCCTCCTCCATCAGAGGGCAGATAGAAGAAGCAAGAAAAACCACAGTCCCAAAGCATCTAGAACAAAAACCACATTACAGAGTTGATTGAGATGAAAAAGCAGAAAGTTATGTCCCAGATGAAGGGAGGACAATAAGACCCCAGAAAAACAACTAAATGAAGAGGAGACAGGCAACTTTCCAGAAAAAGAATTCAGAATAATGGTAGTGAAGATGATCCAGGCTCTCAGGAAAACAGCAGAGAAAATGCAAGAAATGTTTACCAAAGACGTACAAGAACTAAAGAATAAACAAACAGAGATGAATAATAGAAGAAATCAAAAGCAGAATAACTGAGACGGAAGAATGGATAAATGGCCTAAAAGACAGAATGGTGGAAATCACTGCCACAGATCAGAATATAGGGGGAAAATGAAAAAAAAGAAAAAAAGAAAGCCTGAGAGACCTCTGGGACAACATTAAATGTACCGACATTCACATTATAGGTATACTTTCTTCTCCCAGAAGGAGAAGAAAGGACCTGAGAAAATATTGGAAGAGATAGTAGCTGAAAATTTCCCTAACATGGGAAAGGAAATAGTCAACCGAGTCTAGGAAGCACAGAGAGAGAGTCCCAGGCAGGATAAACCTGAGGAGGAACATACAGGGACATAGTATTCAAATTGACAAAAATTAAAGATAAAATATTAAAAACAAGGGAAAAACAACAAATAACATTTGTTGACAATGTTTGTTGATATTTGTCGATAACAATGTCGACAAATAGCATTCATCTCAAGACTCTCATTGAGATGTATGGATAGTTTTCCAGGCAAGCAAAAGTTAAGAGAATTCAGAACCACCAAACTAGCTTTATAACAAATGGTAATGGAACTTCTCTAGACAGGAAACACAAGAGAAAGAAAAGACGTAAAAAAATAAACCCAAAACAATTATGAAAATAGTAACAGGATCATACATATCAATAATTACCTTAAAAGTGAATGGATTAAATGCACCAACCAAAAGACACAGACTGGCTGCACAGTTACCATGTGCATGCATGCGTTTCCACTTACCACCTCAGTGGGCTTGACCACCCACAAATTGTATGTAATTATTTTATATAGTTAGGTTAATCATGTTCTCATTATGGCTTGCAATTGTATTTATCTTTTATTTTTTGTCTGGCTATTGATTGTGAAAACTGATAAACATCTTTCCTGTTCTGATTATGTAACTATTATTCACTTAATACCACTGTATCATGACTGGTCAATAGAAAAATAATAGAATTCTATATCACCAAAACTATCATTTAATAGAAAACCTGTGATCACTTTTTAAAATCCAGATGTATATCAGAATTATCTTGGAATTTTTTTTTGGAAAAATACAAATGCACAGATATTGCTTTTTTTCCTCCAAAGCTCCAGATATGTTTCTAATGAGCAGCCATGTTTAGAAACAACTGGACTATATGATGATCTTTTTACTTTTATCCAGTTTGTTTCACTTTTTCTATTTCATATTCAGTGCTCTCATCTCAAGTGGTTTATGTTTTCCAATTTCTCATCTCTTCTTTTTTTCTTAATGTTCTTTCTCAAGCCTTTATCAAGCATAGTAGAAAGGTTTTGTACACATATATATAAATAGTATGTATAATATATATATTCTAGAAAAGTTACAAATTTTTGCCTAATTAAAAAAATTATGACATTTTCATTCCACTTGTTTGACTTAGTATGAATAGAATGCTAGATTTCTAATTTTAAAATATACATGTGCAACAAGGAACAAAGTTTTACTGTATAGCACAGTGAACTATCAGTTTCAGTTCAATTCAGTTCAGTCACTCAGTCGGGTCCGACTCTTTGTGACCCCATGGACTGCAGCACTCCAGGCTTCCCTGTCCATCACCAACTCCCGGAGTTTACTCAAACTCACGTTCATTGAGTTGGTGATGTCATCCAGCCATCTCATCCTCTCTTGTCCCCTTCTCCTCCTGCCTTCAATCTTTCCCAGCATCAGGGTCTTTTCAAATGAGTCAGTTCTTCACATCAAGTGGCCAAAGTATTGGAGCTTCAGCTTCAGCATCAGTCCTTCCAATGAATATTCAGGACTGATTTCCTTTAGGATGGACTGGCTGGATCTCCTTGCAGTCCAAGGGAGTCTCAAGAGTCTTCTCCAGCACCACACTGTAGTCAATAACTTGTAATAACCTGTAATGGAAAATAATCTGAAAAATAATATATATGTGTATATGTATAACTGAATCACCTTCCTGTGTACCTGAAACATTGTAAGTCAATTCTACTTCAACAAAATATATAAATTAAGAAAAAAAAAAAAAGTGTATGACATTAGGACAAAGACCAGGAAGAAGGAAAGGGAATTTTCAGGGTGTAAGATTCTTACCCTGTATATAAAGTGGAATGTAGTACATAATAATTTAAAGATTGGTGTATAAGATAAATCCTGAAGCATTCACAAAAATTGTAAGACTGAGAAACTAATAAGTTAACTCACTCAGTCGTGTCCGACTCTTTGTGACCCCGTGGACTGTAGGCCGCCAGGCTCCTCCGTCCATGGGATTCTCCAGGCAAGAATACTGGAGTGGGTTGCCATTTCCTTCTCCAGGGGATCTCCCCGACCCAGGGATCGAACCCAGGTCTCCCGCATTGCAGGCAGGCACTTTAACCTCTGAGCCGAAGACATATGATAGAGTCATTAAAAATGCCCAATCTGGGGACTTCCTTGGTGGTTCAGTGGTTAAGACTCCACTTTCTAATGCAGGGGATGCAGGTTAGATCCCTGGTTGGAGAACTAATATCCCACATGTTCGGAGGCAACTAAACTCAGCACCACAAGGAAGAGCCCATGGCCACAATGAGAAACCCTGCGTGCTGCAGCTAAGACCCGACACAACCAAAAAAATCCAACCTGAAGAAGGGATAAAGGGAACAAGGAGAACTGAGACAGACTGAAGACAAATAGCAAAATGAAAACACTTATTACCAGTCAATAATTGTGCTTCATAAAAATTGTCTAAACACCCCAGTTAACATCAAGGAGGATTAAAATTAAGACACAATTACATGCTGATTATCAGCGGTTTCACTTTAATAAATGGTTCAAATAAGTTAAATGTATTAATAAAATAGTGGGGAAAAGGCCCTCATACCTCTAATACAATATAAAGAAAGTTGGAAAGCCTGTGTAAAGAGCAAACAAAGTAGAGTTCAGAACAAAGCTCATTACCAGTGAAAAGTCAATCTTGTTATAAAGGTCAGAGGGTCAACTCTGTGGAGTTGACAATTCTACATGTTTATGTTACTACATATTTATGGTACAGCTTCAAAACACATGCAAAAGCTGACAAAATGGTGATGGGAAGCAATATTCATAATATAGTCAGATTTCAACACTTCTCAATAACAAAAAACACAGAAAACACATGAAACTAATATAATTTTATGTCACTTATATCTCAATAAAAACAGAAAATAAGGGTATATATAATTTGAACCATACTATCAACCAATTTAATGTAATTGACATTTACATAGTACTCAGTAGCAGCAGAAAACAGTTTTTCCAAGTGCACAAACGACTTTTTATCAAGCCTGGTCATATTCTGAACAATAAGTATCAGTATATTTAAAAGGATTAAAATCATGCAAAGTATTTTTGGCAATAAAATTAAATTAAAATTTGACAGCAGAACAGTATCTGAGAAATCTCCAAATATTTGGGAACTAAACACACTACATCCCCCAAGAAACAACAAAGAAACAAAAAGGGAAATTAGGATTTTGAACTGAATGAAAAGTGGAAATACATCATACGAGAATTTAAAAGATACAACCAAGGCAGAACTCAAACAAAAATTTACAGTATAAATGCCTGTACTTGAAAAAGAAAGATCTCAAATCAATAATCTAAACTTCCACCTTAAACTAGAAAATGAATGTGTGTGCATGTTCAGTCACGTCTGACTCTTTGCTACCCCCTGCCAGTAGCTGGCTCTGTCCGTAGGATTTTCCAGACCAGAATGCTGGAAGGGGTTGCCATTTCCTTCAGGGCATCTTCCCAAACCAGGGATCAAACCTGTGTCTCCTGAATTTCCTACACTGACAGGCAGATTCTTTACCACTGAGCCACCGGGGCTAGAAAATAAGAATAAGTAAAAATACTCAAAGTAAGGAGAAGAAAGGAAATAATAAAGATAAGAATAGAAATCAGTGAAATTGCTAAACCTCTAGCTAGACTGATCAGGAAAAAAGATGACACATTTTACCAATATACCAGTAGCATTTGGGTTTTTTGTTTTTGTTTTGATTACCTGGTTTTTAGGATCTTAGTTCCCTGACTAAGGATTGAACCTGTAGCTTGGCAGTGAAAGCACGGATTCCTAACCACTGTAACAACAAGGAACCACTGTACCACAAAAGCAGAACTCTCTAATCCAATCTTTAGTCCTTCCAAAGGATGGCTTTACTAGTGAATTACACAATACTTTTAAGGAAGGGAAAAAAAAAAAAAATTCCTTGCAAAGTCTCCCAGAAAATTGAGGGGAATAGAATGCTCCCTTACTCCAGGAAACCAATTAGTATAATTTTTTACACTAACAGACTTTAAAATAAAAAATATTATCTCAACACTTGCACAGAAAAACACAGATAAAATACAGCATCCATTTCTGACAATTATTCAGTTGTTACATCGTGTCTGACTTTGAAACCCCATGGACTGCAGCATGCCAGGCCTCTGTGTCCTCACTATCTCCCAGAGTTTGCGTGAATTCATGTCCATTGAGTTGGTGATACTGTCTAACCATCTCATCCTCTCCTGCCTGCTTCTCCTTTTGTGTTCAATCGTTCCCAGCATCAGGGTCTTTTCTAATGAGCTGGCTCTTTGCATCAGATGACCAAAGTATTGGAGCTTGAGCTTCAGCATCAGCTTCAGCTTCCAATGAATATTCAGAGTTGATTTCCTTTAGGATTGACTGGCTTGATCTCCTTGCACTCCAAGGGACTCTCAAGAGTCTTCTCCAACACCACAGTTCAAAAGCATCAATTCTTTGGTGCTCAGCTTTCTTCACAGTCCAACTCTCACACCCATACATGACCACAGGAAATACCATAGCCTTGACTAGACGGACCTTTGTTGGCAGAGTAATATCTCTGCTTTTCAATATACTATCTAGATTGGTCATAACTTTCCTTCCAAGGAGTAAGTGTCTTTTAATTTCATGGCTGCAATCACCATCTGCAGTGATTTTGGAGCCCCCCAAAATAAATTCTGACACTGTTTCCATGGTTTTCCCATCTATTTCCCACGAAGTGATGGGACCAGATGCCATGATCTTAGTTTTCTGAATGTCGAGCTTTAAGCCAACTTTTTCACTCTCCACATTCACTTTCACCAAGAGGCTTTTTAGTTCCGCTTCACTTTCTGCCATAAGGGTGGTGTCATCTGCATATCTGAGGTTATTGATATTTCTCCCGGCAATCTTGATTCCAGCTTGTGTTTCTTCCAGCCCAGCATTTCTCATGATGTACTCTGCATATAAGTTAAATAAGCAGGGTGACAATATACAGCCTTGACGTACTCCTTTTCCTATTTGGAACCAGTCTGTTGTTCCATGTCCAGTTCTAACTGTTCCTGTTCCTGACCTGCATATAGGTATCTCAAGAGGCAGGTCAGGTGGTCTGGTATTCCCATCTCTTTCAGAATTTTCCACAGTTTATTGTGATCCACACAGTCAAAGGCTTTGGCATAGTCAATAAAGCAGAAATAGATGTTTTTCTGGAACTCTCTTATGATATTTCTCCCGGCAATCTTGATTCCAGCTTGTGTTTCTTCCAGCCCAGCATTTCTCATGATGTACTCTGCATATAAGTTAAATAAGCAGGGTGACAATATAGAGCCTTGACGTACTCCTTTTCCTATTTGGAACCAGTCTGTTGTTCCATGTCCAGTTCTAACTGTTGCTTCCTGACCTGCATATGTATGTATGTATGTATAACTGAATCATTTTGCTGTATGCCTGAAAGTTTAAATCAACTATACTCCAGTGTTAAATGAAAATTGAAAGAAAGCAAAAAAATACAAAGAAAGGAAATTGCAATACATACTACAACATGAATGAACCTTGAAGACATGATGCTAACTGAAATAAATTAGTTACAAAGGGAGAAATCTGTATGATTTCATTTACATGAAGAACTTGATTGATAGAGCTAGGAAGAATGGTGTTTTCCTGGGGCTGGGGGGAGGGGAAATGGGAGATGTTTAATAGGTTTCAGTTTCAGTTTGAAATGATGATAAATGGCCACTGAAGTGGCATTAAAGTTTTCATTATGCAAAGTTTTTCCAAATAGGCAAAAAGAAAGAAAAATAGAAAGTGGGGCAGGCTGCTTGATTCCTGTCACCAGAGGCATTCAAGCAGAGGCTACCTAACTCTGGACCTGGGGTCCTGGAGTGGGACGCAGACATCAAATAAGGGTTGATCCACTAGAGAGTCAAGGTGACATCGAGGAAAGGGTACTTTCAGATCAGATACAAATAGATCAAAATCCCAACTCTGTATCTGATTAGCTGTGTGCCTCATACAAGTTGCCTAAATTCTCTAAACCTGCCTTTTCTTATCTGTAAAATGGATGTTTCAAAGACTACAGTGTAAGGGAATTGTGAGGCCTGAATCAGATAATGTTTCCAGAAACAAATCCCCCGAGGAGCCTACTAGAAAACAGGTCAGAACAACAGATACAGACTGATCATGGGGAGATAAAGAATTCACAGATGACTCTGAAACATGAAGACACTCAAATTCACTCATAATAAGACACATGCAAATGAGGGCTACACTGAGATACCAGTTTTCATCTGCCCAGTCGGAAAATCCGACAGCTGGAGAGCACATGCTGCTGGAGAGGTTCAGGGGAGACAGCCATCAGTATCGTTGGTTCAGGGCAAAATAATGCCCCATTGTGGAGGCAACTGGGCAATATTTCTCAAAATGAAAAATAAACATTCCTAGTAATCCAACAATCTCACTACTGGGAATTTATCCCACAGATACACCTGCAGATGTACAAAATGGCATATTTACAAGGAAAACTTGTAATAACAAAAAGCTTAAAAGAGTAAGAGACTGTTTTAAATAAATTCTGTGGCATCCACACAAGTGGAACAGTATGCAGCTTGGAAAGGGAACGAAGAGGCTGAGCTAATATTACTAAATGACAAAGAGCAAAGTTAAATAATGCACCAGAAAGCTGCTTTTATTGTAGTTGCTTCTTTTTGCTCAGAGTTCTGTGAGTGTAAACAAGAAAGTAATAAAAATAATTTCTTATAGGTGAAGGGGCTGAGATGGGAGTGAGTCTTCTTGGATATATCTTTCTACATAAATTTTAATTTTAGATCATTAATTGTCTAAAAATTAATTTCAAAAATAAAACAATGAAAACTAAACTTAAAGACCTATGAAATTATGCTGGAGACATGAAAAAAGTTTTAATGAATGAATTGATATATTATGTTCCTATAATAGGGAAAGCCTCTGAAGATGTCAATTCTTCCTAAATTAATTAGTTAATTCAATTCATTTGTACTCAACATATAGAATCTGACAATGTTATCTAATATTCATACAGGAAAAAAGTGTTCTAGAATTGGCAAAAGAATTTTGGAAAAAAATAACGAGGCTTCTATGTTATCAAGAAATACCATTAAAAAAGTAACCAAAGCATATTTTAAATAAGCCACTATAGTGTTACAGAAGAGAACACAAATATATCAGTGAAAAAAGATAGAGAGACTGGAAACTAACACATGTGTGTATATGAAAACTTAGAATATTATAAAAGGGAAACTAGACCCATTTTTCATTAATAAAACTAAATGCAAGTGGGTTAGAAATTTACACATTTAAAAGCAAAACACTACAAGCATAAAAATAAAATGCAGAATTTTTTTATAGGTTTGGGTAAGGAAGGCCTTCCAAAGCAAGAGAGGAAACCCAGAAACATCAACAAAAATAATAATCAGATTTTACCATGTAGAAATTAAAAAATCACCACAAATGCAACTGCTTATATTTTCCAGTCAGTTACTAATAATAAACAGAAATTGAAAATGAAAAAAATTATTTGCAATAGCATTAAGTTTCCACATCCATAGAATAAACCTAAACAGGCTTCACACAGGAAAATATAAAATATTCTAATAATACAAAGGATTTAAATAAGTCAATCGATATACTATGTTCAAAGATTCAAAGATCTATATACTATGCTCAAATAGCTCAACATTTTAGCTATGTGAATTCTCTCTAAATGATCTATACGTGTAAGCAACCAAACAAAAATACCAGGATTTTTTTAAAAGAAATCGACAAGTTGATTGAAATTTTACTGAAAATATAAAGGGTGACAAATAATCAAGAAACTCCTTAAAAGAATGTGGGAGGACTGATTCTATTTGTTAATCAGGATTACTATAAAGCTATAGCAATTAGGACTGTGGTGTTGGTTCAAGGATGGGCAAGTGGGGCCAGTGCAATGGAAGACAGGCCAGAGAGAAAGTCAGATATATCTGGACACTTGACTGAAGACAAAAGACGTGATGCAATGTGGGAATGGTGTCCTTTTCAAGAAATACTCCTGGGTCAACTGGAGAACAATATGGGGGAAAATATGTAACTTGACTCCCTCCCTACCTCACATCAGTCATACAAAACTCAATTCCAGGCAGACTGTAGATCTAAACACGAAAACAATAAGCTTCTAAGGAAAATATTGGAGAAATTCTTATAGCCTAGGGTAGAGAAGACTTCTTCAATAAGATATCCAAAGTTCTACCATAAAAAGACTGACAAATTGAACTACATCAAAAGCTTTTGTTCTTTAAATGACATCATAAAGAGTCTAAAAGATAAATAACAGAGGGGGAGAATATATTTGTAACACAAATAGCCAATAAAGAAGTTGTTGCCAGAATATATAAAGAAGTTCTGCAAATCAATAAAATATGACACACAACTGTGCCAATTATCAATTTATTGCCTCTTGATTCCAAATTCACTTTCTTCTCCCCTACTTCGTAATCCTGGAGCTGGGCTCTGCAAACTGCATTTCTGCTTTGCCAGCAGGCTCTGTTTCAGGATCTTCGTGTAGGGGTCTTGGAAGAATACTGCAAGGATGAAGGAGAGACTAGGGTGTTTTACTTTTTCCTTTTACTTCCCTTTCCAATGGAGAGGGCTATGATTTCACTGCATTCCCAGGCTCTCTTGGTTCTATAGTGGTCCCAGCAAACTTCATGTGGCAAGTTTCTGCAGCAGCCTCATCATCTCAGGATCTGAATAGAACTGCCATATAAGCCAGAAACTCCACGCCTGGATAGAAAAAAGCAAAAATACCAATTTTGAAAGATACATGCACAATGTTCATAGCAGTATTATTTACTATTGCCAAGGTATGGAAGCAACCTAAGTGTCCATCAACAGATGAATGGATAAAAATGATGTGCAAAGAGTTGGACACAACTGACTGAGCACGTGCACACACACCCACATTTTATACAATGGAATGTTTGTTGTTGCCGTTTAGTCACTATGTTGTGTCTGACTCTTTTGTCGACCCCAGCCTGTCAGGTTTCTCTGTCCCAGGCAAGAATACTGGAGTGGGTTGCTATTTCCTTCACCAGGGGATCTTCTCTTCCCAGCCCAGGGGTCAAACCTGTGTCTCCTGCTTGGCAGGCAGATTCTTTATCAGGGAATCACCTGGGAATCCCAATGGAATACTGATCAGCCATAAAAAGTGAAATTCTACCACTTTTCAATAACGTGAATGAATTTGGAGAGTATTATGCTTAGTAAAATAAGTTAGACAGAAAAGGACAAATGATATATGATAATCACTTAAGTGGAACCTAAAAAAGAAAAGAAAGAAACAGGCTCAGAGATATAGGAAAAAGCTAGTGGTTACCACTGGGGAGACAGAATGGGAGAAGGGCAACAATGGGGAAGAGAATTAAGAGGCAAAAACTAGTGTGTATAAAATAAGCAAAGTATAAAGTGAAGTCGCTTAGTCATGTCCGACTCTTTGCAACCCCTTGGGCTGTAGCCTACCAGGCTCCTCTGTCCATGGGATTTTCCAGGCAAGAGTACTGGAGTGGGTTGCCATTTCCTTCTCCAGGGGATCTTCCCAACCCAGGGATCGAATCTGGGTCTCCCACATTGCAGGCAGATGCTTTACCATCTGAGCCACCAGGGAAACCCTAAAATAAGTAAGCTATCAGGAAATATCATATAGCATAAGGAATATTTGTTGTTGTTCATTTGCTCAGTAGTGTCTGACTCTTTGCAACCCCATGGACTGCAGCAAGCCAGGCTTCCTTGTCCTTCACCATCTCCTGGAGCTTGCTCAAACTCATGTCCATTGAGTCAGTGATACCATCCAACCATCTCATCCTCTGTCATCTCCTCCTCCTGCCTTCAATCTTTCCCAGCATCAGGGTCTTTTCCAATGAGTTGGCTCTTAGCACCAGGTGGCCAAAGTATTGGAGCTTCAGATTCAGTATCAGTCCTTCTAATGAATATTGAGGACTGATCTCCTTTAGGATTGACTGGTTGGATCTCCTCGCAGTCCAAGGGACTCTCAAGAGTCTTCTCCAACACTATAGTTCAAAAGCATCAATTATTCAGCATTCAGCCTTCTTTATGGTCCAAGTTCCAAGGAATATAGCCAATATTTTACAACTATTAATGGAGTATAACCTTTAAAAATTGTGCATCATTATCTTATACACCAACAACATATAATATTGTACATCAACTCTAAATACTAATAGAAAAACAGTAGAATGGGTGAACACAATATGGCATAGTTCTTAAATGCAATGCTACACAACAACAAAAGTCTACATTTGCATGCAAAATGTGGATGAATTTCACAAGCATGGTACTGATCAACAGCAACAAGGAGTCAGACACAAAAAAAACAGAGGGTGTATAATTCCCTCTGTATAAATTTTATAAAGGCATAATTCATCTTTTGATAGTTACTGTTGCTTTGAGTGGAGGAACCAGATGGTGATGGAGAAGGTGAAAGAAAGGCTTCATGGGTGTGTAAATGTTCTATTTCTTGGCCTAGGTTGTGGCAGCATAGATGTGTTTACTTTATGATAATTGATTGAGCCAAACACTTTTACTTATGTACTTTTTTGCATTTGTATTATTTTCCAATTAAAAAGTAAATAAGAAGAGAAAAAGAAAAGTGACAGGTTGAGATAAAATACTGTATTTATACCAGCAAAATTTTATTACCCAAAATATATAAGAGGCTTCTAATAGAAAAGACAAACCATCTAAAAGAAAAATGAGTGGAATGTAATATATAATTCACATACTATCTACAATCGGCCAATGTACACTGGCAGAATCCCTCAGTTTCACTAGAAACGTGGGATATATGTCCTCAAATACCAATGAACATCCATTTGAATGGCAAAAGACTGATAAAATGTTGGTGGGAATATGGATAAATAGGCAATTTACTATCAGAATGAAAGTGAAAATTTTACTAACGTTGGTCCAACATTTCCATTTTAGCAATTCTAAAGTAAGGACCACACATTCAAAAGATGTAAGTGGAAGAGTGTTCACTATTTATATTATGAAAGAAAGCATTGTCTATAATATGAAAGAAAATGGAAAATTAAATGTTCATTAGTTGAAAAAAATCAAATATAGCTCTACAATGGAAGACTGTGTGGCTGGTAAAAATAATAATGGGACTTCATTTGGCTTGATGTGACAAAACCTGCTGTAAAGGTAACTCAGAAAAGTGACTCTCAGATCAGTGCATTGAAAATTATGACATTAATGTAAAAGAACTAAAGACATAAGATATATTTGTAAAGGATACCTTTCTATAGGTTCATGTACTACTTCAGTATGTTATCAGAATTTTTTAATGGCCAAAGTAAAGAATTATTAAAAAATAACCATATGAATTTAATGCTGATGATTTAGTCATTAACTCGTGCCCAACTCTTGTGACCGCATGGGCTGTAGTCCACCAGGCTCCTCTGTCCATGGCAAGAATTCTGGAGTGGGTTGCCATTTCCTTCTCCAGGGATCTTCCCGACCCAGGAATCAAACCCAGGTCTCCGGCATTGCAGGCAGATTCTTAGCCAACTGAGCTATGAGGGAAGCCGCCCTGAGGAAGGTAGCAGGACTCCTCTGGGTGGCAGTTCTGTTTTTTCCTGCTACCCAAGGCAGACTCCTGCTAGAAATAACCAACCTCCATGGGGCCTCCTTGGTAGTTTGGATGATAAAGAATCTGCCTGCGACAGGACACGCAGGTTTGATTCCTGGATCGGGAAGATCTGTTGGGGAAGGGAGTTGCAGCCCACTCCAGGATTCTTGCCTGGGGAATTCCATGGACAGAGGAGTCTGGAGGTCTACAGTCCATGGAGTCGCAAATGGTCAGACCCAACTGAGCCACTAACACTTTCACTTTCACATACCCATAATCCTTTGAACCAACAGGATCTGGGAGGCAGGAAGAGACCCTTGGACAGCAAGGAGATCAAACCAGTCAATCCTAAAGGAAATCAACCGTGACTATTCGTTGGAAGGACTGATGCTGAAGCTGAGGCTCCAATAATTTGGCCACCTGACATGAAGAGCTGACTCTTCACTGGAAAAGACCCTGATGCTGGGAAAGATTGAGGGCAGGAGGAGAAGGGGGCAACAGGATTAGACGGTTGGATAGCATCACTCACTCAATGGACATGAGTTTAAGCAAACTCTGGGAGATAATGAAGGACAGGGAAGCCTGGCATGTTGCAGTCCACGGGATCGCAAAGAGTCAGACATGACTGAGTCACTGAAACAACAAAGGAGGGATCGGGAATTCCTATCTAAGGAAGACATTTCTTGGCCCTGAGCTGATTTATTCCTGGTCTACCTCATGGTCTGGTATGTCTACTGGTACCATCCTCCATCTGCTTAGGGATGGTAGAAGGTCTTCCTCCCTAGACAAATTCTGATGCTGTCCAGCAGAATATAATGTGAGCTTGTATGTAATTTTAGATTTTCCAGTAGCCACACTCACAAAGAAAAAGGTGAAATTAATTTTAATTATATGTTTATTTAACCCAAGATCACAAAACTATTATCATCTCAGCCTGTTATAAATATAAAAGTATTAATGAGATATTTTATGTTCTGCTTTTTTGTAAAGTCTTCAAAATCTGGTGTGTACTTTACACTTAGAGTACATCTAAATTTGAATGTTAAAGTTTTCTTGATTTGTATTTTGATTTCACAAAATTTATAATTGTAAAGCAGTCCATGGGGTCGCTGAGTCAGACATGACTGAGCGACTTCACTTTCACTTTTCACTTTCATGCATTGGAGAAGGAAATGGCAACCCACTCCAGTGTTCTTGCCTGGAGAATCCCAGGGATGGGGGAGCCCAATGGGCTACCATCTGTGGGGTCGCACAGAGTCGGACACGACTGAAGTGACTTAGCCGTATAATTGTAAAAGTAGATTCAAATACCTAAGCTATTCCAAACATATTTAAACATACCTAGAAATATTCAATAGCTGAATCAAGTATCAGGCATTTAGTTTGATTTTAAACAAAATAAAGCAAGTTGTCTCAGTTGCCTTAGCCATATTTCAAGTGCTCGGTGCCCAAATGTGGTCAGTGGTGTGGTATCAAACAGCCCAGGTCTCGGCTAGCCCCTCCCTGTGGTCCTGGAGGTGGCTTCCTGGATCATGTGCTGGGACTGCAGCTCTTCTCTGCATCCTGAACACGTGGTGCTCCAAACACTGGAAGAACCTGGTGAACACTGGAGAACAGCCCACCTCCAGGGTGGGCAGATGGTCTCAGGCACCTGGGTGCATGGTATTTACCCAGCAGCACTGGAACTGCTGTGAAGAGCTGGTGAAGATGAGCAAGGGGCCTTGTGGGCTGTGAAAGACCTCTGCACAGGGCTGCATTCCTGGGGAATGAGCCTGACCTTGGGATGAACCCAACAGGATGACCTAAGCTGAGATTTCACAATGTGGCGGCGGCGGGGAACAGGTGGTGGCAGCAGCTGGGAGCTCTCTGTGGTCTGTGGGCTGGAGGGGACCTCAGCCTCTCTGAGTAAATTAGCTCCTCCTAAGGGCAAGTCTGGGCCCACAGGGGAAACAGGAAACCCTCATCCCTGCCCTGCACCAAAGTCTCTCAGCTTTTTAGCCAAGACAAGTTGCAAGGATATCAGCATCATCACACGTCTGGTGCACTCACATCTGAGGCAGAACTGAAAGGCAGATTTTCCACATCTTGAAAAGCTCCTTTTGTCTTCCTTCCTTTCTTTCCTTCTCTCTTGGATATCCTTCTTTCTTTCTCTCTCTTTCTTGTCCATACTGAGCTTCTGTTCCAAAACCATTCTTGAGAACCCTGCAGAAGCTTCTCTCTGAGCTCTGGCCTGGGAAGACGATACACTTCCATCAATATTCTGGGTTCCTATTTTGGTGAAATTGACATTTTATGAATTAACTCATCTCTATGATGCGCCAATTGTGTGCCATGGATGCAGCCAAATACAAAACATGGCCCTTCTCTTTTAGCAACTCACAGTTCAGTGAGTGGCCAAGGAAGCTTTCTTTTCGTTGAAAACTGTGATATACCACCTTGGCTGCACAGCACTAATGCCCAGGACACACCTCAGAGGTTCTAATTTTAATTGGTTTCAGGTACAGACACGGTACTAGGATTTTAAAAGCTTCCTAGATGATTCTCACGTGCAGTCTGTGTGAGCTCCACACACTGGAGTCAATTCAGCGACCTCAAGGGCCATCAACTGCCTTCAAGGAATTCTGATTGCATCTCAGGAATTCTGTGTTCAATGCAGCCAAAGTGAACTTTTAAGTATGGAGTAGGTCACAGCCTTCCCCTCTTCAAAGCCCTACCATGGCTCCCCATTTCCTATTAGGTAACAACTGGAGCCCTGTATCTCAATAGACACACGAGGGCCCGTACGATGGGCTCCACATTGCCAGTCTTCCCCCTTGCTACTCTCTTCTCTGACTGTACTGGATTCCTTGCTGGGCCTTGAGCATTATCCTTGGCTCTTCCCAGTGGCTGGGATGACCATCCCTCAGGAAACCAACTTTCTCAGCTCCTTCACTCTTATGATGGTTAATTTTACATGTCAACTTGACTGGGTTAAAGGGTGCGCAGATAGCTGGCAAAGCATTATTTCTGGATGTGTCTGTGAGGCTTTCTTCAGAAGAGATTAGCGTTTGAACACGAAGCATCAGTAAAGATCACTGTCACCAATATGGCTGGGTATCATCCAAGCTTTTGAGGTCCTGAATAGAGCAAAAAGGCAGAGAAAGAAGGAATTTACTGTCTCTGCTAGATGCTGTATCTACCTCCTCCTGCCCTTAGACATAAGCATTCTTGGTTCCCAGGCCTTTGGACTCAGAAGTGGACTTAATAATGCCATTGGCTCTCCTGTTCTCAGTTCCTTGGGTTTGGACTGGAATCTACTACCAGCTTTTGTGGGCTGCCAGCTTGCAGTCAACAGATCGGAGCACTTCTCTGCCTCCAGAATTGTGTGAACCAGTCCCTTTTAGTCAATCACTTCCTATATGTCAATATATTTCCTATGGGTTCTGTTTTTCTGGGGAACCTTGACTAATGTGCCACCAATGCTCAATATTATCTTCTCAGTGAGGCTATTCCTGATCCCTCTGTTCTTTCAGCCTGCTCTCTCTTTTTCTATGGCACAAGTCAACCTCTAACATGCTATATAATTTTCTTATCAGCAAAATCTATGAATTTTTACCTATTTCCTCTGCTGGGGATGTTTGTCTGCTTTGTTCACTGATGTATTCCTGGTGCTCAGGATGTAAATATTTATTAAATACATAAGAATCTGCAGAGTTCTAATGAAGAAAGATTTCTGAGTAAATAAAGGTCATCTTACATGTTTAATGTTCCCCACCTGAATACTGACCAAAATGATAAAAGAACTAAAGAGTGATAAACTAGCACTTCACTGGAAAACAGGGAAGGTGTGCCCTATAAATAGGCCAGAAACTATAGGTGTGCCCTATAAATAGGCAAGAACTTATTGATGAAAATAGCACAGATCAAAAATGAAGAAAACGATTCCTCAACCTAACTGAGAAAGCAGTTGGGTGTCGTGTGAATAGAAATCATGGCAGAATCTACCCAAAGGTCTACATTTTAAATGGTGAGAACAGAAGTGTGGGCAGGTCAGTTCATGAGATGGATATGGGCTCCATGTCTTTGCACTATTGTAGACTGACACCCTGGGAACAAGCTGCTCCAGGAGGTATTAATATAAGGGTAAGTACAAAAGAGCAAATGCAAAAATCCCAGATATAAAAGACTCTCTGAGTAAAACGCAATTCTAAAAGACACATGTACCCCAATGTTCATTGCAGCACTATTTACAATAGTCAAGACCTGGAAGCAACCTAGATGTCCACTGACAGATGAATGGATAAAGAAGTTGTGGTGCATATATATTGTTGAATATTACTCAGAAATAAGATGGAATGAATTTGAGTCAGTTCTAGTGAGGTGGATGAACCTAGAACCTGTTACATAGAATGAAGTCAGAAAGGGAAAAACAAATACCATATATTAGCACATATATATGGAATCTAAGAAAGTGGTACTGCTGAACCCATTTCTAGGACATCAGTAGAGACACAGACATAGAGAACGGACTGTGGACACAGTCGGGGAAGGAGAGGGTGGGATGAACTGAGAGTGTAGCATTGAAACATATAAATATCATATGTAAAATAGTGCAAATTTGCTCTATGATGCAGGGAGCTCAGCTTGGTGCTCTGTGACAATCTAGAGGGCTGGGATGAGGTGGGAAATGGGAGAGAGGTTCAAGAGGGAGGGGACATGTGTATACCTATGACTGATTCATGTTGCTATATGGCAGAAACCAACACAATGCTGTAAAGCAATTATCCTCCATTTAAAAGTAAATATTTTTTTTAAAGACTCTCTGTGACAGCCATGACCCTTCTCGAGGTAGTGAACTGTGGGGTCAGGAAATAGGCCAGATGAAGTGACATCCCACTCTGTAAGTAGACACAAATCTAAAGGGAAACCAGCACATGAAAAGCTAATCTGTGGTGGATGGTTTTAGTGAATATGAAGAGCGAGCCATAGCAAATTGCAATTTCCCTGCTATGCCTGTCTCCTAGCGTCCTCCCTACTCCTCTCTAGCTGCATTATGACTAAGCAGGTTTGCAAACTATGTCAGCTCCTCTTCCAGTTTCAGATCTGCAAGTGTCCAGGTGGTGAGGGGGGGATCAGAGGAGAATTTGCTCACACTGTTTGGGGCATATATCTAGTTTGGGTAGACATCTTCTTGTTTTAGCTTGAATAATATGACCAAAAATGGCACCTTTGAAAAGACTCTGCATTACTTAAACAGAAGAATATGGCAATTATAACAAACTTAAAATATACTGTATTGTTTACCATGTGCTTTCAGTTAAATTCAGAAAAAAAATGAACTCTGTAAAATGAGGTGAAAGATAAAATAGTGAGCCAAAATACTGAAATGTATTAGAAGTCAGTAAAAAAAAAAAAAAAAGCAGATAAAATCAAAATGCAGGCAAAAATGACATTAGAAGCATTAAATTGCAGAAATGACACAAATTAAAACCAGTGATACAGAGAACAAACACAATAAGCTTTAAGAGGGCAGAATTTTCTTTTTGATTAAGAAGATAGATGTTCTAAGGGTCAAGAAGATAAATAAGGAGAAGATAAAACAAATATACAAATATTCTTTCAAATATTCAGTAATCCATATATACACCTTTCACAATCTCAGGAAAAAAAATATTTGAGATACAGGAAGAAACAGTGAAGAAAAAAAATGCACAAAAAGCAAAAGCAAGCAAACAAACAAACAAACAAACCCCCCAAAAACCACTGCTATTCCTAAAGAAGAAATCAGAAAAATATAACTGAATCAATTATCAAGGATATAATAGAATAAATCTCTTGGATGAATAGAAACATAAATCTAAAAATTCACATGGCTAAATGTTTATAAGGTTAACAAAAAGTGATCAATTCCTATACATAACTCTGGTGAAATATTTTTATTTCAAAGGGAAAGAACAACTGGAGAAAAGGAGAGAAAATGTCAGTTATAATAGGATAAAAATTATGCTATTTTCTAACTTGTGCTCAGCAGTATATGGATAAAAGAACAATGGAACTAGATTCACTCTTTTCTAACAATATGGTGGACTTAATGTTGGGGAAAAAAAACACATTTGCTACAGAAGATTTAAAAATGTGTCATAGAATATTTAAAAGCCACCTAAGCAGGGTAGGGAGACAAAATCTGTGCATGTTCAAGGTGGGTGGTCAGATCAGAGGCAGCTATATATAGCCAGCAACTCTCTAAAGCAAACTAGGGAAAAAACAACCCCACAGAGAAAATGAAATACCCTTCTGTCTTTGGCTCTAGATGGAGGGAATAAAAAGAAGAAAGATTCTTCCAAGAATTTTTAATATAAATCATTGCATGAGTTTGGGACTTGAATTCACACTACCAGTGTGGCCTGAAATTCCCCAAGAAACTTTAGTTTAAAGTAATTTCAGGTTGGCAATATTCATATGTGTCTAGCAGAGCTAAATGAAATATTCTTTGGAAGAACCACTTTAAACTTAGGTCTCAAAAATCTCCAACAGATAAAATTCCAGAAAACATGCACTTGTAATCAAAAATTACAGATCACATGAGGAAGTGAGCCTCCATAGCAAGAATTAGCAGAATACAAACTACAGAATGATCAGACATGCAAAACCCATAGTTACAGCATTGGTAAAATTCAGAATATTTAAAATTGTGCTTATTAGGATTAAATAAATAAAGGAGAGTTTCAAAAGTGCAAGTATGAAAGTAACAACTATAAAAAATTACTAGGAACGTCTGAAAAAAATCAGTAGAATTTCTAGGAATTAAGACCTTTACACACAGATTAAGCAGACATAGAGAATAGGGTGTGAAAAACTAACATATGCCTCTTCAGAGTTCCAGAATAAATATATTAAGAGAATTGGAGTAGAGACAATATTCAAAGATAAAATGTCTGCAAATCTTTGGAAATGATAAAAAATTCTAATCATCAGATTGAGGAAGCTCAACTACTCCCAAAGAGAATGAATATGAATAAAGCTACATCTGTAAAACCCTTCAGAAAAAGAGTAAAACCTTAAAAGTGACCAGAAACGAAGAAAAACGCTAAGTAGAAATGATAACTGCAGTGACATTTGACTTACCAGCAGCAGTGCTAGAAGCCAGGAAATGGAAAAACCTTAAAATTCTGAGAAAAATTACTCTTAAATTAGTATTTCTGAGTATGAAATTATATCTTGCAAGAAGTAAGATGAAATAAATATACATTATAATAAAGAATGGCTTGTAGAATTTTGAGCTTCCCTGGTGGCTCAGATGGTAAAGAATCTGCCTGCAGTGTAGGAGACCCCGATTCCATTCCTGGCTTGGGAAGATCCTCTGGAGAAGGGCGTGGCAACCCATTCCCGTATTCTTGCCTGGAGAATCCCCAAGGCAGAGGAGCCTGGCGGGCTACAGTCCATAGGGTCACAAGGAGTTGGACACTTCTGAGTGACTAACACTTTTGCCTTTTTTTTTTTTTACAGAGTTTTAAAAGAATAAACTATTTAAAAAGGAATATCTAAAGGCCATTATTTATCATCCAGAAAAAAGGTTTGAGATGTAGGACTGAATGGTGAGCAAGAAAATGATATATATGTGGGTATATCTAATTAAACAATGACCATTTAAAACAATATTATGATTTCTAAATTGTTCAGTACAAAATGCTGGGGGAAATAGCAGACATTAGTGATAGGCGCTAAATATTTTAAGATGCTTGTATTATTTTGGAAGAGGATAAAGACTGGCTAACCAGAAGAGTAAGAAACAAGATAAAATCAATCATCTAAATTAAATATATGTAAAAGGAGGAAAATAACAAAGAAAAGGAAAAAAGAATTATAGAGCTAAAGCCTATTATATCAATGTTCACAACAAATGTAAATGGACTAAACTTTCTAGGTAAAGGACAAAGATTTTTTGATTGCTTTTAAAAAAAAAAAAAAGGAGAAATATTTAAAACGTTCAGACTTGGAAAGGTCAGAAGTAAAAAGACGAAGAAGGATATGCTAGGTAAGCACTAAGCAGTGAAAATGGAGCTGATGAAGCAATACGAACCTTAGAAAAGCTAGAAAAACCTTATTGAATATAAAATGTATAACCCCATACTGGGTTCTAAGCGTCTCTGAATTTAATGCCATAGCTTTACAGTATGGAAATAACAACGATCATAACTAAAGGGAGACTCCAACCAATCTATCATCAAACCAGCAGATTTGAATGCATTCCTTTTATTAAATAATAGATTAGGTACAAAAATAAATCATTGAAGATGTAGGAAATCTGAACTAAACTAACAAATCTGTATACATATAATTAAAAAAAAAAAAAAACCAGAGATAGATGGCACAAATAAAATAATGTTAGGGATGAAAAAGGAAAGAAAAACAACAGATCAAACAGAAATTAAAAGGAAAAAGTTTACTTTTTTCAACTTTAGGGCAACATTTTGGAAATTTAAGTGAAATGGACAAATTTCTTAATAAATCAACCAATCTGATCAAAGAAGAAATATTAAATTTTAGTAGTCCTATACCCATTAAATAAATTGAATCAATAGTTAAAAATTCCCCCACAAGGGAAACATTAGACACAGGTGATTTTAAAGGTAATTTTTTTACCAAATAGAGAATAAATAAATACTACAAAAGCTTTATAAACACCTTCAGAAAACAAAACCAGAGCATAGTTCTCAAGTTAGTTCATGTGCCAAGCACAATAAGTGTATCAAAATAAGACAAGAACAACAAAGAAAAGCAAAGTTATAGGCCAATCTTACTTATAAATATGGAGTTAAAACCTACCCTCTCCACCAAAAAACAATATGTAAAAAAAGAGAATGTAAAATGACAAAACTAGTTTCAAGAATGAAAAGTAAGCATAAAATTATAAAATTTATAAAGGCTATTCACCACATTAAATTAAAAGTATCCTAGAGTACTTCTCTCTGATTACTGTTTTTTCCTATTTCTAATTCAAATTTATTACTGTTTGCTTCTTATACTTTGAAGTTAGTTTTTTGTGTACATTTACTTTAGAAATGTGATACTGTCTCTTGGATTCATCTCTTTATCTTTAAGAAATGTCTTTATTTTTAGTAGTGCTTCTTGTTTCTAAATCTAGTCTGTCTGGTTTAGTATAGCAACATCAGCTTACTTCTCGTCCTTGTAACACTTTTGTGTTCTTACACTTAAAGTTGTGAGTCTTTAAAACAGGATATAGTTACATTTTTGTCTTTATATCCAGTGTGACTATTTTTGTTAACTGGAATATTTATTCATTTATATTTAATGTGATCACTTATTTGTTTATTTCCTTCATGTTGCTACTTGTTTTCTTGTAATTCACTAGTTCCATGTTTCTTTGCCTCTCTTTTCTTGATTTCTTTTGCATTAATCAAAAACTTTTCATTATGCATTTTCTCTTCTCTATTAGCTTACTTACTTATAATTTTATTCTTCTTGTATTTGCTCTAGAGATTACAAAACCTTTCCTTAATATATTACCATATGATGCAAATTGTTACTTTTCCATTTCCCTTATAGCGCTGAAAGTGTGGATTTCTTGCATTTTGAAATTTTGTTGTCATATATTTTAATTCTGCATGTTTAAAACCCTGCAAGATATTATTATTGTTCTATACAGTCATTATTGGTCAATGTGCATTTATATTCATCTATATGTTCACCCTTTGATTTTGTGTTTAATTTCTTCATACATTTCTGTGATTCACTGCAAGATATTTTCTTTTTCTTTTTTTCTGTCCAAATATCTTTCGTTATTGTTAATTCTTCTTGGGGTTTACAGAACTTGAATCTGTCTTTCAACAGTTTTGTAAATTCACCAGAGAAGATGAGAAATGTGTTGAGTCTATGCTGGAATTCCTGTACCTCACCAGTAGGAGAAAATTTGGGGGAGAATACCAACAAAGAAGTAATGAGAATTTTCAGATTGGTTGAATTCAAATAAAGTTAACCATAAAATGATCATAATTCATTTTTATCTATCATCTATCTATCCACATTATTTTGGGAGGCTCCAAAATCACTGCAGATGGTGATTGCAACCATGAAATTAAAAGATGCTTACTCCTTGGAAGGAAAGTTATGACCAACCTAGACAGCATACTAAAAAGCAGAGACGTCACTTTGTCAACAAAGGTCAGTCTAGTCAAGGCTATGGTTTTTCTAGTAGTCATGTATGGATGTGAGAGTTGGACTATAAAGAAAGCTGAGCACAGAATTGATGCTTTTTGTTGTTGTTGTTAAATTTTTTTTATTTTTTTTTTAATATAAATTTATTTATTTTAATTGGCGGCCAGAATTGATGCTTTTGAAGTGTGGTGTTGGAGAAGACTCTTGAGAGTCACTTGGACTGCAAGGAGATCCAACCAGTCCATCCTAAAGGAGATCAGTCTTGGGTGTTCATTGGAAGGAATGATGTTGAAGCTGAAAACTCCAATACTTTGGCCACCTGATGCAAAGAGCTGACTCATTTGAAAAGACCCTGTTCTATATATCTGTGTCTCTTTTGCTGTCTCACATACAGGGTTATCATTGCCATCTTTCTAAACAGGCTTTTGGACTCTGTGGGAGAGGGAGAGGGTGGGATGATTTGGGAGAATGACATTGAAACATGTGTAATATCATATATAAAATGAATCGCCAGTCCAGGTTCGATGCATGATACTGGATGCTTGGGGCTGGTGCACTGGGACAACCCAGAGGGATGGTACGGGGAAGAAGGAGGGAGGGGGGTTCAGGATGGGGAACACATGTATACCTGTGGCAGATTCATGTTGATGTATGGCAAAACCAATACAATATTGTAAAGTAATTAACCTCCAATTAAAATAAATAAATTTATATTTTATAAATGAAAAGACCCTGATCCTGGGAAAGGTTGAGGGCAGGAGAAGAAGGGGATGACAGAGGATGAGATGGTTGGATGGCATCACCGACTCAATGGACATGAGTTTGAGCAAGCTCCGAGAGATGGTTATGGACAGGGAAGCCTGGTGTGCTGCGGTTCATGGGGTCACAAAGAGTTGGACACAACTGAGCAACTGAACTGAACTGAACTGATATATATACACATACACATATATATGGGCTTCCCTAGTTCTCAGATGAAAAAACAGCCTGGAATGCAGGAGATTTGGGTTTGATCCTTGGGTTGGGAAGATGCCTTATAGAAAGGAATCTCTACCCATTGTAGTATTCTTGCCTGGAGAATCCCATGGGCAGAGGAGCCTGATGGACTACAGTCCATTGGATTACAAAGACACAACTGAGCAACTTTCACACACATATACCTGTGTGTGTGTATATATATATAAATATCAAGTGAAGTCGCTCAGTTGTGTCCGACTCTTTGTGACCCCATGGACTGTAGCCTGCCAAGCTCCTCTGTCCATGGGATTTCCAGGCAAGAATACTGGAGTGGGTTGCCATTTCCTTCTCCAGATTATCTTCAGTGATGCCATTCAACTGTCTCATCCTCTGCCATCCCCTTGATTTCTTGTTTTATTAGTTAGATTTTTTTTTGTTTTCCCATATACACTCCCCATTTTACCTTATCTTGATTAAATACCTGCTCTTGATTCTATGGATTAGCTAATCAATTTATCTACATCACAATTTGTAGTTAAATCAGTAATTAATGTTTATATTAATCAACCCTGAATATCCACTGGAAGAACTGACGCTGAGGCTCCAATACTTTGGCCAGCTGATTTGAAGAGCTGGTTCTTTGGAAAAGATCCTGATGCTGGGAAAGACTGAAGGCAAGAGGAGAAGGGGATGACAGAGGATGAGATGTTGGATGGCATCACCGATTCAATGGGCATAAGTCTGAGCAAACCCTGGGAGACTGTGAAGCACAAGGAAGCCTGGCATGCTCCAGTCCATGGGGTTGCAGAGAGTCGGATGCAACTAAGCGACTGAACAAAACAAATGTTTATATTAATATGACCATATTGCTTTCTGCCTAGCCATGCAGTATACAATAATTTTTCTGTACAACTCTTTGGTTTTTCTGGGACATTGACAATTGCTTTATTTTCTAATTGCTTAGTGTTCTATACATCAAGAGCCATCTTTTGTTAAATTCTCCAAAAGACCTGTCAAATATATGTCAGTTTTATTGCAAGTCTTCAGGCACATTTCTGAGCATGTTACATGTTCCTACCCCAGAGAAATTCCTCCTACAGTCTTTTGTGAGCTTGTTCACCTGGCTTATGGTGTTGCACTGGAGAAGAATTTTAATCCCGTCTCCTATTTTTTAATATGTATATAGCCTTTTTGTTTTATTTACCTATTTTTTACTTTATTTCCTCTCTGAAATTCTTAGGATCTTCTCTTAAGTCTTAGTTTTCTGAAGTTGTGTGATGATGTGGTTGGCATAGGTGTTCTTTTGTTGTCTTTTCTGCTCAGTGTTTCACAGATTCAACCAAACTAACAATTTGTCATTATTATTTCTTTCTTGATGTTCTCCCTAGAATTTTCTCCAACTGGCTAGGTACAGGAATTCCTGGATAGTCTCAACACGCTGTTCATCTTTTCTCTCCTATTGTTCTTCATCTCTTTGTTCTACTATTTATTTTATTTTCTTCCATAAAATAAAGAAATAGATAATCCTTATTGTCTACTCCTCTAAGTCCTTTTTAGTTTTCTTTTTTTTAAATAATAAATTTATTTATTTTAATTGGAGGTTAATTACTTTACAATATTGTATTGGTTTTGCCATACATCAACATGAATGTACCACAGGTATGCGCGTGTTCCCCATCCTGAACCCCTCTCCCTCCTCCCTCTCCATACCATCCCTCTGGGTTGTCCCAGTGCACCAGCCCCAAGCATCCAGTATCATGCATCGAACCTGGACTGGCGATTCGTTTCATATGTGATATTACATATGTTTCAATGTCATTCTCCCAAATCATCCCACCCTCTCCCTCTCCCTTAGTTTTCTTATTTGTTTTTATTTTTGTATCCCTATTTGTCTTAGTCCGTGTCCTTCATGTCGAGTTTTCTCACATGCTTTGTGACTTTGGGCTCTTTATTCATGTTTAAGAGCGAGGCTTTAAACTCATTGGTAGCTCCACGTGTCCTCATCAGATCTCCACTGTGGGCCTCCACTGTGGTGCACGCAGGCTGTCAGCTTTTCTGTCTTTCTGTTGCAAAGCTCCCTAATGACAGACCTTGTAAAGATTTTTATTTGTATCCACTTGGTTTCTCCAGAAAATAATCCTTTTAATATACTCTCTAGAGGTGTTATACCGATTGCTGACACCCTGGAAAGAGGGCAAGGTAAGAGACGTAAAGTGTGACCATTCTGGATTCGGATTTACTTGTTCTTTTTGTTTTCAATTTAGTACCTTCTCTCCCAGCTACATCTGGTTTCCCCACATCTGGAGCCTCTCAATTCTAAACATAATAAAACTCCCATTTCCTGTAGAGATGGGAATGGGATATATCCTTGGCTACACATGGAAGACAAAGAGATTGGAAAAGGCGTTGGGGGGTGACATCTAACTGCTCAGTACAGATGTGCAGCATTGGTGACTGGTGCCGCTGAATCCCAGACCTTCCCGGAGTCCTGGGGGGAAATGAATTTGTTTTTGCTGCTCTCCCCTCTGTCAGCACAAAGATTTCATTTTCCTTGGCTCTTCTCTGTTGCTTACCTCTGCTCTGTTTCCTATCTTTGAAACATTTAATTTCTATCTGTGAACACTGCTGATTCCTCTTCTATTCTCTTTATCTTTATGGGTTATTATCATTTCAGTTATTTTGCTATTGCCTCAATAGAGATTTGAAAGAATAAAGAAATAAATGCCTAAGAAATTTAATGTATACCTATGATTTTTTAGGTATTTCTAATGTATATCTAAATCTTGTTTTACACACATAGACAAAATTATACACCAAATTAAATCAACTAATTATTATTAATTTTATTATTACTCCTAGTAAATAACTCCTGAAATAAGAAGTTAATTCAAATAAAAGATCAAATAAAAAAAAGATACAAACTCCTTAAAAATGAATGCCAGTGAAGACACTGCATGTAAAGATGTATGAGTACTCATGTGAATCTGGATAGTTTTAAATGCAACATAGCAGAAAATAAAGAAGATTGAAAAGCAAAAGAAGCAAACCTAAAACTCAAAAGCTAGATAATAAATGAAAATTAAGCTAACATTCTATGAGCATATTTAATAAAGATAATGGGAACATTCACTAAAGCAGAAATTTTAAAAATGAATGCAACCCCCAAAGCTTGCTTAATTGGACTAATAAAAAAATAAAACTTTTCACAAGACTAATCAAGAAGAAAAAAGGGAGAAAAAAATAAACATTAGAAAAAAATGGATAGATGCATAGCTACTGACAATATTATGAAAATTTATGAGTAATCTATACACAGCTTTGCGCCAATAAATATAAACATTTCAATCAATTTTTTAAACATAATGTAAATGGTGACTATCATCTCAGGATGAGATGAGCCACCATAATATACAAATAATCATAGAATAAAATGAAAGGGAGTCACATAACAATCTTTAAAAATGTATCAAGTTCAGGCACCTTTATGGGTAAGTTCTACCAACCTTTACTGAATAAAGATATATCTTATGAACTGTTTCAGATCGTAAAAACAAAAATTTAAAGCTCTTCAACTGATTCTGTGATCCTAGCTTAACCTCACACCCCAATCAGATGTTGTTGCTGTTGTTCAGTCCCTCAGTTGTGTCTGACTCTGCAACCCCATGGACTGCAGCATGCCAGGCTTCCCTGTCCTTTACTATCCCCTGAAGTTTGCTCAAACTCATGTCCATTTAGTCGATGATGCCATCCAACCAACTCATTCTCTGTCACCCCCTTCTCCTCCTGCCCTCAATCTTTCCCAGCATCTGGGTCTTTTCCAATGAGTTAGCTCTTTGCATCAGGTGGCTTGAGTATTGGAGATTCAGCTTTAGCACCAGTCCTTTCACTGAAGATTCAGGGTTGATTTCCTTTAGGATTGACTGATTTGATCTTCTTGCTTTCCAAGGAACTCAAGAGTCTTCTCCAGCACCACAATTTGAAAGCATCAATTCTTCAGTGCTCAGCCTTCTTCATGATCCAGCTCTTAACATCTATACATGGCTACTGGATAAACCATTGCTTTGAATACATAGATCTTTGTTGCCAAAGTGATGTCTCTGCTTTTTCATTTATATGTGCATGCATGTGCTGTGTTATGCTTCGTCACTCAGTTGTGTCCAACTTTGCAAGTCCATGGACTATAGCCCACCAGGCTCCTCTGTCCATGGGGATCCTCCAGGCAAGCATCCTGGAGTGGGTTGCCATGCCCTCCTCTAGGGGATCTTCCCAACACAGGGATCGAACACAAGTCTCGCACATTGCAGGCAGATTCTTTACCATCTGAGCCACCAGGGAAGCCTGTATGTATGCATACTTCTCTTCTATTCTTCCTTCCATCATGCTATCAAAATGGTCACTGCCACGAGGGGGTGGATAGTGAGTCAGAAGGGAAGCACTCTGCAGTACAGTTGGTCCCCCCACTCTCCTGAGAGTTCATTAGTGAGATGATGCCAAACGTTATTGATGGGTACCAGAGAGGAGATGAAGAGGAAGATGTGCCCTCTTCTTTCCCAAAGGGGAATTCAGAGCTGAACGAGAGCAAAAGCACCTGATGGAACACCTGGCAACTCCCAAGGTCTTGGGAGGATGACTCTTGCATACCTCTGCAGGTTGGGTCCAAGTTACTGGGTTTTCAGCATCAACAAAGGCTTGGATGAGAGCGAGAGTGCCCTAAACTCAAGGGTCATTCAATGCTCAGGAACAAGCAGGGTTCGGGGAATTTGATGGCCTTAGGAATCTGAGGCCCTTTTTCTCTTCTAGACACAAAGGAGGCAGGATAGCTGCCCTGAATCATAAGTCAGCCAGGCCTCGGTTCAGTTCAGATCTGAGTAATGAGAGTAGCTGAACACAGAGGAGAAGCTCATGCCCTTGGGACGGCTTGAAGCTTCCATGACACCAGCTCTGAACCAAGATAGGAATGGAATAAGTTTCCATTTTCTGGTCCAACCTCAACTGATGCTCTCTGTGATGTTCAGTTTCCTTATCTGTATACTGTAGATGATTCTCACAGCCTGTCTGTGAAAATTGAAAAGCTAAGGTATTCAATGTGCTCAGCAGTTTTTAGCATATCACTAAATAGTATTCATACATGGCTCAGACAGTAAAGAATCTGCCTGCAATGCAGGAGACTTGGGTTCAATCCTTGGGTCAGAAAGACTTCCTGGAGAAGGGAATTCTTACCTAGAATTCTTACCCAGTATTCTTACCTAGAGAATTTCATGGACTGAGGAGCCTGATGGCTACAGCCTGTGGGGTTACAGAATCAGACATGACTAGGCGACTAACATTTTCTTTCACTTTTAAGCTGTAGATGATTCTCATAGCCCGTCTGGGAAAACTGAAAAGCTAAGGCATTCAATGAGCTTAGCAGTCTTTTAGCATATCACTAAATTGTGTTCATGCATGTTAAGGATTATTATTATTGTTATTATGAATAGCATTAAATCAAAGGATATACTGCAAAGCTATTAGAAACAGAGAAATAAACATAAAGAAACAACATTAGTGGTAGAATAGAGCTGTATTTTTCTAATCTGAGACCATATTTTATTTGTTCACTTCATGTATCAATGTCACAGAAGTTTATTGATAATATTGACTTAATATATTAAACTCTACAGAGATAATGCTTATTTTTTTTTCTAGTGCCCATCAAATATTTACAATGATAATTACTTGATTGATAGATCTCTAAGATATCTGAATAAATTCTGTGAATAGGTTAAAATGGTTGCATTATCTGATTGCAATGTAAACAAACTATATGTAAACAATATAATTTTATATAAAAAATTACTTGAAATTTAATAAACATATTTCCATGTAACCCAGTAAAAGATAAACTACAGCTACAAATATAGACTTTGAAAAATAATGAGATAACAACATAGGAAAACTTATGGGCTGCAGCCAAAGCTGTACTTATTATTACAGTAATAATCCTAGATGTTTTTCTTATTAAACAGGACAAAAATAAAAACATATACTCTGACTATTAAACTTAGCATGTCAGCAGAAAACAAAAAAGCATAAGGAAAGTAGGAGGAAGGAATTAACAGAAATAACAAGCATAAATATGCAGTCAGCAGAATTGCTAAATAAATGAGATTGGGCTCTCTGAAACGACGAATAAAATATTCAAAACCAAGAAATCTAATCAAGGAAAAATGAGACCAAAATAGGATTGAGAATAAAGACATAATCACAAATATGAAGAGGATTTATAGACTTTTAAGAAATTTCTATGAACAACTCTGCTAAATATGGAAACTGCATAAAATTCATAATGTTCAGGGGAAACACATTTAGATTAGCTTAAGAAAATCTAAAAAATACAAATAAATCAGAGACTCTAAAAAAAATAGAAAAGTTTTGACAAAGAACTAGCTCTATAAAGATGTTAGAATCAGATCAGAGGATTTTACAGGCAGAGTTTATCAATCCTGTAAGGGATAGATAATTTCACTGTAATTTAACTGTTCAAGACAATGGGGAAAAAAGAATTTGTCTCTCTCTGTTCCTCTCACTTTGTCTCTCTTTCTTTCTCTCTCTCTCTCACACACACACACAGACAAGCTTGCTGAAAATTTTAAAACAGGATGCATTTCAGAAAAGAGGAATATGATTTTTTCAATATATTTTTGCTTGTGATATGATTAGTTACCTGGAGAAAGCAACAGAATCAACTGATAAGTCAACTGGAATTAATGGGAACTGAGTACGGTAGCATAATATTACATAATAGAAAAATAATCACTATTTGATCAGAAATAACCAGTTGATAAATGCAATAAAAAATGATCCCCATTTATTATAACATTCCCAAACATAAACTGTCCTGAAATAAACCAAACAAGAAATGTATAATACCTATAGGATGGGGCAAAAAGTCCTATAGACCTTCACTAAGAAGCAAACCTGAATAGGTAAACTCCTGGTGGGAGAAAGTAGGTGAGTGTTAATCTTGAGGGGAGAGAGACTGTTGCCAGAACATCAAGTGATCTTGAGGAGATAAGCCTTGAAAATGTCTTTTTGAAGTTTCCAAGAGACATTTTATAAAGACCATTAATGAGAAATTCCCCTCACCCACAGAAGCCTGAATACATGTAAGTGAAGAGAAGTTGGGTCAGGGCCCATCTGCACAAGGAAGAAGCCTTGGCCTCTGGCAGAGACTAGCTGATAGGCTCACTGGTTGAGATCAGGTAACCTCAAGAAGACCTGAGCAAGTAGGCCACCAGGCCCTTTACTTGGTGGGAGGTCACAGATGTCACTGAGATGCTGGTAAAGGCTGGCGAAGAACTGAGTTCTCTTTGTAAAGGGAGCATGAACATGTATACATTTTTCACCCATCTCAAGGTGTTGCAGATCATCTGAGGACGCTGTTTTAGACCTGCATTTGGAGCTTACCTTGACCTCCAGAGGCAGGGGTATACATAGATCACCATCCTAGGTCTCAGACTCCGGAGTCACCCTACAAGTCTGAGAACTTGATGCAGGTTCTCTTCCTGGGAGGGGGATGGTGTTCTGAGCATCCCTTCCACTGTCCCCAGCCTGTCCTTCAGGCTTAAAGTTAAGGGCCGGAGGATGACTTTTCTGTGTGTCAAAAATCTCAGAAGACAGTCAACCCAGTTGACTCAACTCAGGCTTTCCAGACTAACTGATTAGCTGTGTAATTTCTCAGTCTTCACCATAGATTTATGGAGCAGATTTTCAGCAGCTATACCAAGATGAACTTGGGAAGTTATACCCAGTCTTCATTTTTAACAATCCCCTGCTTGATTCCACATGCCACCCTAAATAACAATGCCAAGTAAAACCTCTCTGCACTTGCACTTGAAGGACAGCTTCCAGAGAAATGCCTAATCCCCACTTGTGGCCAGATTACTAAATGTCTACAGAGAAATTCTGGCCACGGTTGTTTCCATACAAACAGAGGTTGCACCCCACCCTCACCTTTGCCATCTGCTGGATCCTGCTTATCTCTCTTGGTAGAGTTTTCCTTCTACACTCTACATGCAAACACTCCTTGGATCCAAGGATGCTCAATTCTAATCCAACCCAAAGCTGGGGGTGGGGGTGGAAAAGGTACACTCAGATTTTTTTCTAGTTCTTGTCAGTTAACCTGTGAAGCCAGTTATTTAATTTTATATAGTAGCTCAAAGTCACAGTCAGTATCTCAAGGACCTGAGGGGTTTTTCCGAGCCTTCCTAATTTTTGCAGCCAGCCCCTGGCTTCCATCTGCACAAGGTATACAGTCAAGATGAATGAGTGAATAGAAACATGACATCGGAAGGCCCTGAATAGACCCAGTGGTCAGGAGACATTAATCTTGAGGTGTGCCATCTCCTTTCTCCGAGGAGCTAACGTCGTCACCCTTCCTGACCACTGCACTTCATTTGTCTGGTTAATCTCCCAGAACTTGGGCCTTATGGTTCACCCCAGAAGTAAGTTCTGCTCTGGTGGGCCTTTACTTCTCTGAGTTTTCAGGATGGCACAGATCACTGATATCTCTTCTCCTTCCTAGATATCAGCCTTCTCTGGGACTGTATGATCCTACATATCATCTGGGGTCATCTCTCCCCTATGTTATTTGACCTTAAACAGCCCAGTAGCTGAGGTCAATGCCATGTACAAAGGGCCTGATTTAGCAAGCATTCTCTGACACCTACTGCATGCTGGATTCTAAGCAATATGATGTAGGGATTATGGAGGTGATGAAAAGGTGGCATCTGCCCTTTTGAAGTTTATGCTTGGTTAAGGGAGACCCTACCTCTTTCACCTGGCAGAACATGTTCTACAGCTGAGGTTGATACTGGGCAAGCACAGCAGATGGGGGCTTGCTGCAGCTGATGGGATGGGGGGGCATTGAGCAATACCTGGGACAGGTGATAGACTCGTATCAGGTGAGAGGAATAAGGATGCTCAAAAGTGACAGGAGCAAGGATGCTTGAAAGAGCATGTTGGGGAACAAGAGTCTGATGTGAATAAAGCTTCAGATATACGAGGGAAAGAGAATACAGAAAGGTTTTTTCAGCATGTTAAGGATGAGTCTTCCTCTCTTAGAACTGGATAAAGCATCAAGACAGTAGGCACTGCATTTGCCATCTTGCAAAAGTCTTGAAGTGTCTGATAACTGGTTGCTTATATAAATGTTGAAGCCTTTGACCATCTTGAGAATGTATGAAGGCTTAAGAGATAGGAGATGAGGTGAGATCTATTAGTGGATTTCTTTGGAAAGCTTGATGATGCCTGCAACATCCTCCTCTCTCGACTTCACCAGAAGATGGGAGATGAAATCCTTCAGTGGGGTCACTTAGGAAGCTTGGTGTGTGGCCCACCACCTGGACACAGGTTTCTGTGTCAACCTGGAAGATTAAGAGGGCAGAGATGAGGGTTGGCTGACTTGGGCAGACTTGGGGTAACCCAGCTCCTCAGAGTCTTCAGGAGTACCTCCTTTGGGCCACACAGGAAATGGATCACCAGAAACTCAGAGGCTGAGACAGAGTGTGGCCAGCCAGGGGGCATACATCATCCACTTGATGGAAAAGTTCTTCAGTGAAGAACTGGCAAAAGCAGCCCTCAAAAGCCAGCATCACCTTGAACTCCCTGCCAGCCAGGTAAGAACTTGCTGAGTGCTCAGCTTTCTTCCTCACTCCCCCACTGCCCAGGAAAGGGAAATGTGGACTCGAAAGTGAGAAGGGAGGTAAGCATGAAGGCAGGTTTCCCTGAAAGCCCAATTGCAAAAGGTCTGGGGACAAGTTGGGGTTTGGGACTGGGAGAAGTCAGACTGGTGGTAAAAGTTGGAAATGGATTATCACATGGAGTTGACTACTTCAATTACTGAATTGAGATTGTCTTGTAAGTTAAAGCTATTGCAAGTGATTTTTTTTTTTTTTTTTGTTCACAAGAGTGATTTCCCAAGCTTAGTGTAGGAGTAAGAAAGGAATAACCCAGGAAGCCGACATAAAAGGACAGAAGGAAGCAGAACATCAAGCCTTCAACTTGTTCCTGTGCGCTGGGTACAGAACTTAGGCCTTGGCTGAAATTGAAGTGAAAGTGTTAATCGATCAGCTGTGTCTGACTCCTCACAATCCCATGACTGTAGCCTGCCAGGCTCCTCTGTCCGTGGAATTCTCCAGACAAGAATACTGGAGTGGGTTGGCATTTCATTCTTCAGGGAATCTTTCCAACCCACGGACTGAACCTGGGTCTCTCGCATTGCAGGCAGATTTTTACTGTCTGAGCCACCTGTTTCGAATTTGCGAGGGTCTCAAATGCCAAGGGGAGCTATGCAATCTTTTCAGAAAGATCTAAATTTAATGTTTACAAAACCAGGAGCACTCAGATGTGCTAAAGACACGTTTCAGCCCATTTGTGGAAAACAGAATAAACTTCTAAATCTCCTTCTGCATTTTAGTAAGAAACTTACAGTAATGGAGAAGTCATTTTTCAATGCAGGTAGGCAGTTTTCTAAATTCTAATGACTGCATAATAGTCTACTTAACCAATTCCTGTTGGATGGACATTAGGTTATTTCCAATTTTTCACCATTATAAACAATGCTATGATGAATATGCTTATGCATAAATCTTTGTGGTTACCTCTGATTACATCCTATCATGAAAAGAACAGAAGTGGGATTACTGAATGAATGAAAACATTTAAGGCTTTTGGTACATAATGCCAGTTCTCCCCAAACCTTGTATGAGCTTACAACCCCATGTGTTAGAGGCAGTATATTTTACCTTATCCTCACACTGCCAAACAATGGACATGAAATATCTTAAGATGTTTTCTAATATGATAAAAGATTAATGGTATGTCAAGGTCAATTTATATTCCTTTGAAAGCTAGTGAGAATAAATAATATTCTATGTTGACCAAATGTATTTCCTCTTTGATAACTTTTCATGTGTTACTTGTTTTATATTTTGGGGTTCTTTGTCTTATTTTTATCAGTTCATGTGAATATGTGGCATAATAAAAACATTAATTCTTTGTCTCATTGATGCAAATGTCATCTACAGTTAATTGTTTACCTTTTAGTAGTAATTTTATACTTGCATGTTTTAAAGTTTATGTAGTTAAGTATATACATTTTTCCTATATGATTCATTTTCCCAAGGCTTTATAGGTACAGAGAAAAAATTCCTGTATTATGTTGTCAGATAAAAATTATACCTATAGTATTATTAGAACTATTTAACACATACACACACAACGAGGTAAAAACCAAAGTCCTAATATCAAAACCTAGAAGTTTATCAAAATTTTTAACAGTAGCTGGAGTTAAGAATTGGATATGTAAATCTTTTTCTTTCCTGTTTTTCTATATATCTCCTATTTTATGTAATATGTATTATGATGTCAGATAAAAATTATACCTATAGTATTATTAGAACTATTTAACACATACACACACAACGAGGTAAAAACCAAAGTCCTAATATCAAAACCTAGAAGTTTATCAAAATTTTTAACAGTAGCTGGAGTTAAGAATTGGATATGTAAATCTTTTTCTTTCCTGTTTTTCTATATATCTCCTATTTTATGTAATGGGAGACTTGAATATTATATGTGAACCTTATTCCATAAATTCAGATGTGCAAGAAATGTCATATTACTTTCATTAAATCAAAATAAACCTGACTTGAGTTTTCATCCTGCAGGGCTGTTGGGAGATTTTATCTTAACTATTTTGTCTCCACCCCTCTGGACACACTAAAATCCTGAAGGTTCGCCTAACAGCCATAAAACAAGGGCTTCTAGTCTTCAGCTGACCCTTGTTCTAAGCCCAGCAGATCCGTACCCAAGCTCTCCAATCCCTACAGAAGGACATCTTCAAATCCTGAGCTGTCTTGGGCACAGGGTCTTTCCCAGGAGGGAGAGCGCTGGACAGAGGTTCGGGCTGTGAGCGCCGAGCCGGCACACCGCTCTGCAGTGCGCTTCCCTGAGGCCCTGCTTCCGTGATCCAGAACCCCAAACCACCACCCTCTTCCAACTCTCCACCATTTGTTTCCTGCCCCTAGCCCTCCCGGCCCTCCTTTACAAACCATTTGCATCTCTCCTCTTTCCAATTCCCAAGGAGCACAGGCCTTTGGAAAACACAAATCGGGAAGGGAGTTTGCCTTTAAAGAAAGTCCAGAATGACTCAAGAAGGAACTTCAGTGCCCGCAGTCAGGGTCTGCAATGCCCACTCTCTCTCCCTCTGTCCTTTCTGTAATTGCTGCTGCAGCCCTGCTTCCCACCTGTCTTCAGCCCTAATGTGCTCTCTTACCCCTGGGCACTCAGAAATGCTGTCCCCACCTGGAATATTCTTTTCCCATTGACTTCTCATTGCCTGACTGCCTTATACCCCCATTTAAGCCTTAGTTCAAAAGAGCCATCTCCCCTGGGAAGCTTCCCCTTCCCTTCAGACCTGGGAGAGCTTCTGTTCTGTTTTCTCTCTGTACCCTGCACTTGGCCATCCAGAAGGTCCGTCGCAGGGTGTAAACAAGCAGACATATTCCTTTATGTCTCTCTCTAGACTGGAAGCCCCATGAGGCAGGGGCCCAGTCTGGAGTGCAAAAGGTGCTCAGTAAGTGAGCAAATGAAGGTATGTCACCACCCCTTCCCATCCACCAGCAAGCTCACCACTGGGTGAGGCTGGAAGTATGGGAGTTTTCCTTTGTACATCTTTATCACCCCTGTAGCTTAATGCCATGGAATGTTGCTACCTGTTCGAGCACCTGACTCTTTCTACAGGTCTGTGGGTTGCTTGAAGGATGTGGCTATGTCTCATTTGTCTTTAACTCCCTAGTGCACAGCCCTAGGCATGCCTGCTACACAATACACACACTACACACACACACACACACACACACACACACACACAGTGTTCTTTTTGCTTTATTTTTAGTTATTAAATCTTTTTTTAAAATTATCCATTCTTCCAGAAAAAAACTGAAGTTTAATCTCATTGTCAACGCATATGTGATACAGACATAGATAAAGATAAATACGGGCTTCCCTGGTGGCTCAGCAGTAAAGAATTCACCTGCCAATGCAAGAGATGCGGTTTCAATCCCCGGGTCAGGAAGATCTCCTTGGCAAGGAAATGCCAACCCACTTCAGTGTTCTTGCCAGGGAAATCTCATGGACAGAGAAGCCTGGAACACTATAGCCCATGAGATCATAGACAGTCAGACATGACTTGGCAACTAAACAACAAAATAGATAAATACAGATATAGACTAGTAAAATTCTTATTACATTCATTTGAAGACTCAAGTATGAACAGCTACATACTTTTAGGAAAGAGTTAGGAGTAAGGATTTGCAGTACAGATATTAAAATGCATTATAGAGTCACAGTACTTAAAACAATGTGGTACTGACAAAAGAAATGAACAGATCAATGGATGAGAATTGATGGCCTAGAAACCTTCCCTCAAGTGTGCAAGCATTTAATTTATGATAGAACAAGCAACTAATCAAAAGGAAAAGATGGGTTATTCAATAAGTGCCTTTGGAAATTACTGGCTAATTAGGAAAAACATTCAAGTCATACCCATACATCTCATTCTATAACAAAAGCTATTTTAGATTAATTAACTCATTACATTTCAAAAATTAGTTGAGAATATAATAGCAATTAAGTTGAAAGAAATTTCAAAACAAAAAGTTAGTCTAAGCAATGAAAAGAGGAAAGATTAATAAAACTTTGCAAACATTACTGGCATTTTATGTGAAAATGTATTACCACCATAAACAAAAAAAAAAAATAGACAAGGATTTTTTAAAAGCACCATAGGTAAGGAATTAATTTCCTTCATGTTTTAAAAATTACTTAAAAATCAATGAAAGAGAAAAAAACTAGTTACCTACCAGGAAACAAAATCAATTAGTGATTCTTCTGGGTTGTGGGAATACTAGCAATCTTTACTTTTTATGCTTTTCTTTATTTTCTATACCTTGCAATAAGTATGTATTACTTTTATAAGCAGATTACAGATCAACAATATTTTAAAGCACATATTTTAGTCCAACAGGATGGGGTGAAGAGAGAGATGCAAAGGACATATGAGTTGACAGAATATTAATGCAAATGGATAATAAACATGTAAAATGATCACACTCAGAAGTAATTAAAAAACAATGTAATAACAATTTTTAAATGACAAAATTTTATAAAAGTGTATATGATTTTATGTGGTGACAGTAAGGAGAAATAGTATTTTTTTGTATATGCTGGTCATCATGTGAATTTAAAAAAAAATCCCTCTGGAAGGCAATTTGTCAATATACATACAAAATATTATTATAAGAACATATTCCTTGATCTAGTCTCACATCTAGGACTTAATCCTAAGAGTGAATTAGGCAGGTTCACAGTGATTTCAGTACAAGGCAGGATAATACAGAGTCCAGACTGGGATGTTGATGCCCTTCAATTAGTTAATAGCTGCTCCTCCATCTGAAACCAGATGATTTCTTTACCTTCCATGACAACCCACCTGGATCTTGGCACCAGGAATGTTTTTATTTTTTAACCTAAACTTGATGAGTTGTTGTTTAGTTGCTAAGTCTTGTCAGACTCTTTGCGATCCCATGGGCTGTAGCCCACCAGGCTCCTCTGTCCGTGGGATTTCCTAGGCAAGAATACTGGAGTGGGTTGCCATATCCTTCTCCAGGGAATCTTCCTGACTCAGGGATAGAACCTGCATCTCCTGCATTGGCAGGTGGGTTTTTTTTAACTGCTGAGCCTTCAGGGAAGCCAGACCTTGGACAAATCTCTGGGCCCAGCCACATCTCTTGAGCCTCATCACACTTGGCCCTGGCATGTTTTGCCATCAGCAGCTCCCTCTCTAAATGGGTTGGTCTGATGCCATGGGGCAGGGATCTGGGAAGCCATCTTGTAGACCTGGAGGAAATCCTAGACTGTGATCTAGGCTACGTGATCCTGAGCACGTCACTCCTAAAGAAGCACGTATCTTCTATATGCCAGGCCATGTCAAGATCTGTGCTGATGAGGAAGCCACCTGGGATGGACTTTGTATATTGATCGCTTTATCTCTAAACAGTGATAACATGGTTACTCACCTCCCCACTGCCATCTACCATGAGCTGCATCAAAAGTCGATGTCAATTCTGCTACACATCCTATGAAGTTCTGCAAACCTGTAAACTATTTTTTTAGGGTCTCCCAAGTTATGCTGTGAGAACTGCAGATATGAGGACCACGTGGTTTTTTGCTTGTTTGTTTGTTTACTTTTGCCTTTTTCCCTAGCAAAGAGTAGCTAAACCTCTTGGAAAGTCCTAGTGATCACAGACCCAGCTTGGCCCTACCACAGTCACACTGCTGGAAATTGGCAAAGGCTTTCCTGGCACAGCTCTGTAAAGACAGAAACCCAAGAACCATTCTGGAAATTTCCATCTTGATCAAACCATCCCCATTACCATATGTGGTAATGTCCTTGTTGATACGTACTTTCCTCTGAATGTCAGAATCCTGGGTGCAAGTCTTGGGAGTCTTTCCTTTGCTTTTAGGATAGAGACTGACTTTTCGTAAAGGCAGGAATGTGCAGACCCCTGACTGCCTGCACCAATGCCCTCCAGCCTCCAGCCTGACATCAGCATACCACATACTCCCACACCAGGACCTTTGTACAGCATGCTTCTTTCACTCAACCCTCCTTGCCTCATTCCCTTTTCTTATGTACTAGTGTTTGTTTCCTACTAATCTTATATGTGGCCTCAGAAACATTTGTTCCTTAGAGAGGTCATCCTTGACCCCAAGGTTAGACAAGCTTCTCTTAACTTGGTCTCTGTATAGTTCACACAACTTTTCTATCATAAGCTAAGTATGTTCCAAGTAGTATGATTTCCTGATTCTGTGCTTATGTTGAGATGTCTGATTTTAGGCTTCTATAATGTTAATGTCTTATTCAGGAGGTAAGCTCCACGAGGCCAGGTTCCTATTGAATGAATGGATAAGTGAATAGAAAGAGGCTTGACCCGGACCAGTTCTGGAGCCTGGAAGAGCCAAGTGATGGCCAAACTGAAATGAGGATGAAGGGCCAGGGTTTGCCCACGGGCTGGTGGAGAGTGCTTCGTATGCGATCTGGACATGTTGCCCTGAATACATGAAGATAGAACAGAGATAACAGTGTGTGCTTCTGGAAAAAGATTTTCCAGAAGAAGTAGAAAATAAAGAAAATCTCGGTTCCTGTGGCCACAGCATGTGAACGGTCTCTCTCTCCATAAAACATTGATTCTATTTTACGCTCTTTTCTGTGCTTTGCCTTCTCTAGTGAGCACTCTGTATTCTAAATGTTAAAGTGAACCCAGTGGCCTTGACTGCTCTCATCTTTAACTGGAAACATAATTGCCTCATTAACCTTTGGTGGGAGGTTTGACTTTGCCCCACAAAGGTTGGAGGCCCAAGTTTCTGGGCGTGCCCATGGCCTTAGCTCAGTTGGTTGGCCAGAATTAATGGGAGATCAGCTTGATGGGGCAGAACTCTCATTGGCTGGCTGGGGGAGAAGGCATTATTGATTTCCATGGCAAAATGCTCTAGCTCCTTTGCATTTGGGGGTGTTCAGTTCAGTTCAGTTGCTCAGTCGTGTCCAACTCTTTGCGACCCCATGAATCGCAGCACGCCAGGCCTCCCTGTCCATCACTATCTGCCAGAGTTCACTCAAACTCACATCCATCGAGTCAGTGATGCCATCCAGCCATCTCATCCTCAGTCGTCCCCTTCTCCTCCTGCCCCCAATCCCTCCCAGCATCAAAGTCTTTTCCAATGAGTCAACTCTTTGCATGAGGTGGCCAAAGTACTGGAGCTTCAGCTTTAGCATCATTCCTTCCAAAGAAATCCCAGGGCTGATCTCCTTCAGAATGGACTGGTAGGATCTCCTTGCAGTCCAAGGGACTCTCAAGAGTCTCCAACACCACAGTTCAAAAGCATCAATTCTTCGGCGCTCAACCTTCTTCACAGTCCAACTCTCACATCCATACATGACCACAGGAAAAACCATAGCCTTGACTAGACCGACTTTTGTTGGCAAAGTAATGTCTCTGCTTTTGAATATGCTGTCTATGTTGGTCATAACTTTTCTTCCAAGGAGTAAACGTCTTCTAATTTCATGGCTGCAGTCACTATCTGCAGTGATTTTGGAGCCCCCAAAAATAAAGTCTGGCACTGTTTCCACTGTCTCTCCATCTATTTACTATGGAGTGATGGGACCGGATGCCATGATCTTTGTTTTCTGAATGTTGAGCTTGAAGGCAATTTTTTCACTCTCCTCTTTCACTTTCATCAAGAGGCTTTTTAGTTCCTCTTCATTTTCTGCCATAAGGGTGGTGTCATCTGCATATCTGAGGTTATTGATATTTCTCCCAGCAATCTTGATTCCAGCTTGTGTTTCTTCCAGTCCAGTGTTTTTCATGATGTACTCTATTTAAACATTTATGCACCTTGTCCTTCTGACCAATGAGGAAGCCCATGGGCCCAGGAAATTCAGACTTCTGGTTTGTGAAGAGGAAGAGTGATTCCTTATATTCCTTCTGGTTAAGTTCATCTTATGAAGACAGAAAATAAAGAAAAAAATGAGGTGGGTGGCTCCATTGGCTAACACTTTGGTAAGAAGAAGTGGGAGCTATTTTTGCAGCATCCACAGCAAACAAAGCTGGACTTCTACCCCCAATTTCTGAGCAGAGGATCAGTTGGACAAATCCTCCTGGGGGAGTGATTTGGTCTGATATTAGCAAAATATTCTGGATGATGTGAGATTCCTCAGCCCTTGGAAGAAAATGGGACAAACCCAGCTGGAACCCTAGGGTGTCTAGCTCTCTGTGGAATAATTTACAGAGATTATCTCACTTAATCCTCACACAGAGCTTTCAAGACAGACATGATGAGTCCACTGAGACTAAAAGATAAAGTAATCTTCCTTGGTAAGCAAGATACCAGAGACACAAACAATCCTACTTATTCCATTCAAGGTCTGTGCTTGACTCTTGCTAAGACCACTGGATGTAGCTCTCCCATTGGCTTCCTTGTGAAACTTGTGGACACCACAGACATGCTACTGCTGAGCCTCTCCAATTATAATGTGGACATCAGTTCAGTTCAGTCTCTTAGTCATGTCCTACTCTTTGAGACCCAATGGATTGCAGCATGCCAGTCTTCCCTGTCCATCACCAACTCCCAGAGCTTGCTCAAACTCATGTCCATCATAAAACCCCAATTATAAAGTGGACATAAAACCCAGCTATGAAGTGGACACAAAAGCATCTCCAAGAAGATGGAGTTTTCCGGAGTTTCTTCTACCATCTATTTGGTAGTCCTTAAAAAATACTAAGTATAATGAAAAAGCATCTTTAATAGGCAAAGGTCAAATGTGGAAATTTAGATCACATCATAAAACTTGACAAATCCTCCTGACTTCTATTCCAAGCCCTTCTTCCCAGTGCTCAGGCCGAGAGAATCCCATCTTGGCTGTGCTGCTGCCACACCATTGGTGAAAACAGCCAGGCGTTCATTCATTCATCCTTTAGGCATTTCCTTGGTGCTTCCTATTAAGGCACAGGGGTGTCTGTCAGCGGTCCTGCCCTCTGGTTGATCCTTGGGTGTAGTGTACCTGTCCAAAGACATGCACGTGGCCACATGCTGTATGAACCAGGTGCTCTGGAGCCGAGAAGGGCCCTGGCCTTGTTCAGCAAAACTTGCGCCTTTCTCACAAGACTCCGGGGGCATGGGTGCATAGACTCCCTCACACCTGCTCCCTGGGTTCCAGTCTCCCCTCTGTGAGACGCTGTTCCCCCACATCACTACAGGGTTTGCCTCTGGCTCCTCGGGTGCCATGGAGAGCTGGAGGCGTGCCCTTGAGGGATGGGAATATTTTAGGTTGAATAGAACTCCTGCTGATGGTCTGTGCAGCTGGTTCTCACTCTTGGCATGGCCATGGTGGTTCCCATGTCCCACCGGAAGACCCCTGCTTGCCACTGTCAAATATCTGATAGTTTAGCTCAAAATACTTAATATTTTAGTTTTTTTTTTTTTTTCTTTTTTTTGCCATTTAGAGACAGAGAGTTGCATTAATCATAGTCCTCAGCTCAGGGCACTTCATCATGGTCTTCAGTGTCAGGTCTTCTCTCATTTTTATTTTTGTTTTTCCCACAGTGTTTATACAGCAAACTTGAAAGACATTTACAGTGAACATCTGTGCACCTTCCACCTAGATTCTACCTCCATACATTACTACAGTTTTGTTATCCTCTATGAATCCAAACGTATCCATCAATGAATATACTTTTGGGGTACATTTAAAAGTTACAGACTTCAGTACACTTTCCTGTAACTACTTCAATATTTACTTAAATATTTGTTTTCAGTTCTTTTGCTCTTTTATTGTAAATATATATATATATACAATGAAATGCATGAGTAATAAATGTATTCATTGTGAAGCTGGGGCAAATACACGCACCAGTATATCCCTCTTATCAAGATATGGAACATTATCGTCAATCTAGAAATATCCTTAATTTCCTTTCAATCCATCTTCTACAGCATTCCTTAAAGGCAGCCACTGTTCTTACTTTTTTCCACCATAAATTAGTTTTCCCTGCTCTGAATTTTCAAGCTTCATCTATGATGTTTTACAAATCAATACTGTGTTCCTTTTTATTTCAGAGTAGAATTCCAGTATATGTATAGTTCATAGAATTCTCCAGGCCAGAACACTGGAGTGGGTAGCCATTCCCTTCTCTAGGAGATCTTGCCAACCCAGGGATAGAACCCAGGTCTCCCGCATTGCAGGCAGATTCTTTACTAGCTGAACTACTAGGGAAGCTTATATGAATATACCTCAGCTTATTTATCCATCTTTTTAGGATGCGGCCACCTTTTAAATCAAGCTTGTATGAAGAAGTCTTGGTGTAAACATGTTTCATTTTCTCCTTAATAAATACCTAGGAGGGGAATTATCAGGTCACAACCTACGTGTATGTTTAGTTTTATAAGAAAATACCAGAAACTTTTTCCAGAATGTATGTACCATTTTACCTTCCTATCAAAAATTCATGAGAGTTCTGGTTGCTCCATATCCTTGCCAATATTTGGTGGTATTAGATTTAATCTTGTGTATTCTGACAGGTAATCAGTGGTATATGATGGTAGTTTTAATATACATTTCTCTAAAAAAGAATGATGTTAATATTATTTCATACATTTATTGGCCATCATTTGTCTTTGGGAATTATCTGTTTAAAAAGTTTGTCCATTTTTAACTGGATTATTTATCCTTTTATTATTGAATTGTGAGAATTCCTCACACTATCTTTTGTGAAAAATATTTTATATATTTTTTTTCCAGTCTGTGGCCTCCCTTTATTAGTGGTTTATTTTGATGGGCAGATATTTATCATTTTGATGACTGTAAATCATCATGGCTTCTTTTTATTGGTTATTGTTCATGGTGCTCTCTCAAAGAAATTTTTGCCTATTCTCAGTTCACAAAAATATTCTGTTTCCCTTTAAAAGTTTCGTAGTTTTTGTTTGAATGTTTAAGTCTATAATTGAATTACTTTTGTGTGTGATGTGAGGTAGGAATTGGGTCTCACTTTTTTCCATATGAATATCCAGATATTCAAGTGCCATTTGTTAAGAGGACTTCCCTTTCCCCACCATATTGTTTTGGCACCTGTGTCAAAAATCAAACAATGGTATAAGCGTGAATCCATTTCTGGGTTTATCCTCTAACAAAAAAAAAGTATTTTCTTTCATTCCTATTCTCCACATCCATTTCCTTCCTCCAAAATGAGATTCCATTGCAATGTGTTCAAAGCATACGTTTCACTTGTAAATGTTCTTGTAAAATATGTATTTTTACTTTGTGCATAGGTATTTTTAATTATGCATATAGTATCTAGCTCTATATTTTAATTATATTTATGGTTTACCTTTTAAAAATAAGATATATATATATAACATATATATTTTAATGAATTTTTATTAGAGTATAATTGCTTTACAATGCTATGTTTGTTTCTACTGTACAGTAAAATGTCAGCTGTATATATACATATATCCTCTCCCTTTGGATTTCCTTCCCTTTCAGGTAGCCATAGCGCATTAAGCAGACTTCCTTGTGCTATCTATATGCTGCTGCTGCTGCTGCTAAGTCGCTTCAGTCATGTCTGACTCTGTGCAACCCCATAGACGGCAGCCCACCAGGCTCCCCCGTCCCTGGGATTCTCCAGGCAAGAACACTGGAGTGGGTTGCCATTTCCTTCTTCAGTGCTATATATATATATATATATTCTCATTATTTACCTATTTTATACATAATATCAATAGTGTACATGTGTCAATTCCACTGTCCCAATGCCTCCCATCCTTCTTTCTCCCTTCATATCAAGTATTTGTTCTGTATGTCTGTGTCTCTATTTCTACTTTGCAAAAGGGATCATGTATACCGTTTTCATAAATTCCACATACATATTAATACATTAATTGTTGTTCAGTCGCTTAGTCATGTCAGACTCTGCGACCCCATGGACTACAGCATGCCAGGCTTCCCTGGCCTTCATCATCTCCTGGAGCTTGCTCAGACTTGTGTCCATTGAGTTGGTGATGCCATCTAACCATACATTAATATATGATATTTGTTTTTTTCTTTCTGACTTACTGTATGATACTCTCTGGGTCCATCCATGTCTCTACAAATAGCTCAATTTTGCTCTTTGTTATAGCTGAGCAATATCATATTGTATGTATACATCACATCTTCTTGATCTGTTCCTCTGCTGATGGACATTTAGGTTGATCCCATGTCCTGGCTATTGTAAATAGTGTTGCTATGAATGATGGGGTGCATGTATCTTTTTGAATTATGGTTTTCTCTGGGTATAGATCCAGAAGGGGGATTTCTGGGTAATGTAGTAGCTCTATTTTTAGTTTTCTAAGGAACCTCCATGCTGTTCTCCATAGTAGTTGTATCAGCTTACACTCCTACTAACAGTGCTCAAAGGTTCCCTTTTCTCCACATCCTTTCCATCATTTACTGTTTGTATGTTTTTTGATGTGACCCTTCTGACTGGTGTGAGGTTATACCTCATTATAGTTTTGATTTGCACATCTCTAATAACTGGTGATGTTGAGCATCTTTTCATGGGCTTGTTGGACATCTGTTACACATATATTTTTAATGAACCACTGACATTATTATGAGTGCATCTTACCCATCTGGTTTCAGCAAAACACTCTATTTGGTGAGCTGTGGTAGTTTACCTCTCCACTCTCTCGGTGTTGGACAGCTGCTCATCTTCCATTTTCTACCACCCAATCTGTACTTCGGTGGCATTCCCATGCAGTTCCTGGAGACCTGAATGAGAATTTCTCTGTGGTCAAGAAGACTGCATCTTCTAAAAATGGCCACCACAACACCCCCCATCCACCCGCTCTTCTATGATGTGATGCTGACCCCTGGGCCACCCCCTTCATTGAGAGCTGGAGTCTATGTCTTCTTCTCTTGATCCTGGATGTACCTTTGTAACTTCCTTGAGCACTAGCATAGCGTGGAAACGAAGCCATGTAGCATCTGAGGCAAGGCTCCAAAAGTGCCATGCGTTTCTTCCCTGACCATTGGCTCTTTGGAACCAGCTTCCATGCTGAGTGAGAGCCAAGAAACATGGACAGATCACAGGTCAGAATTCTGCCCAGCAGCCTCGACTAGCTGACGGCCAGGAACAAGTTCCAGGCAAGAGAGTAGGTGTCTGATGGTTCTAGCCCCCAGCTATCAAGTATCCCCCACCTCCATCCTTTGAGTCACCCTAGCCGGTGCCACAAAAATTAAAGATGGTTTTCTCAACCAAGACCTGCCCAAATGGAAGACTGGTGAGCAAAATGATTTTTTTTTTTTTAAAGCCACAAAGTTATGCAATGGCTTGTTATGCAGTAAAAAATAGCTGGAGTGTATGGACTCAGTATATGCATCTTGATTAAATCTTACAGATCATGCCCACAGAAGGCCAGGGTCCTACTCTCCCATTGTCAGTACAAAATGCCCCTCTGTCCTCACGTTCCTGCTCCTACTTGGTATTGCCTCTTACTAATGTTTGTCTAATAGTTGCCAAGTAATAGCTCATTAATTTAATTTGTATTTATCTGATTACTAATGACTTTGCTTGTTTCTTCATATGCTGATTAGCTTTTGGTTCCCCCTTCTAAAAATTGCCTGCTCATACGCTTCCTTCCTTTTTCTAGCAGGTTGTTATCTTTCTGTTTGTTTTGTAGTCATGATACAAGTCTGTTATCAATGGTAGACATTGCAAATATCTTCTTGTTTCCAGTCATCTGTCTATTAGCTTTGACAGTTGTCTTCTATACTTAGCAGACATTGGAGAAGGAAATGGCAACCCACTCCAGTATTCTTGCCTGGAGAATCCCAGGGATGGAGGAGCGTGGTGGGCTGCCGTCTATGGGGTTGCACAGAGTTGGACACGACTGAAGTGACGTAGCTTAGCTATACTTAGCAGACAGACGAATAGTATTGACAAGAGAGATTCCATGAAGAAGGAACCCCATCTGTGCCTTAACTGCCCTAAATACCTCAAAGGAGTTCTCAATAACATTTTCACATTTTCTTACATTTCTATATAATTTTCCAGTATTTTTTAAAAAATAGGTGCATATATATGTGCTTATTTAATCATCAGGATAACCCTGAAAGATAGTTAGCATCACTCTCCTTGTCCATTTTACAACCTGATAAATGAAGAGCTAGCGATTTGAAGTGACTTGTCCAAGGCCACACAGCTCTTAAATGTCATTTCAAAAGAAACAGGCCCCATTCTCCAGGGGTCCAATGGAATAGGATGAGTGCAGAGAAAGGACTTTCACTGAGTTGGGTGATGACCCAGTGCTTAGGAGAGGAAGTGGCTGCTGAGTGCATCAAAGTGACTCAACCTGAGGGTCAGGTCTCTAGGGACAAGCCCTACATCAGTGACCAGCTCCATGTCTTATGTAAGTAACATCTCCCCTTTATGCCTTGATTTCCACACCTTGAACTCAGCAGTGATAATGAAACTTACCTCTCAAAGAACCATGAAGATTAAAAGAGGTAATAGATATAAACTGGAAAGTATTTTTATCCTGAAGCTATATAGAGTCAGTTTACTTGGAGAAAGACTTTAGGTATGTCAGAATTTCAAGCTTAGCTCAAGTCCTAAAAGGCTGTGTGACCTCAGAGAAGCTCCTTTCCCTCTCTGGGCCTCTGGTTACTCCCTAAGACCCTTCCAGCTTAAGGATCATCTTGAACTTGAGATAGAGCCAGAATTTGCCCCTAGGAAAAAGGCAGGTATATGCTTCTGTGTGTGTGTGTGTAAGTATGTGTGTATAAGTGTGTGTGTAAGTATGTTTGTGTGCATGTGCTGTGTGTACATGTCTGTGCACATGTACTTGTACATTTGAGCATGGATGGATTTTTTACCATCCATAAGTATGAGCATGTGTTTTTGAACATGTAAATGTGTATAAATGTGAAGAGGGTATTATGTATGGAGTAAAACGCTATTTCTGAGAATTAATATATGTATCTGCTTCCCCTGAATTTCCTTCATTATACTCCAAACCCCTTCCCTCTCAGCCTGGACATTTACAAACCCCTCTTTCACTGCTTTGGGAGTTGGAGGAGGGTACAGAAGGCAGGTAATAAGGATCGGTGAAATGGAAATGACCAGGGCGGAATGGAAAGGTCAGGCTACATTCTTGCATTCTTTTGTTTTCAAGCTTTCAAGATCATATATAAAAAAGAGAATCTGAGGTTGGGCCTATGGAAGGAGGAGAGAGAGCCAGAAGGACAGGAGCAAACAGAGCCCAGAGCAGAAGTGCCTAAGCTTGAAGGGGGTGCTGCGTGATCCTTTATACCCAGCAGTGAGCACTGCCCCAGCTTGCCAACTGCCCCTGAACATCCAGCCTCAGCGGCTACCTAGAGGGGTGTTTGGGCTGTGTGTGTGGGGCTTGGTCCATGGGGCTGAGCACAGCTGTGTCTGCTGTGAGCAAAGAGTAAGGATGAAGGCTGTCCCCCTGGCCCCGGGTCTCGCCGGTCCAGGCTCTGATGGATATGAGACCATCACTCCCCTCTCCTTCAGCCCCCTGGGGCTCTGCCACTGGCCTGTTCCTGCTGCCACACAACTTCCAGAGCCACCTGGGCCTGGCAGTTTGTCACCACTAAAAGCCTCATATCCTGCCTCCCCCTGCACTATTAATCTTGGAAAAACGCATTGTCAAGACTAATGAAAAAGGGGAAGCCACCAAGGAGAAGGTGTCCGCACCTCAGGCTGACAGTTGTCAGGTGAGCTGCGGCGGCATCCTGCTGGGGACAGAGCTGGAGGGACGGAAGCAGGGGGGAGCCCCGGGGCGGTGGGTGGGCAGTGGGAGCTCGGAACCTGGGCACCGTGAGCCTGCACCTGCCGAGAGCAGGTGGCCCGCCGTGTGGCCGAAAGGAGGGCAAAGGACAGGAGTCGTGGGGCCCGGAAAGGACGTGCTGCAGCAGGACACTCCCAAGGAGGAGGGCCTCCGGACCAGGCCTTCTCACTGTAACTGAGACATTCTGGAAAAGAAGCCTCTGACAGCTGGCACTGAGCCCCCAAGCCTGCCCGTCTCTGGTCCCTCTAAGGTCACTGGGAGGGGTTACGATTGAATCCTGATCAGGGGCCACAAGCTGGCAGGCTTCAGACTTAACCTACTTCAAAGCTTTCACTTGGTTTATGGAATGTTTAAAATTCTCTGAATCAATTATGAAGTTTGAAACTGGGATATTCCATGTAAAGTATCAGATTTGCAATTTCTCTTGAAAAATTTAAGAAGCCTAGCCATTTGGCATTAAAAACAAAAATGAAATAATGCCATTTGCAGCCTCATGGATGGACGTGGAGATTATCACACTAAGTGAAGAAAGTCAGACAGAGAAAGACAAATACCATATGATACCACTTATGTATGGAATCTAAGGTGATGAGACAAACGGACTTGTTTACAAACCAGAAACAGGCTCACAGACTTAGAAAACAAACCTACCGTTACCAAAGGGGAAATGTGGGGGGCGGGGATAAATCAGGAGTTTTGGATTCACATATTCACACTACTATATGTAAAACAGATCATCAACAAAGGCCCAGTGTATAATGTAAAGAACTCTACTGAATACTTGGTAATAATCTATTTGGGAAAAGAATCTGAAAAAGAAGTGTGTTAGTCACTCAGTCGTGTCTGACTCTTTGAGACCCTGTGGATTATAGCCTGTCTGGCTCCTCTGTCCATGGGATTCTCCAGGCAAAAATGCTGGAGTGGGTTTCCATTTCCTTCTCCAGGGGATCTTTCCGACCCAGGGATCGAACCTGGGTCTCCCACTTTGTAGGCAGACTCTTTACTGTCTGAGCCACCAGGGAAGAGGTGAAAAAGAATGGATGTATGTACATGTATAACGGAACCACTTTACTGTATACCTGAAACTAACACAACCTCAACTATACCCCAATATAAATTAAATTAAAGAAAGGGAATATGGCCATGTGGGATAGATTCTACCATATGGCAGCCATCAGTCACAGCTGCCAGATCCTGACTGGCAGGCAGAGCTCCCCAGTGAGCCTGGACCCAGCAGTCCTCACCACCTCCCTGGTGCCACCCTCAGCCAGTGGAGAGGGCTTCCCACCATGCAGTCCCTTCTCTCTCTGTTCTTTTTCTGCCTTGAGAGCAGCTGGGGCTTTGTTACTGTGACAGTCTAGTGGACTGTCTTTCAACCTTCTGTCCCAGTTCCCCCCAGAGCTAGTTCCCTCTTCAGCCAGTGATGCTATTCAGAGGCCTCCCACTAAAGGTTCAAAAGAGCCCAAAGATCACAAGTTTCAGCTCCTACCCCAGCATCCCCCTTGTAATTTGCCCCGGAAGGAGACCAAGGGCACGGAGCACATCCAAGAGTCAGACAGCTCATCCTTGGGCAAGTGGGTCCTGAATATCCCCCATACCCAGATGTGTGCTAAGATGTGACCCCAAGGGAAAAAAAGTACCCGAAGCCATGAACAAGGTACGCCCAAGGCCGTGAGAGAGTGATCAAGCCCAGAGAGGTACAGAGGAAGCCAGGGTCAATCAGGAAGGCTTCCTGTAAGAGGAAGATGCAGTGGTTAAGAGCATAATGTTGAGGATTCTATCTTTCATGACCTTGGGCATGTCATTTAGCCTCTCTAGGACTCAGCTTCCTCACTGGAAATGAGGCTGATGAAGGTGCCTACACTCTGGCCCATATCTAGCCCCACCTGCTACAACTCTCAACTTCCCTGTCTTTCCTCCCTTTAGAGACATGACTTGCTGGAATGAAGTCTTCCCAGGCCTTCTTAAGGCTGGTCCTCTCTGCTCTGTGTGCAGTTTTCAGCTTTAAGGATTCCGTATAAGCCATATTGGAGGGGACCAAAAAATACTTTTTGTTTGGCTGAAAGTGGGGGAGCCACTGTGAAAATTCCTGTGGAGGTCAAGGCTATTTCTAGGTGGAGGGGATGAAGGAATGAATCAGCAAGATGTTACTTGCAGGTTGAAAAGCAAAATATTCAGCCAAAGTAGTTATAATATTTCTTCCACTTCTCCATGCCCTAATGTCCATCCCTTACATTTGGGGTGGAGGTCTGTAGTGCTTGGAGACAAGAACTAGAAAAAGTTTTACTAACCTCAGGCTTCCCTGTGGCTCAGATGGTAAAGCATCTGTCTGCAATGTGGGAGACCCAGGTTCGATCCCTGGGTCAGGAAGAGGCCCTGGAGAAGGGAATGGCAACCCACTCTATTATTCTTGCCTGGAGACTTCTGTGGATAGAGGAGCCTGGCAGGCTATATAGTCCATGGGGTTGCAAAGAGTCAGACACAACTGAGCAACTAACACACAATTTACTAACCTGAACAAGCAAAAGCATACCCTAGACCAGGGAAAACTGGGCATCAGAAAATGAGCTAAGGGTCATGTTGATGTACGGCAAAACCAATACAATATTGTAAAGTAATTAACCTCCAATTAAAATAAATAAATTTATATTTAAAAATTAAAAAATTAAAATTAAAAAAAAAAATGAGCTAAGGGTCAGAGTGATCTCCAAGCTGAACAAGGATCACTAAAGCTGCACCAGAATTTTAAAAACATCTATATCATGTAAAAGTGAATCTTAGCTTCTTTGTGAATCTCACACCCCATTGGCATCTGGGGAGAATGATATCCTTCCCACTCACTCCTTTGCCCTCCCCATCACCCAGGAGAAGTAGCAGAGAGAAGGACAGCCCCTAGCCCATGGGGCCTTGGGTGGGATTTCTGTCTTCAGAGCCTCTTTAGGTCATCTGTGTGGCTGGAAGGGCCCCATTTTTCTCATAGGAATAAGGAGGAAGGCACCATTCAGTCCCTGGCTGGATTCTGATATTGGATCAATCAGACAGCATCCTCTGAAGGTCTGAGCAGTCCTCAGACACAGGCACCTGTATTTTAACATCCGGAGGCAAACTCACTGGTGTCGTTTCCCCAGCTTCTCTGCATCTGCCCTTTCCATGCACACAGAAGAATCTTCCGTTTCAGTGACCTTCTCCACCCATATTTCATGACTTGGCGACAATCTTCTCCTTTGAGTTTTGAGCTGTGGCCACATCTCCACCCTCAGTATCCATTGTGCCTCTACTGCAAGCTCTTTGCAAATTTCCGGTGAGTTGGGGGCTGGTTGGAAATGGCAACCCACTCCAGTGTTCTTGCCTGGAGAGTCCCAGGGATGGGGGAGCCTGGTGGGCTGTCGGCTATGGGGTTGCACAGAGTCGGACACGACTGAAGTGACTTAGCAGCAGCAGCCAGCAGCAGACAGAAGAGGCTGTGACAAAATCAATCACTTTTTCCCCATTACCCACTGAGATCCTGTCTCTGTGAGGTTTCTTCTGCTTGGTGGCTTTTCCCCAAGGAAGCCAGGAGCAGCGACACTTCATTTCCTCCTCTTTTGCCAAGAGCTGGGTGGTCTCATTGTTTGCTGCTGCCCATGCTTGCAGTCAGGCTATCTCCCACCCATACGCACACGCCCAGAGTGCTGGGACAGTGTGGGCACAGAAAAGGAGCTCAGTGGCTGCTTGCAAAAAGGATGCATGAGTTGCAGAGATGCCCCTAGACCCGTGCTACACGTGTGTATGGAGACCGGGTCATTCGCACAGAGGTCACAGTTGGGAGCAGGTGAGAGTATGACCCACACAGAATGCACTTTGGCACCCTTGAATCCCCCCACCAGACTCATCTGTGCTATACTTTAGCTGCTTCAGTGTTTCAGTCATTCTACCAGGGCTGCGAGACACAAGAAAGAAAAGAAGGAAGGGAGGGAAGGAGAAAGAAAAAAAGATTTCTTTCAAATTAATCAATTGCATTTTTTTTTCTTATTGCAATAGAGTGGGCATACAATATTATGTCAGTTTCAGGTGCTAAGACTTCTTTTGAATAGTATAGAGAGACCTGAGTGGAGTGTGATATCCAAATATATATTTTTAAAAACACAGAAAGGAAAACCATCACAGATTTGTTGGCAAATTTGCTGTTCCATTCAAGCCCTGTCCCTAGTGTCCATCACCCTGAAGTCAGGATGCCTCACCTGGGAGCAGCCAGGGGAAGCCTGCGCTCTGCCATGGTTACTGCAAGAGCCTTGGGATGGGCATTAGCAGAAATCCTCCTTTTGTGCTCTGTTTTCTGTAGAGGAACATGGACCCCTCTGGCTAACCCTGGGATGTGAATCATATGACCCAGCTCTTAAATTCTCTCACTCTTCCTCCCCTTTATTGACTCCCAGAGTTAAAAATCCCTCTGCACAGTTCTACCCAGGTGGGCTGTGTCCGTCTGTCGTTCTTACAGGTTTCACACTCTGCTGTCTTCAGCTGTTCGGGGGAGCCCCTTGCTGCATGAGGCGGACTCTGGAGAGCTGCGTGTGGCGAGGGTAGACAAAGGTGCGTGGTGGTTTCCTTAGTAACCTGAGCTCAGGGAGAGAGTCTGGCTGGGGGCACAGGGCTCTCATGGGTGGGTTGGGGCTGGCCTCTTTATCTGGGCTCTGGGATGGATGCTGGCCTGACCATGCCCAGGAAAATCTCACAGAGCAGTAGTTTGAGTGACATCAACACCATCTTAGTGGAGAGACAGGAGCTCTACTCTTTGTCTGCAGCTACAAGGACTGTTGGCTTCCTCAGTCAAATCAGAGGGAAAAAAACACCCTATCAGTCTGGCCATCGACCATCATTTAAGCAACTCAAACCTCAAACACCTCTTCCCCTCAATATGCACCTCACACTGGCTCCATCTAAAGACAAGGGCCCCCAGAGCCTCTTTAGATCCTGGAGTATAATGGCTGTGGCTCTCAACCTGGAGGAGCATGCACCAACATTCCCTGGAGGGCCGACCCCACCCCCAGGGCTCCAGATTCAAGAGGTCAAGGGGGTTTGAGAATTTGCATTTCTAACTAGGACCCGAGTGATGTTGACACTGGACATCTGGGTGCTACAGTCACCATGGTCTGAGATAACTGGTCTTGTTGAAAGTCATACGTTCTGGGCCAGGCCAGACATCCCATGCTCTTCCTTCTCCGCCTGTTTTCCCCTCTCCCCAGAGTCAGGTCACCTGGACAGAGTCTTTTTGGAGGGAAGGTACATGTGTACACGCTTTCCTTGTTATCCATCTGCTCCTCTCTCTTCCCTGATCATACATCTTGCTCTTTGGCTATTTGGTCCTCTGAACAAGTGTACTCGTTCAGGAGATGGTGTGTACATTCCACAAGCATCTTCTGCTGACTCCTCTGTCTAAAGAGCTCTCAAGGGAGGTGATTGGAAAAGGTTTGAAAGTGTGAGTTGCTCAGTCATGTCCAGCTCTTTGCCACCCTATGGACTGTAGCCCACCAGGCTCCTCTGTCCATGGGGATTCTCCAGGCAAGAATACTGGAAGTGGGTTGCCATTCCCTTCTCCAGGGGATCTTCCCAACCCAGGGATTGAACCCGGGTCTTCAGCATTGCAGGCAGATTCTTTATCATCTGAGTCACCAGGGAAGCCCTGGAAAAGGTTTGGATGATTCAAAATAAGGTAGCTGGGTGAATTGCCCTGGTCACTTGGAAGAGGACAATGGGCTAAGGCCTAGAACAGAAACCTTGAGATGCAGGATGAGCCGCAGGAGCACACCAGGTCTGGGGTGGGGGTAGGGCACGGACTCAGGAGCTAGAGCAAGAGACACAAGCAAGGGAGTTAGAGTTCAAGTTCAGCTGTGAAGGGAAACTCAGCACAGTCAGTGTTGCCACTCAGCCATCTCTTAGGATCAGCCACTTTAAGACCTGAGGACCCTTTACAATTGGATCCCCCATTACAGGCATACACCCTCCTCCTGAACAGTGCAGCATCAGCCACTCTGCTGAATTCTAAGTTTTTTTGCTTCTCATTTCTTAAAAGTATTTTTTTTTTTTCTGTAAGTCATGTGGATAACTGAATTCTCATAGTTTCTTCTTGCATAGGATACAATGCAACTAAATTCCCCTTTGGGGAGATGATCATACAGATGATAAATTGTGCAAGCCTGGCACTTTTGAGCGTGAAAGGGAACACATTTGTAACTATGGGGCAACAGGCAAATCTGATTCTGTGCCAGGTCAGCCAAGACTCCTGGTTATTCCTCTCTAGGAGCTGATGGTGACCAGAGAGATGCTGTGGAACACATTGTCCACGTCCTCCAAGAGAATGAGGGAGAGGAAGAGGAGTGGGGTAGAGAGGCCCACCACCGCTGACAGGGCAGGTCACACGATGCAAAGGAAGCCCCAAGATCCCCAACCACACAGACCAGGAGAGACCAGGGCTGTAGTCCATAGGCTGATAGCATGACTAAGCTGAAGAACGCTTCTGGAAAGGTGGGGTGCTCCTGGTGTTTTTGCCATCTCTGCAAGGAACTATTCTATGACTTTGGGAACTCTCTTCATCTCTCTGGGGTGAGTCTCCTCATCCATAAATGGGAGTGCTGGTTCTCTGATACCTTGAGGGTGTTAGAGCATTGTGCTCATATGCTGTACTTCAATAGCACAACACTGCTTTGATTTAGAAAGGAGTTGGCCAACTGTCCTGTGGTCAGTATGACCCACCACTTGCTTTTGTCAGTAAAGTTTTATTGAAACATGGCCATGCTCTTTACGTATTGGGTATGACTGCTTTCATGCTAGTAATGGTTAAGTTGAGTCATTGTGACATAGACCTTATGTCACATAAAGATAAAATATTTACTATCTGGCTCTTTGCACAAAAGCTTTGCCAGTTTTTGCTTTAGAAGAAAGACAGACAATGATAAATCAGACTGTAAAGAATTTAAGACTCAAGAGGGTTCATGTTGAAATGGGAAGCTGACTCAGTACTGATGACCCTCTGGCATTTCCTGATGATAAAAAAGATATTTTGGGGAAATTTTTCAAAACTTTTCTTCTGTTAACTTTTATTAGGAAAAAGAAAAGTATCTGTGATTTTGCCCACCAGAGACTTCCACTGTCAACAAATTTTTTATTTTACAAAATTGAAATTGCAAAATTTTGTATCTTGCTTTTCACATGTTATATAACATAAATGTCTTCCTTTTGATCAAAATGTCTTTTTTATTGGCAAGATTGATGCCTATATAATATTCTGTTTGGGGGTTTATCCTGATACTAACAGCTGACTCATTGGAAAACACCCTGATGCTGGGAAAGATTGAAGGCAGAAGGAGAAGATGACGGCCGAAGATGAGGCATCACGACTCAATGGACATGAACTTGGGCACACTCTGGGAGATGGTCAGGGACAGGGAAGCCTGGCACACTGCAGTCCATGGGGTCACAAAGAGAAGGACATAACTTGGCTACTGAACACAACCACAAGGTTTACTTACTCATTTGCATGTTGTTCAACATGAAGTCTTTTACTTTTCTACTTGTTGTTGTGTTTGTGAATGGACAACATCACTGTGCTCAATACAAGCTGTTTCCTTAAGAGAAATTTCCGAAAAAGACGTCACTCGGTCAATGAAACAACTATCTTTTAACCCCATTGCTCAATTTATTGAGGAGGAAAAATCACAAAGTGGGCTTGAGGCTGGCTTCTGCCGTCTTGTCACTCTGGGAACCTCCAGCGAAGATCACAGCAAGCCCCAGGGAAGGTGGGGGCCCTGCTTTCTGCACACCATGGTGTTTTCCCTGAGAAAGTGCTCAGGCCTCCAAAACAAAATCAGAAGACTGAACAGAAACTAACGACATGTATGGGTTCACACGCCAAGGCAAACTTCTGAGCCCACACGTGGGAGGTCAGAAAGCTGGAAACCCGGGGGCCCCAACATTGACTTGGTGGCCCATCGTGGAGGCTGCGCATCTGCCTGCTTCCAGAGTCAGAAGGTACACATCCTTAAGCCTAATGGCGTAAATGCTTATTACACTCTGAGCTCATTTGTAGCAGAAGGCACCTACTACAATCCCACTCCTCATGCAAAATTGCCAATTTATGGCAATATTCCTTGTTTGGAAAACAAGAGTATCCAAACACTATAATTACAACGTGCGCCAGCAGCCGAGAGTTCCTGCATTAATGCAAAGGCTCCAGATACATTCGTCAAATAGAGTTTTTTTTCTCTTTGCCTTCTTCTCTGGGTACTTTTAAGTTCAGGGACAGAGAACATGTCTTCATTAGAAACATTAACATTCACAGGCTGTAGTAAATTTTGACAGTGAAAAGGTCTCTGTAACCTTTAGTTGTGCAGAAATTTACTTCCCAAGAAAATTACATCTGGCACTGTCTTAATTAATGCTAGCTTTCTTTTCTGAAAATTGTGGGCTTGTCAGTAAAAAAGGCAGAAAAACCTGAATTTAAAAGGCTGGACACAAAAGACGCCGAGAAATAAAGCTCTGTGAGATTTCATAATATTGCTCTGTTTTTGTTCTACAGTAAGGAGATGAAAAGATCTCATTTGATTTTGCCAAATGCAGCAACATACATGTAATGTAGAATTGATTTGCATTTTCTCTCTTTTGTCTCTGAGTTTTATCATGTAAAGCGTGCTTGGGAAGGTATTCTATTTTAAAAGCAATAGGTCAAATAAAATCTATACCTACGAGGAAGAAAAATAATGTATGACTTCATTTTTTATGTTGATGTACGGCAAAACCAATACAATATTGTAAAGTAATTAACCTCCAATTAAAATAAATAAATTTATATTTAAAAATTAAAAAATTAAAATTAAAAAAAAAAATGAGCTAAGGGTCAGAGTGATCTCCAAGCTGAACAAGGATCACTAAAGCTGCACCAGAATTTTAAAAACATCTATATCATGTAAAAGTGAATCTTAGCTTCTTTGTGAATCTCACACCCCATTGGCATCTGGGGAGAATGATATCCTTCCCACTCACTCCTTTGCCCTCCCCATCACCCAGGAGAAGTAGCAGAGAGAAGGACAGCCCCTAGCCCATGGGGCCTTGGGTGGGATTTCTGTCTTCAGAGCCTCTTTAGGTCATCTGTGTGGCTGGAAGGGCCCCATTTTTCTCATAGGAATAAGGAGGAAGGCACCATTCAGTCCCTGGCTGGATTCTGATATTGGATCAATCAGACAGCATCCTCTGAAGGTCTGAGCAGTCCTCAGACACAGGCACCTGTATTTTAACATCCGGAGGCAAACTCACTGGTGTCGTTTCCCCAGCTTCTCTGCATCTGCCCTTTCCATGCACACAGAAGAATCTTCCGTTTCAGTGACCTTCTCCACCCATATTTCATGACTTGGCGACAATCTTCTCCTTTGAGTTTTGAGCTGTGGCCACATCTCCACCCTCAGTATCCATTGTGCCTCTACTGCAAGCTCTTTGCAAATTTCCGGTGAGTTGGGGGCTGGTTGGAAATGGCAACCCACTCCAGTGTTCTTGCCTGGAGAGTCCCAGGGATGGGGGAGCCTGGTGGGCTGTCGGCTATGGGGTTGCACAGAGTCGGACACGACTGAAGTGACTTAGCAGCAGCAGCCAGCAGCAGACAGAAGAGGCTGTGACAAAATCAATCACTTTTTCCCCATTACCCACTGAGATCCTGTCTCTGTGAGGTTTCTTCTGCTTGGTGGCTTTTCCCCAAGGAAGCCAGGAGCAGCGACACTTCATTTCCTCCTCTTTTGCCAAGAGCTGGGTGGTCTCATTGTTTGCTGCTGCCCATGCTTGCAGTCAGGCTATCTCCCACCCATACGCACACGCCCAGAGTGCTGGGACAGTGTGGGCACAGAAAAGGAGCTCAGTGGCTGCTTGCAAAAAGGATGCATGAGTTGCAGAGATGCCCCTAGACCCGTGCTACACGTGTGTATGGAGACCGGGTCATTCGCACAGAGGTCACAGTTGGGAGCAGGTGAGAGTATGACCCACACAGAATGCACTTTGGCACCCTTGAATCCCCCCACCAGACTCATCTGTGCTATACTTTAGCTGCTTCAGTGTTTCAGTCATTCTACCAGGGCTGCGAGACACAAGAAAGAAAAGAAGGAAGGGAGGGAAGGAGAAAGAAAAAAAGATTTCTTTCAAATTAATCAATTGCATTTTTTTTTCTTATTGCAATAGAGTGGGCATACAATATTATGTCAGTTTCAGGTGCTAAGACTTCTTTTGAATAATATAGAGAGACCTGAGTGGAGTGTGATATCCAAATATATATTTTTAAAAACACAGAAAGGAAAACCATCACAGATTTGTTGGCAAATTTGCTGTTCCATTCAAGCCCTGTCCCTAGTGTCCATCACCCTGAAGTCAGGATGCCTCACCTGGGAGCAGCCAGGGGAAGCCTGCGCTCTGCCATGGTTACTGCAAGAGCCTTGGGATGGGCATTAGCAGAAATCCTCCTTTTGTGCTCTGTTTTCTGTAGAGGAACATGGACCCCTCTGGCTAACCCTGGGATGTGAATCATATGACCCAGCTCTTAAATTCTCTCACTCTTCCTCCCCTTTATTGACTCCCAGAGTTAAAAATCCCTCTGCACAGTTCTACCCAGGTGGGCTGTGTCCGTCTGTCGTTCTTACAGGTTTCACACTCTGCTGTCTTCAGCTGTTCGGGGGAGCCCCTTGCTGCATGAGGCGGACTCTGGAGAGCTGCGTGTGGCGAGGGTAGACAAAGGTGCGTGGTGGTTTCCTTAGTAACCTGAGCTCAGGGAGAGAGTCTGGCTGGGGGCACAGGGCTCTCATGGGTGGGTTGGGGCTGGCCTCTTTATCTGGGCTCTGGGATGGATGCTGGCCTGACCATGCCCAGGAAAATCTCACAGAGCAGTAGTTTGAGTGACATCAACACCATCTTAGTGGAGAGACAGGAGCTCTACTCTTTGTCTGCAGCTACAAGGACTGTTGGCTTCCTCAGTCAAATCAGAGGGAAAAAAACACCCTATCAGTCTGGCCATCGACCATCATTTAAGCAACTCAAACCTCAAACACCTCTTCCCCTCAATATGCACCTCACACTGGCTCCATCTAAAGACAAGGGCCCCCAGAGCCTCTTTAGATCCTGGAGTATAATGGCTGTGGCTCTCAACCTGGAGGAGCATGCACCAACATTCCCTGGAGGGCCGACCCCACCCCCAGGGCTCCAGATTCAAGAGGTCAAGGGGGTTTGAGAATTTGCATTTCTAACTAGGACCCGAGTGATGTTGACACTGGACATCTGGGTGCTACAGTCACCATGGTCTGAGATAACTGGTCTTGTTGAAAGTCATACGTTCTGGGCCAGGCCAGACATCCCATGCTCTTCCTTCTCCGCCTGTTTTCCCCTCTCCCCAGAGTCAGGTCACCTGGACAGAGTCTTTTTGGAGGGAAGGTACATGTGTACACGCTTTCCTTGTTATCCATCTGCTCCTCTCTCTTCCCTGATCATACATCTTGCTCTTTGGCTATTTGGTCCTCTGAACAAGTGTACTCGTTCAGGAGATGGTGTGTACATTCCACAAGCATCTTCTGCTGACTCCTCTGTCTAAAGAGCTCTCAAGGGAGGTGATTGGAAAAGGTTTGAAAGTGTGAGTTGCTCAGTCATGTCCAGCTCTTTGCCACCCTATGGACTGTAGCCCACCAGGCTCCTCTGTCCATGGGGATTCTCCAGGCAAGAATACTGGAAGTGGGTTGCCATTCCCTTCTCCAGGGGATCTTCCCAACCCAGGGATTGAACCCGGGTCTTCAGCATTGCAGGCAGATTCTTTATCATCTGAGTCACCAGGGAAGCCCTGGAAAAGGTTTGGATGATTCAAAATAAGGTAGCTGGGTGAATTGCCCTGGTCACTTGGAAGAGGACAATGGGCTAAGGCCTAGAACAGAAACCTTGAGATGCAGGATGAGCCGCAGGAGCACACCAGGTCTGGGGTGGGGGTAGGGCACGGACTCAGGAGCTAGAGCAAGAGACACAAGCAAGGGAGTTAGAGTTCAAGTTCAGCTGTGAAGGGAAACTCAGCACAGTCAGTGTTGCCACTCAGCCATCTCTTAGGATCAGCCACTTTAAGACCTGAGGACCCTTTACAATTGGATCCCCCATTACAGGCATACACCCTCCTCCTGAACAGTGCAGCATCAGCCACTCTGCTGAATTCTAAGTTTTTTTGCTTCTCATTTCTTAAAAGTATTTTTTTTTTTTCTGTAAGTCATGTGGATAACTGAATTCTCATAGTTTCTTCTTGCATAGGATACAATGCAACTAAATTCCCCTTTGGGGAGATGATCATACAGATGATAAATTGTGCAAGCCTGGCACTTTTGAGCGTGAAAGGGAACACATTTGTAACTATGGGGCAACAGGCAAATCTGATTCTGTGCCAGGTCAGCCAAGACTCCTGGTTATTCCTCTCTAGGAGCTGATGGTGACCAGAGAGATGCTGTGGAACACATTGTCCACGTCCTCCAAGAGAATGAGGGAGAGGAAGAGGAGTGGGGTAGAGAGGCCCACCACCGCTGACAGGGCAGGTCACACGATGCAAAGGAAGCCCCAAGATCCCCAACCACACAGACCAGGAGAGACCAGGGCTGTAGTCCATAGGCTGATAGCATGACTAAGCTGAAGAACGCTTCTGGAAAGGTGGGGTGCTCCTGGTGTTTTTGCCATCTCTGCAAGGAACTATTCTATGACTTTGGGAACTCTCTTCATCTCTCTGGGGTGAGTCTCCTCATCCATAAATGGGAGTGCTGGTTCTCTGATACCTTGAGGGTGTTAGAGCATTGTGCTCATATGCTGTACTTCAATAGCACAACACTGCTTTGATTTAGAAAGGAGTTGGCCAACTGTCCTGTGGTCAGTATGACCCACCACTTGCTTTTGTCAGTAAAGTTTTATTGAAACATGGCCATGCTCTTTACGTATTGGGTATGACTGCTTTCATGCTAGTAATGGTTAAGTTGAGTCATTGTGACATAGACCTTATGTCACATAAAGATAAAATATTTACTATCTGGCTCTTTGCACAAAAGCTTTGCCAGTTTTTGCTTTAGAAGAAAGACAGACAATGATAAATCAGACTGTAAAGAATTTAAGACTCAAGAGGGTTCATGTTGAAATGGGAAGCTGACTCAGTACTGATGACCCTCTGGCATTTCCTGATGATAAAAAAGATATTTTGGGGAAATTTTTCAAAACTTTTCTTCTGTTAACTTTTATTAGGAAAAAGAAAAGTATCTGTGATTTTGCCCACCAGAGACTTCCACTGTCAACAAATTTTTTATTTTACAAAATTGAAATTGCAAAATTTTGTATCTTGCTTTTCACATGTTATATAACATAAATGTCTTCCTTTTGATCAAAATGTCTTTTTTATTGGCAAGATTGATGCCTATATAATATTCTGTTTGGGGGTTTATCCTGATACTAACAGCTGACTCATTGGAAAACACCCTGATGCTGGGAAAGATTGAAGGCAGAAGGAGAAGATGACGGCCGAAGATGAGGCATCACGACTCAATGGACATGAACTTGGGCACACTCTGGGAGATGGTCAGGGACAGGGAAGCCTGGCACACTGCAGTCCATGGGGTCACAAAGAGAAGGACATAACTTGGCTACTGAACACAACCACAAGGTTTACTTACTCATTTGCATGTTGTTCAACATGAAGTCTTTTACTTTTCTACTTGTTGTTGTGTTTGTGAATGGACAACATCACTGTGCTCAATACAAGCTGTTTCCTTAAGAGAAATTTCCGAAAAAGACGTCACTCGGTCAATGAAACAACTATCTTTTAACCCCATTGCTCAATTTATTGAGGAGGAAAAATCACAAAGTGGGCTTGAGGCTGGCTTCTGCCGTCTTGTCACTCTGGGAACCTCCAGCGAAGATCACAGCAAGCCCCAGGGAAGGTGGGGGCCCTGCTTTCTGCACACCATGGTGTTTTCCCTGAGAAAGTGCTCAGGCCTCCAAAACAAAATCAGAAGACTGAACAGAAACTAACGACATGTATGGGTTCACACGCCAAGGCAAACTTCTGAGCCCACACGTGGGAGGTCAGAAAGCTGGAAACCCGGGGGCCCCAACATTGACTTGGTGGCCCATCGTGGAGGCTGCGCATCTGCCTGCTTCCAGAGTCAGAAGGTACACATCCTTAAGCCTAATGGCGTAAATGCTTATTACACTCTGAGCTCATTTGTAGCAGAAGGCACCTACTACAATCCCACTCCTCATGCAAAATTGCCAATTTATGGCAATATTCCTTGTTTGGAAAACAAGAGTATCCAAACACTATAATTACAACGTGCGCCAGCAGCCGAGAGTTCCTGCATTAATGCAAAGGCTCCAGATACATTCGTCAAATAGAGTTTTTTTTCTCTTTGCCTTCTTCTCTGGGTACTTTTAAGTTCAGGGACAGAGAACATGTCTTCATTAGAAACATTAACATTCACAGGCTGTAGTAAATTTTGACAGTGAAAAGGTCTCTGTAACCTTTAGTTGTGCAGAAATTTACTTCCCAAGAAAATTACATCTGGCACTGTCTTAATTAATGCTAGCTTTCTTTTCTGAAAATTGTGGGCTTGTCAGTAAAAAAGGCAGAAAAACCTGAATTTAAAAGGCTGGACACAAAAGACGCCGAGAAATAAAGCTCTGTGAGATTTCATAATATTGCTCTGTTTTTGTTCTACAGTAAGGAGATGAAAAGATCTCATTTGATTTTGCCAAATGCAGCAACATACATGTAATGTAGAATTGATTTGCATTTTCTCTCTTTTGTCTCTGAGTTTTATCATGTAAAGCGTGCTTGGGAAGGTATTCTATTTTAAAAGCAATAGGTCAAATAAAATCTATACCTACGAGGAAGAAAAATAATGTATGACTTCATTTTTTTAGCCTTTCTCTAACTGCTCGTATTAATCGTAGCTAACAGGAAGAACCATAGCTGTGTTTTCTCATGTGAATTTTGGTGATCTGACATTACCTTTTCCTGGTGTGAAGTGGGTTCTAAATATGATGGGAGAGTGTGGCTTCACATTGGGATATTTCTGTTTTATGTGGCTCAGACTTCTATTTTGACAGCAAGATGCTCATGCTTTCCTTGGGGCTTAGGGGTTTGTTTTTAGGTTCATGGTTTCCCCCTTATTTGGCTTTGCATTTTGATGATCCAACATTTCCTTTCTACAGTTCAAGGAAGATGTCTCACACACTCAGTCCCAGGGACACATGCTTTGCATCACAGGGACGTGAAAAATACTTTAAAAACTGTCTTAGTTTTGCTGCATGCGGAGGAGGTAAGTGCAGGACTGAAAGAAGGTGGACAGCCTTAAAGAAGCTCTATCGTGGTCCAGAAGCTCTGTCTCCAGACTCTGATGACTTGTCATCAGAGAGAGAAGGTGACTTGTCCCAAATTGCAAGCAGAGCCGGGCTCACATCCCAGCCTGTGGGGCTGTGTCCTCTCGGACAAGATTCCTGGAAAACTCTCACCTGCTCACCTGTGGGACAAAGCCTCAGGGAAGAGAGATGTGATCAGTGTTCTTGATTTTGATCCACTGCCTCTAAAACAGTGGTACAGAATTGCTGTGGGGACCTGAGGGTTTTGGTGGTACTCAGCCCATGCTGTATCACAGCAAGTTGCCTGGAAAGCAAGGGATCCCCTCTGTGGGTCCCTCAGTCCATCCAGGGTCAGGGAGGAAGGCTTCCTTTGGCTCCAGCACATCTTGAATGCCTCCGTGACACGAGATAATCTCCCCTTTTAACAGAGAGAGCAGGCCTCAGGCTTCGTCAAACCTTCATATTGAGCTGGAATTTAATTACATGGTTTTGTTTCCATTATACTTTTTTTTTAATGGTTATTTCATATTTATGGTAAGTGCTATTAGCTTTCTATTCACGGTAATGATATAAAGCTTCCTTTAAAAATTAAATCTATTTAAGTGAAGACAAAGAAAAAAAAAAGAATGGCTATAAATTAAATAAAAATATGACGTAAAATAGATTACCAGTGGTTCTAGGGTGTGGCCAGAAATGGTGGTAAATGAGAGTTTGAAGTTCAAGTTTGGCATAAGTTGCTTTAGGAGAGAGAGGGCAGCGGGAGAGGCTGGTTTGGAGAAGTTCTGTTTGGGGCCCCAGGATTTTCCTGAGCTGTCCAGGACTCTTTCCACGAAGGTACCCATTACACATAATCTACTTGTGTTTATCAAATGATTAGTTGGCGCCTCTCCCTCCTTTAATAATTCACCGTAAAGCACATTGGAGAGATGCCCCCCTCTCTACACTTAACAGATTCTCCTGCTGCTCCATGACAGCCTGATAGGAGGCAATATTTTAAGATAAAAGGATTATTAAAATAGTGCATGTGCTGGAGTAACACTCCAGCGTGTTTCTTTATCTGAGTTGCTGTCGAGTGCCTTATAATTTAATAAATTATAACATATTTACAAATAACACCTCGGGTTAATGTCCTCACACATTTTTTACAACTTTGCATCATGTACTGAGCGAGTGGGAAAGTTGGAGAAAAGAGGTCTGAAAAGCAACAAGAAAAGGCCGGGAGCTCAGAGGAGCTCGATGGGAGTGAGTTTCCCCTGGGAAAGACGGCAGCTTGTCCAGGTTGCTCATGGGCGGTGGTGGGGGTGGAG
>SJYT01022874.1:139023-184145 GCA_006410635.1 Cephalophus harveyi
ATCCATCCCAGACTCGACTGCTTTCAGTGAGGCCAGTCCTGGAGGGCTCCCCGACCCCCACATCCCACACCAGTGCGTTCCAGCCTCACACACAGGGAGCACATCATTTCTGCCCTGCGCCAAGCTGCTCGGAGGGCCGGAGGGAAACAATATATTACTGCGCTCTTTGCCTAACAATTGGTAACACATGACACTTGTATTTGCCCCAAGATAATGTACAAATATGTTTTACAGGGTTTCCTAATGATAATCATGATATTTCATTCTTCTTGCCCTTCTAATAACGATAACAGTCAAGCATTATTATTATTTTTTAACTGTTCACAGCAAGTATGACATTCAGTTCAGAGAATCGAATGTCAGCAAGAAATCCATATGCACTCCCTGAAGCTGGGAGAAGCCCCTTCCATTTATTTTTAGGTTGCCAGAGAATGAAGCGATCTCACCTTATTATTTTTTTTTTCCTCCTGAGAAAGGTGTTTGGCATTCAGCGCCTCTCTGATGTTTATGTAATCGGGCCTGAGGTTTAGTCAATCAAGACCTTTTTGTAAGCCATCCTAATCAAAGGGTGGTGGCTTGATAGAGAAAGGGCTGAGGGCATCTCTGGGTGGGGGCTGTGGTGGGGGCAGAATTCCCACCTTGGAAGAAAGGCTCCTTTAATGGCCTGAGCTCTCAGCAAAAGAATCAACTAATTAGTAGGTAAAGCAAACATTTTAAAGTTCCACATAGACACAGAGATGCTAGGTAGAAATTGTTCCCGCCCCCTCCTGAGGGGGAACCCCACCTCCCCCCGGCCACCACCCCTCGCCCATGACAATATGTTTGTTCTGCCATATCCTCCACTTTTATGGAAGCTTATCTTCAGTGATAAACACCCAACGAACAGTGTATACATTCTACTATTAGTAAACAGTCATTCCAGGTGTGTTAAATTCTGCTTTTTGTTCACCAGAACCTACACATGAGAAATGAGGACTGATTAAAAACCAGGAAAGAAAAATAGAAACACAACCACGATAAAACTGAATTTTTTAAGTGGTGGAGCTGGGATTTGTTGTTGCTGGTTATTTTTTGGATGTTTGTTTATTTGGTTGCATTGAGTCTTAGTCTAGGCATGCAGGATCTTTGATCTTCCTTGCATCATGTGAGATCTTTAGTTGCAGCTTAGAGAGAACACTTAGCCACTGCATGAGGGATTTAGTTCCCCAACCAGGGATTGAACCTGGGCCTCCTGCATCGGAAACACAGAATCTTAGCCAAGCAGATCCATGGGGGATCAATGGAGCCAGTGGCGTCCATGGTGGTCAGTGGGGGTCCATGTGGAGCCACAGGGCCGTGGGTCTGTGGGAAGCAGTAGCAGATTGTCAGGTACTGTAGGGGTGCATGGGGGCAGAGGGGGAGTCTATGCAGGGATTTGGGGTCACGGGTAGCCATGGCTGGGGGGAAGGGGAGATTCTGCTGGGGTCCAGCTGATCACACCTGTAGCTGACCTGCTCAGGGTGTCCAGATTCCTCGCATGCCCTCCAGGCCTCCAGCAGCCCCGGCTGCCAGCTCGCTGTCTGTCTCGTTATGCCCTACCTGTCTGGCTGGGAACCGCTTAGAAAATTAAACACTGTCAATTTGAAAAATTAGAGATAAAACTAGAAGAGAGAAAAATCTGAAGATCTGAGATGAGCCAATTACTAATGTGAGACTTGGCTGTGAATGTTCTGGAAGAGAGGAACTTCTGGCCAGCGTATCTCAAACTTGAGTGTGCAGAACAGGGTTCGGTGGGGCTGCAGGGGCGCTGAGATTCTGCACTTTCTATGTGAGAGACACCTGAGGCATGTCAGTGCTCCGAGCCTGCCCAAGGGCGCTGGCCAACCCACAGAGGGAGATGAGCCTAGTCCTGGAAGCAAAGAACCTGAAGCTCAGGCTGTGGACCCCAGCCAGAGGGAACCAAAGCTCTGATGTCACAAAAGGTGGGGGCCCAAGGGGTGCCAGGCCACAGGAAAAGATGCTGCAAGCTCTCACCCCCATCCCTCCCACCCCAGAGCCTTAGTTTCTCCAGTAAACAAGAAACTTAGGGGGCTATCCTGGTTTCCTATATAGACAGAACAGCTTCAATATGCTTAGACGTATCAGGCTTGGTGTGGACTGAGGGAGCTCCTGCCCCCAGATGCCTTCTGTACTTCCTGGCAAGTCCCCCTTCCTGGGATGCCACCATTAGTATGGCATTACTTTGGGGACAAACGGGCTCACTTACAAAGAGTACCCCTGCAGAAAGAGGCCTAAGGATCTCCCTTCAGATCGTGCCGTCTCAGAGCAGGGCAGGTGGAGGGATTCTGCTGGGAGGGCACTCAGAGCACGTGCGGCCCTCTCCTCCAGGCCACCGCGTGAGCCCTGCCCTGCAAACATGAAGGCCTGCTCTTCCCGGTGAGGAAACTCTGTGTGCAGCCTCAACCTCAGTCCACTGTGCTTGTCCGAGAGGTGCGAACGCTTGAGGGATGCTCAGAGCTGGTGCCTCTGGGAGTCCCGGGGCCTGAGAGTATCCTCTGGTCCCTTTGCAAAGACTGTCATTTCTCTGGGACGATGCAAAGAGTACCATCCTTCGGTTCTCTGGCAGTTTCCTCTCAGTCCAGTTTCCAGGAGCAGAGACGGTCCTGGGAGTTGCCAACACCAACACGGACTCATGGGGGTCATGACTACCTGCTGGGACCAGGAGCGCTCCTTCCTCTGTGTATCCCCTGAAGGCTCTCTGGAACCCCGGCCTGGCAGTGCATCCAGCAGAGGGCCCCATAGATGCTCTTGGCTGCTGGAGACCCCTGGAATCTGGGACCTGGAAAGTCCCCTTTAAATCAAATGAATGAAAGGCTTTTAACTGGAGATCCGTGGACTTCCAGGCACAGGTGGATGAATTTTGAGAGGCACTGTGGGTCCACCACACTGACGTGAATTATTGTGGGTACTCGTGCGCGTCCATTTTTATAACATTCTCTAAAGGGCTTTTGATGCTCAAACAAATAACACAAAACCAAACCCCTTTACTTTCAGATTCTTAAGCTGAAGGCTGCAGAGGGAGTCTGGGTTCCTAGGGAAGGACTCCTTGGAACCTTCCTCCTCCACACCAACCTCACCCTCAAGCCCCTTTTCAGAGGCATGCCGATTGTCTGGAAGGAAAGAAGTAAGTCTGCTTCCTCCTTGGGAATCTGGGGCTCCCTAGTGAGACAGGAATCCCAGCCCAGGGACCAGACCTACCATTCAAGCAAGGGCTCTCCAAACTCAGCCTGGCCTTGGGCTGCCTCCCACACCCCCACCCAACCCCCATCCTCCCATCCCCATCTCACCTTATTATTTTTTTTTTCCTCCTGAGAAAGGTGTTTGGCATTCAGCGCCTCTCTGATGTTTATGTAATCGGGCCTGAGGTTTAGTCAATCAAGACCTTTTGGTAAGCCATCCTAATCAAAGGGTGGTGGCTTGATAGAGAAAGGGCTGAGGGCATCTCTGGGTGGGGGCTGTGGTGGGGGCAGAATTCCCACCTTGGAAGAAAGGCTCCTTTAATGGCCTGAGCTCTCAGCAAAAGAATCAACTAATTAGTAGGTAAAGCAAACAAGTTAAAGTTCCACATAGACACAGAGATGCTAGGTAGAAATTGTTCCCGCCCCCTCCTGAGGGGGAACCCCACCTCCCCCCGGCCACCACCCCTCGCCCATGACAATATGTTTGTTCTGCCATATCCTCCACTTTTATGGAAGCTTATCTTCAGTGATAAACACCCAACGAACAGTGTATACATTCTACTATTAGTAAACAGTCATTCCAGGTGTGTTAAATTCTGCTTTTTGTTCACCAGAACCTACACATGAGAAATGAGGACTGATTAAAAACCAGGAAAGAAAAATAGAAACACAACCACGATAAAACTGAATTTTTTAAGTGGTGGAGCTGGGATTTGTTGTTGCTGGTTATTTTTTGGATGTTTGTTTATTTGGTTGCATTGAGTCTTAGTCTAGGCATGCAGGATCTTTGATCTTCCTTGCATCATGTGAGATCTTTAGTTGCAGCTTAGAGAGAACACTTAGCCACTGCATGAGGGATTTAGTTCCCCAACCAGGGATTGAACCTGGGCCTCCTGCATCGGAAACACAGAATCTTAGCCGCTGGGCCACCAGGGAAGTCCCAATAAAATTGATTATGATAGAAGCTAAAGTTAGAAGAATACTCTTCACCTCCATCATCAAATTGCTTAGTCTTAAAGAATAATTGTTCAAATTAAGCTATTTTGAGATAATGACTTTTTTTTCTTTTCATTTTTTTGACGTGGCCAAACTTTGGGTTAAGTGTCGTTTTGGTCAACAGGTGGTGAGTTTCTAGCACACACTGAAACCCTCCACGGCCGCCCAAGCAGTGGCAGCCGGTGGCAGCTCTCCTGGTCTGCACAAAAGCCTTGGATCTGATTATTTAGGGAGCCGAGTATTTTTGTTGATGAGCAAAATGAAATCCTCTGAAAGCAAAATCAATCCCTTGCAGAGACCCCAGAGTATTGATCCTGGTGCCCATTGACAGACTTGGGCTGTTTAGTTATTTGGAATGACCGCACAAAATGAGCAAGTTGCTACAGTTTTAGAGTTTTGGTATCTATTGGCAACCCCTGCACTCATATGATTAATCACACATTCAAAATGTGCGCGCTGTGGAAATTGACTGCAACGCAGCAGAAACAAAGTTTTCAGTTATCCTCGTATAATAAATTGAAGCTATATCCCTAAGCAGAATTGTCTTCAGGATTCCAATTTGCCTTGTTAAAAGTGTTGTTTATACAGTAGTTAGCAAAAACGCAAGTAATTACATACAGAATTCATTCTAAGCAATTCTTTATTTTCCCCCATCCTTTATTGGTTTTCCATCTTCATTACCCAATATTTTTTAGTCGATCTCAGCAGAAACTGGACGGGTGAGATGTGGCCAGGCCATGAGGCATGGTGACTTTCCTGATTCAGAGAGAGCATCTGGTCAAGGGGACAAGGCCGGTGAGACTCACACAGCGGCTGGAGGCCTTCTGCCAGCTACAGGGCTGCGCTGACAAGCAGGAGGCGGAAACAGCGTGTGTGTGGTATTGCATTTCATAAAACAACATTTACCTCTGGAGAAGGTTTCTGCGGATTTATTTATTTATTTTTGAGCAGGACCACAGTTTTGTATACACGGAGTGGTGTGGCTGGCCACATCTGTTTCGGTTGCTGTAACCGGCGGGACTTTATTTCATAAATATCATCTGAGTCGGGAATACAGCTTTTGGAATGCAAATTATGTTTAAGTGAGTAAACATTTTGGTGGCTGGGGGCCTGGAGCATAGGAAGGGAGAGGGGCAGAGGGGAAGAGTTGCGGCTTATGAACTGGGTCCAGGTGGAAGGCGGGCCGGGGTTGGAAGGTTCCAGTTGGGGAGGGAAGGGGACAAGAGCAGCCCCCAGGGGAAGCCCTCCCAGAAAACCCCCAGCTTCCCAGAGGCTCCTGCTCGCTCTCCCCAGAACAGAGACCTCATCCATATCTATCAGGAGAGGCCTAATTATAGAGCTCGGAGATTTTAATGGCACAGGGAAATTTAAATGCAGTGGAAAATATGAATATTCCTAAGCCAGCAGTCAAAATACGAAATGATTGGCTTCAGAATCAATGAATTATAATTTCAGAGCGCGTCCTCAAAGGTGGAGCCTATGGTTCCCGGGAAGAGTTCTGTGCACGCGGGTATGTTTTAATGAACTTCACTTCTGGCGTTTGCTCTGGCAGGGTCCTGTTTCCCTCAGTGCTGCCACCTCTGCCAGCACCCAGCTGCTCCAGGCAGATAGCCGGGGACAACAGAGACCACCATGGGGTCCTGGCGGGTGAGCGGGCGGCCAGCACCTGGCAGGGACCCTTGGATCCTGGCTCCTCTTCTGCGGAGCCTGTGCAGCAGGGTACCAAATGCTGGGATGCTGGGGGAGTACGTTAATCGCCTGCATCCTCCCCTCCAAAAGCTGTATCCTTCTCCTGCAACTGACTCCCACATCTGTAGTCCTTCTAACTGGAGCTTTTCCTCCAGGCATGGCCAGGGGGTCCTTTGGGGACTCGTTCTCCCCAGCCCCAGGCACCCTGTCCACCAAGTTTCTTTTGCTCCTGAGGGCATCCCTATATCTTTACCTGTGGAAGAGGTAAGGATGTGGCCCAGCTGCTGTCCATGCAGCCCTCAAACTGGAGAGTCATCCCATAAATCCTGTTTTATTTTATGGACAAATAAATGCTGAGGTAAAATATTCCAGGACCGTAGCTTGAATACTTGCCATAGCAGCGGTGCTATAATAACCACGGTGACATTAATTTACTGCATTGTGCCGTGGGAAGAAGGAAGAAGGAGGGAGAGGGGCATTAAAAGAGAAAAATGACTTGCCTTCGAATTTATTGGGATTGGCCTCCCTCATTTTCAGCCATCATTAGTTGATTAGGCCCTGATGACAGTGTGGACAATTGTGCTGGAAGAGTTGGCGACGAGACGCCTTAAGGTATGCTGTTAATTGAGATGATGTTCATCCTGTAGTTACTGAACAGAGCTGCAGATGGTGAGATTGGCGGTTAGTGTGATGGTACAGAGCCGTGGATGCTCCGTGTCCAGGGAGTATAGGCCAGGGGCCGGAGGGCCTGGATCCATCCCAGCCCTTGAGACCACGCCCTGAGCAGCCTGGTCACTTCCTCTCTTTTGTAAACTCTGCAGATGGACCTGTCAAGAGGGGGAAAAGTGAGCTTGCCTTTCATCCCAGGAGCAGCTACAACCACTGAAGGTCCCTCCTATCACTGGGCTGTGAGGACTGAGGCTCCTCCAGCACCTCTTTCTCCCTGCCCGCCCCCCCCACTGCCAGGCATAGATGGAGTCTGGCAAGTGTAATCCCAGAAGGTTCCTGAACCTGAGCTGAGAGCGGGACCTGCTAGCTTCCCAGGCAGCCAGATACCATCAGCGCTGTAGTTTTCTTACTGGAACAGAGAGTGGGTTGCATCAGCATATCTGTTCACATAGAGGGTCCATTCTGGGCAGTGAAAGCCTTGAAACCCCGTGGTGGAGGCTGAATTGTTCACAAGCTCCACTGGCAGCGGCCTTAGCCACGTCTAGCCAGCAGGAAGGATGGCTCCAGTTACATGACCTCTGTGGAATGTTTTTAGAGACCCACACTCACTGTCCCCAGGGCTGGACAATTGCCTGCCTAAGGAGCGTGGATGAAGCCTAATGTTTTTTGAGTGATTTGGTAAGGGTAGCATCCATTCAAAGGCACTTGACATCCATTACCACATTTAACCTGCGGGCATGTCAAGTCACTTCAGTCCTGTCCAACTCTGAGTGATGCTATGGGCTATAACCTGCCAGGCTCCTCTGTCCAAGGGATTCTTCAGGCAAGAACACCGGAGTGGGTTGCCATGCCCTCCTCCCGGGGGTCTTCCTGACCCAGAGATCGATCCCTCATCTCTTATGTCTCCTGCATTGGCAGGAGGGTTCTTTACCACTAGGACCCACCTGGGAAGCCCCAGCTCCATTTAGGGTAAAGAAACTGAAGCTAAAAAAAAAAGGAATGCCTCAAGCCCTGTAGTATGTAGGAGATAGTGGAGGTAGGAGGTTCTGGGTCAGAGTGCCTGGCCTGGAATCCAGCTGCGCCTCTTGCTGCCCTGTGATTGTGGGTGGTACTTTGCCTCTCTTAGCCTTGGTTCACCACCAAAGACAGACAACAACACGTGCTGTGAGCTCGGTAATTTGTTAGTAGTTCTTATTGCCATAGTGGTCCTGGTTGTTAAGAACTGTCAGCTATTCATCTTCAAGTTCAGGTCCCAAAGAGCAGGAGGGGACACAAGACCGCTTCAGCTCTCTATCACACGAAGAGGAAGCACTTTCTCACTCACCCCCACCCTCCATGCCTGTCATGTCCAGACAACCAGACAGATGCTCAGGACTGCAACGTGACAAATCCACTCACAAGATACAGCTTGCTAAGTGGCAGTGGCCTTTTATTCCCTGACATCCTTCCAGACCCTTGAAGGGATTAGAACTGGATTAGTCCGAGATGAGCCTGGCTCTGCGTTATCACCTGTTTATAGGATAATGACATTATCTAGTTTGGCCCATAAGGGCCTCCTTCCATCGGAGCTTTGTTCTCTTTGATCTTAGAGTGTTGCAGGCAGCATATCTTTAAATCTAAACAAACCCACTGAAGCCTCAAGATAAGTGGTCAAAACATCCAGTGGGAAGAAAACAGATTCCCCCTTCCCGGGCTGCTCAAGGCCAACAGTAATTTTAAAACTGTGCAGACTTACTTTGAACCTAAAGCTTACTTTCCCATTTTCGACACTGGCCTCCCATTTCCCCTTTCACACATGCACAGCGCTTTAAAGTTTGCAGAGCTATTTTACCTTTGCTTATTAACTCAGTTGATTGGCAGGGTGGGTTCTATGCCTATTGTACAGAGGAGGACAAAAAACCCAGGTTTGGGAAAGCCCAGGTGCTTGCCAGCACTCAGGCCATTTCTAAGACCAGCACTGAGACTAAACCCAGTTCATCTGGAAAAATCCAGCATTTATTTGATCCAGTGTCTGTAGCCATCTAAGACCTGCCTCTCTGCCCAAACAGCTTTCCTGAAGGCTGATCTCTGCATAGAAACATCTGTTTAGACAGAGGTTCCAGGAGGTCCTTGGCCGAAGTTCCCTTCCAAAGCTCTCCTAACATCCGCTCTACAGTACTTTATTTTAAATCATCTTTATTGAAGTATAATTCAACGCAGTGAGAACTGTTTCAAGTGTGCCGACCATTTGTTGCATTTGGGAAAATGCATAGAGTTGTGTAACCACCTCCACGACCAGAATTTAGATTTCCATCCCTCCCCAAAGGCCTTCACGTTCCCTGCATTCAAACTGCGTATCCCGTCTGCAGCCTCTGACAACCCCTGTCTTTCTGCCACTATAGTTATGCCTTTTCTAGGGTCTTATGTAAAAGGGATCACCTGGTGATTTGATTTTATATCTGGCTTCTTTGACTTAGCAGCAAGTTTTGAGATTGTCATTTTGTTTTGTGATTGATTTGTTTGTTTCTTCTGTTGCGGAGTGATGTTCCACTATGCAGTTATATCACAGTTCTTCAATTTCCCAGTTGTAGACATCAGAGTCATTGCTAGTTTGAAGCCATTATGAATAAAGCAGCTATAAATATGGAGTGGATAGCCTATCCCTTTTCCAGGTGATCTTCCTGACCCAGGAATCGAACCCAGGTCTCCTGCATTGCAGGCAGATTCTTTATCAGCTGAGCTACCAGGGAAGGCCATATATATTTAGGTCCAAGTCTTTGTGTTATCCTTTCATTTAACTTGTGTCAATATCTAGCAGTGGGATTATTGGGTCAAAAGACAAATGTAAATAAACTCTGTAAGAAACTGCCTGTTTTCCAAAATAACTATATTCCCACCAGAAATGAAGAAGACATTCCAGTGGCTCCACATCCTCACCAACATTTGTTATTGCTGGTCTTTCTACGTTTACCTTTCTTGTGTGTGGACAGTAGGGTTAGGGTTAGGGTTAGGGTTAGGTCATTATGCTTGCATCTGCACCTCTCTAAGACTAATGATTTGCTAATGTCTTAAATTTTGGACACCTTTAGAACTTCTTTGGTGAAGCATCTGTTAGAATCTTTTACCCTATCTTCTAGTATTTGACTTAAAGTAGTTTCTTTATATATTCTGGAAACAAGTCCATTTTCGCACATACTTAGCAAATATTTTCTCCTCATCTGTGGCTTGACTTTTCATTTTATTAATTGTGTCTTTCAAAGAGTAAAAGTTTTTTTTAATTTTAAGTTAGGCTTACCAGTTTTTTCTTTTATGATTTGTGTTTTTGTGTGTTTTATTTAATCAATTTTTATCCCAAGGTTGCAGAGTTTTTCTTCTCTCATTTCTTCTAGAAGTGTTTGTTTTTAGGTAGAATGTGAAGTATGAGATGAGGCTTTTATTTTCCATGTTATTTGTATATTCATATTTGCATATAGTTATTTCAGCAGGATTTATTGAAAAGATTCTTTTCTGCATTGAGCAACCCTGGTACATTTGTGAAGATTCAGTTGACTATATATATATATGGCTCCATTCTGAATTTTCTGGTCTATTCCATTGATTTTTATACTAAAACTATACTGTTTTGATTACTGTGGCATTATATTATTCTTAAGATGTAATAATCTAAGCTTTACATCTTTTTCAGAGCTATTTTTATTCTGTAGTGATTTTGCATTTCCATTTACATTTTAGACTCAGCTTGTTAATTTTTAAACTAAATTAAGCTTACAGAAATTGACTGGAATTCTATTGAATCTATAGGTCAGTTTGAGAGGGAATGGGGTATTAACTATATTGAGCTTTTCAGTCTTAAGCATGGTGTATCCCTTGATTTATCTGTGCCCTCTCTACTTTATCTAAGCAGTATTTGTAGTTTTAAGCATATGTCTTGCACATTGTTCACTTTATCTCTAATGAATACTCAGTACTATTATAAATGATATTTTTAAAGTTTACTTTTATGAATATTTGTTTTACATTTTCACGTATGAATTGTATTTCCTGTTCATTGCTAATCTCATTTATTAAGTGTATCCTATGTCTCTATTGGATTTTCTTCATAGATTATCAAATTACCTATATGCCTTTTATTTATGTTTTGTAATTTATTGTACTAGATAGGGGACCTCTAGAAAAACTTTGAATAAAATGGTGAAAGGAGACATCCTTGTCTTCTTCCTAATCTTGAGGAGAGTATTTGATCTTTTATCATTAAGTTTAATGGTAACTGTAGATTTTTCACTGATGGCCTTAATCTAATTGAGGAAGTCAGGCTTGGGTGCTGAATTGGCTCAAATTTTTTTTTTTTTTTTTTTTGCATCTGTTGAGATGATTGCAATCAACTCTGCTCTGACACAATGCTTGTGTCTCTAAAAAACACCACGCTGTTCAAAATCTTGCAAAGAAAACTACAGTGCCTATGAGAAAATTGAGGGGTGTCACACTCCAAACTTTATCAGAGATAATATACAGAAAGGAGAACTTAATGAAAATAGTAACACCATTTTACTTGTGGTAAATAGTTGAGAAATACATAAATACTACAATAAATATAGCACTTTACCTTGAAAAAGATCTAAAGTTTGTTTGTGGAAGTGGGTCTCATATAAGTTAATGGGAAATGACCAAATGTGGGTGACCTGCCCTTGTTCTGGGGAGGACAGGTGACTCCTAACATAGGAGGTAAACTACAGCAGTTGGTAGATGCTTGAGGTATATGCCTGGTACTTTTTGTGTATTCCTACATGGCTCACTTTAGCTGGATATAGTTTTCTGCATTCACTTAGTGTTTTTCATGAACAAAATTATACGTAAACAAACACAAAATTCACATTATGCTCAAACTGTTCCCTGATGTATCAGTTATGTTGAAATAAATTGAAATTTCAAGACAAATGTTATAGTAGATCTGGCTGTATATGACTTTTTCTTTTTTTGAAGTTTGTTAAAAAGGTGAATGGCATTCATTATTGTTTGAATTTTAAACTAGTCTATCATTCCTTGGATAAATCCTATTTAATCATGATGCATTATTATCTTTGTATTTTGCTAGATTTAATTTGCTGAAATTCTGTTAAGGATTTCTGCATGCATATTTATGAGGTATATTAATGTATAGTTCTTTTTCATGGTAATGCTTTTGTCTGACTTTGATATCAGATTAATGCTGACCACATAAAGTAAGTTGGAACATTGTTCCTCCTCTATTTTCTCTTTGTGTTTGTGTGTGTGTGCAGAATTGACACACACACCAATTTTCATTCTACCATAAATGCATGGTAGAATTCATCATTGAAGTCACCTTTGGGCCTGAGGTTTTCTTTGTCAGAAGTGTTTAAATTATAAATTCAAGTATCTTAATGGATATATGGCTCTTCAGCTTATCTATTTCTTCTCCAATGTGCTTTGTTAGTTTGTAACTTTCAAAGAATTTGTCAATTTCACTCATATTGTTGAATTTACTGACACAAAATTATTCATAATATCTCCTTATACTTCCTTTAATGCCTGTAGGATACGTAGTAATGTCTCTTCTTTAACTCCTGATATTGGAAATTTATGTGCATCTTTTTCTTTGATTCATTGATCAGTCTAAGAGCTTTATAAATTTCAGTGATCTTTTTAAAGAAAACAATTTTAGTCTTCATAAAATTCCTCAAGTGTTTGTCTATTTTTATTCTGTTACTGTCTAATCTTTATTATTTCCTTTATTTTTGCTTATTTTTGTTCTCAATTGCTGTTCTTTTTCTAATTTATATGAATAAAGGTTGAATCATTAATTTCTTCTTTTAAATACGTAACCTACCTATTTTGGTACATTTTCATTCAAATCATTAGTTCATAATATTTTCAAGTCATAGTATTTTCTTATTGATCTTGTGATATCATCTTTTACCCATGGGCTATTTAGAAGTGTGTTGTTTAATTTTCAAACACTTTTGGATTTTCCAGATATCTTTGTGTTACTGATTTCTGGTTTAGTTCCACTATAATCAGAAAACATATTCCTTTCTACTTTAATTCTTTTACTTTTACTGAAAATTGTTTTATGACCCAGCATATGGGCTATCTTGGGGGACTATCTCAAAAGCACTTGAAAAAAATGTGCTTTCTACTGTTGCTGGATACTCTAAGTGTCTCTAAATGTCATTTAGTTTTGATTGATTGATGGTGGGAGATGTTTAACTGGATCCCTGGAGGAAAAAGGCCTTCGTTTGCAGAACTTGATGAATTTTGTGGAAATATCCTCCCATTCCCCAGTGGCTCAGTGGTAAGCAGGAGATGTAGGTTTGATCCCTGGGTTGGGAAGATCCTCTTGAAGAAGGAAATGGCAAGCCACTTGAGTATTCTTGCCTGGGAAATTTCATGAACAGAGGAGCCTGGTGGGCTACAGTCTATGGGGTTGCAAAAGAGTCAGACACGACTTCAGGACTCAACAACAACAATTGCAGCTCTTGATGACTTCTGTAGAAATATCCTCCCATTGTGTTCAACCTTAAGCTACCGATGTGGTGTCTTTGAACATGGACTTGGGAGGAAATGCACACAGATCACTTTCACTAATCAGGGCAAGTTGGCTAAAGTACCTTGATAACATTGTTCACATCTTCTATATTTTACTGATTTTGCTTTTGGTCTGACTGTTCTTTCAATTATTAGTACATGGGTGTTGAAATCTCTAAAAATAATTGTCAGTTTTTTCATTCTTCTCTAGTGTTCTCTCAGGTTTTGTCTTAATGTATTCTAAAATTTTATTAAGCACACACACATTATAAAATGTACCTCTTTTGCCCTGGTGATACTTCTTATTTTGAAATCTATTTTGTCTGATATGAAATGTAACTACCCCTGCTCATCTTTTGATTAGTGGTTAGGTATATCATTTTTCATCCTTTAACCTAAAAAATGCATTTATTTTGAAATAATTTTAGATTTGCAAAAGAGTTGGAAAGATAGTACTAAAGTTCCTTGTATACTCTTCACCCATCTCTTCCATACCTATGGTACATTATTTTCAAAATTAAGAAACGAACATTGATATATTATTCTTAACTAAAATATAGACTTTTTTGGCAGGGGGGCTCCAAGATCGCTGCAGATGGTAATTGCAGCCATGAAATTAAAAGACACTTACTCCTTGGAAGGAAAGTTATGACCAACCTAGATGGCATATTCAAAAGCAGAGACATTACTTTGCCAACAAAGGTCCGTCTAGTCAAGGCTATGGTTTTTCCAGTGGTCATGTATGGATGTGAGAGTTGGACTATAAAGAAAGCTGAGTGCCGAAGAATTGATGCTTTTGACCTGTGGTGTTGGAGAAGGCTCTTGAGAGTCCCTTGGACTGCAAGGAGATCCAACCAGTCCATTCTGAAGGAGATCAGTCCTGGGTGTTCTTTGGAAGGAATGATACTGAAGCTGAAACTCCAGTACTTTGGCCACCTCATGCGAAGAGCTGACTCATTGTAAAAGACTCTGATGTTGGGAGGGATTGGGGGCAGGAAGAGAAGGGGACGAGAGAGGATAAGATGGATGAATGAATGGCATCACTGACTCGATGGACGTGGGTTTGGGTGAACTCAAAGTCACTCACGGGAGTTGGTGATGGACAGGGAGGCCTGGCGTGCTGCAACTCATGGGGTCGCAAAGAGTCGGACACGACTAAGCAACTGAGCTGAGACTTATTTTGGAATTTTCCCAGATTTTTTATTAATCTACTTTTCTCTTCCAGGACCCAACCCAAGAGTTCACGTTTGCCTCCTTCATTTCTTTTGTTCTGTGGTATTCTCTGTCCTTTTTTGTTTATGCTTTGGAAGAATACTGATCAGGTATTTTATAGACGGCAGCTCAGTTTTGATTTGTCTGATACATTCTCATGATTATACCAGGGTTATAGAAGATGGATTGCTTTTCTCAGCACATCATGCTGGGGGTAAATGATATTAAGTTGGCACAAACATAATTGAAATTTTGGACTGTGAATTTTAAATCATTATAACTAAACTCAAACACATCCTTATTAATCAAAATCGGAACTATCATAATCAACACATTTTTGCCAATGAGAAATAAGTTTGTTTATTTCTCTAGTGTAAAAATCCATGCTTCGGGAGTTGACAAACTCTTGGAAAGCATTTTGTGCCTCGTGCTGGTTGTAGAAACGTTTTCTGTGCCAAAAGTTGTTGAGATGCTTGAAGAAGTGGTAGCTGGTTAGCGCGAGGTCCAGTGATTCATGACAGATGAGGCAAAACTTCGTAGCCCAATTCGTTCAACCCTTGAAGCATTGGTTGTGCGACCGTGCAGTCAGACATTGTCCTCAAGAAAAACTGGGCCATTTCTGTTGACCAGTGCTGGCTGCAGGCATTGCAGTTTTCAGTGCAGCTCATTGATTTTCTGACCATACTTTTCAGATGTAATGGTTTCACCAGGATTCAGAAAGCTGTGTGGATCAGAGGGGCAGCAGACCACCAAATAGTGATCATGACCCTTTTCTGGTGCAAGTTTGGCTTTGGGAAGTGCTTTGGAGTTTCTTCACTGTCCAGCCACTGAGTTGGTCATTGCTGGTCATCATATAAAATCCACTTTTCGTTGCACATCGCAATCTGATCAAGAAATGGTTCATTGTTGTGTAGAATAAGAGAAAATGACACTTCAAAATGATGATTTCTTCGACTTGCAGTCAGCTCATGAAGCACCCGCTTATCTAGCTTTTTCACCTTTCCAGTTTGCTTCAAATGCTGAGCAACCATAGAATGGTCAATGTTGAGTTCTTCAGCAACTTCTCATGTGGTTGTAATTTCAGCTTCAATGATCCTCTCAACTGGTTATTATCAACTTCGATGGTCAACCACTGCACTCCTCCTTTTGCAAATGTGCTCATCTCCCTTGCAAAATGTCTTGAACCACTTGTTAGCAGTTCCTGGGCCAACTGTATTGTTGATGTTGTGAGCTATCTCCACTGCTTAATGAGTCATTTTTAACTCAAAAAATAAAATTTGCTTTTTGTCTAACATCATTTCCCTAGCCTAAAATAAATATAAAATATATAGCAAATAATAAGTCATTATCAAAAAATAAAGCAAGAAACATACATTAAAATGATGTATAACATAACCACATTTATTTAAGAATGCATTCCAATATCAAATGACAAAGTTCAACATGCAAAACTGCAATTATTTTTGCAACAACCTAATATCACGTGATTCCTGGTAATGTTGATGTGGATCACTTGGTTAAGATGACATCTACCAGATTTCACCACTGTATTCTTTCTGTATTCTTTCTTTTCCATAGTTCATTCATTGGGAAAGAGTCACTCAGTCCTTCCTTTCCAGAGGAGACATACAAAATCTGAAGCTTAATGTGTGTTTACATGCACATATAAGTACATACTGGGCTTCTCGAGTGGCTCAATGGTAAAGAATCTGCTTGCCAATGCCAGAGACACAGGAGACACAGGTTTGATCCCTGGGTCAGGAAGATCCCCGGGAGGAGAAAATGTTAACCCACTCCAGTATTCTTACCTGAAGAATCCCATGGACAGAGGAAACTGGCAGGCTACAGCCCATAGGTCACAGAGTTGGACATGACTGAGCATGTCTATGTATATATGTTAATATACAATTATTGGGCTTCCTCTAGTGACTCAGATAGTAAAGAATCTGCCTGCAATGCAGGAACACCAGTTCAATCCCTGAGTCAGGAAGATCCTCTGGAGAAAGCAATGGCTATCCACTCGAACATAGGAGCCTGGTAGGCTACAGTCCATAGAGTCACAAAGAGTTGGATATGACTAAATGTCTAGAAAGAGAGATATATAAAATTTATATATATAGCCACAATTTTCTGTATATATATATATAATATATATATATGTATTCTTTGCATACAATTGTATACATATATATATGCGAAGAACTGACTCATTTGAAAAGACCCTGATGTTGGGAAAGATTGAGGGAAGGAGGAGAAGGGGACTACAGAGGATAAGATGGTTGGATGGCATCACCGACTCGATGGACATGGGTTTGGGTGGACTCTGGGAGTTGGTGATGAACGGGGAAGCCTGGCGTGCTGCATTTCATGGGGTTGCAAAGAGTCGAACACGAATGAGTGACTGAACTGAACTGAACTGAACATATATATACTGTACATATATATACAGTTCAGTTCAGTCGTTCAGTTGTGTCCAACTCTTTGCACCCCCATGGACTGCAGCATACCAGACTTTCCTGTCCCTCACCAACTCCAGGAGCTTGCTCAAACTCATATCCATTGAGTCGGTGATGGCCATCAGGTGGCCAAAGTATTGGAGTTTCAGCTTCAGCATCAGTCCTTCCAATGAATATTCAGGACTGATTTCCTTTAGGATGGACTAGTTGGATCTCCTTGCAGTCCAAGGGACTCTCAAGAGTCTTCTCCAACACCACAGTTCAAAGCATCAGTTCTTTGGCATTCAGCTTTCTTTATAGTTCAACTCTCACATCCATACATGACTACTGGAAAACCATAGCTTTGACGAGACAGACCTTTGTTCACAAAGTAATGTCTCTGATTTTTATTATTCTGTCTAGGTTGCTCATAGCTTTTCTTCCAAGAAACAAGTGTCTTTTAATTTCATGGCTGTAGTCACCATCTGCAGTATTTTGGAGCCCAAGAAAATAAAGTCTGTCACTGTTTCCATTGTTTCCCTATCTATTTGCCATGAAGTGATGGGACCAGATGCCATGATGTTCGTTTTTTGATTGTAGAGTTTTAAGCCAGCTTTTTCACTTTCATCAAGAGGCTCTTTAGTTCCTCTTCACTTTCTGCCATAAGGGTGGTGTCTTCTGCATTTATGAGGTTATGGATACATTGATATAATATGTTGATATATATATATGTATATATATAATTTTAAAATTCAAGATTCAGAACCCACCCTCCTGCTCATTTGTAACTTCTTTCTCTGACAGTGAGAAACCTAGCTTCCATTATCTGCTACAACACAAAATGCATCCACTCTAAAAATTCCTGTCTATCCTTTGTAGTTAAACTCTCCCCATTCTCCAACCTCTGACACCCACTGATCTGTCTTCTGCCCTCAAAGTTCTGTCTTTTCTATAATTTTATGAGAATAAATTATGGAATATATAACCTTTGGACTTGGCTTCTTTTATTTAGCAAAGTGCATTTAAGATGTATCTGTGTTGCATAAATCAATAGTTTATTCCTTTTTCTTGCTTAATAGAGTCATTCCATAGTATAGCCATACCACAGTGTTTTCTATCCAATCACCTTTTGAAGGATAGTTTGGCATTCTTTTACTTTTGCCCTTTCTGTGCCCTATATCTAGTATATTTTTTAGGACAATATACATTTTTATATCCAAAATTTTTAGTTTAATTCAATTTAAATTCATTTAATTACAATGCTTAGGCCATTTACATTTATTGTACTTATCAATATGCTTAAGTTAAAGTTTGTCATCTTGCTATTTGCTTTTTATTTGTCTCATTTATCTTTATTATTTTTTTCCTCCTTCCCTATCTTCTTCTGGGCTTATTTTATTTTTCTATCCCCATTTTTATCGCTAAGACCTCTTTGTCTTATTTTTTGTGATTAGTCTGTGACTTACAACAAACGTCTTTAACTTAATGTTTGTAAGTAATTTCATGCACCTTCACAGATTTTATAAGAATCTTGCAACAGAACACGTACATATCTTCCTTGAGAAGGCAATGGCACCCCACTCCAGTACTCTTGCCTGGAAACTCCCATGGACGGAGGAGTCTGGTAGGCTGCAGTCCATGGGGTCGCTGAGAGTTGGACACGACTCAGTGACTTCACTTTCACTTTTCACTTTCATGCATTGGAGAAGGAAATGGCAACCCACTCCAGTGTTCTTGCCTGGAGAATCCCAGGGATGGCAGAGCCTGGTGGGCTGCCGTCTATGGGGTCGCATAGAGTTGGACACGACTGAAGCGACTTAGCAGCATTATTATAATATATTTTAGGCTCCTATTACTTTCATTATTAACTTTTTGTGTGAAGGTTCAGGGTTTTAAAAAATGCCTCTAGTCACACAGCCAATGGTTAAATCCTGGCTCTATTATTTACTCACTATGAGACCTTAGATAAATCATTTTACCTGTCTGTGCCTCAGTAGCATTGTCTACCTATCAGGGGACGTTCAGGTGTGATGTGAGGAATACATGAAACAAGGCATGCTGTGCAAGGCCCCCCATAACTGGCACCAGTGGAGCCGGAGGACATAGCCTCCCTTGGGGCCAAACACAGAAAGGCTCTCAGAGCTGCAAGTAAACAGTTTCCCAGGTCTGAGCACACAGTGTTGCTTGGTCTTCATGATCTGACTCTCTGTGACACCAGGAGACACCAGCAGATGCCAAAATGAGTCTTAGAGCCAAACAGAGGGAGCCCAGAGGCATGGCTGATTTTTTTTTCCCCCCCAAGAAAGAAATTAAATTGAAATCCAATTCTACTTAATGTGAACTTCCTGAATTACTAAGACCAAGTTACTTGGAAACGTGCTTCTGCAAACCCCAGATGTTGAACTTAGGGGCTTCTGTCTGTAGACACCAAGAAGGATGCCTGCTGGAGAACAGAGGCTATGGGCTTACCTGACTTACCTACCACCTGGCACTGCTGGCTGCCCCTTTCCCAGAGCTGTTAGATTTCATCTGCAAGAATGGGATGGTGCACTGTGAGACAGTAAGTTCTAAGGACAGATAGACCCAGTTGTGAATCATGGCTTCTTTTTCACTAACCATGATCCTGGGGAAGTTACTTAGCCCCACTAACCCTCAGTTTCCTGATATGAAAAATGGGCGAAAAAGGAAACTTGTTTTGAGCAATTAAACAAGAAGATATTTTAGCTGGGGAGAATAGTGGGATAACATTCTGAACTGTTACCTAATATATTCCCTTCTCTCCTTCTCTTTGATTTTATCCCTCAGCTCATCTTTCTCTTGTCAGTCAGGTCCAGGACGGAAATAAAGCAGTAGAAAGCAGACAGAGGAGTCTTTTTCTGACTTAGAGTCCTAGAAACCTAGGCCTGGGTTGGGGGGCAACTCAAAATACCACTGGAGAGAGAACAGGGGACTGAAGAGAGCAAGGTGTGCTGCCAGAGCAGCGAGGGGCTTGGGAAGGGGCACCAAAGCGTGGAGCCCCCAGGGACCCTGAGAAATGGGTCTTGTTTCCAGCCACCCAGTAGTTTTTTGGGATCTATCAACAGCAGGAACAGGGAGAAGGAGACTGAGCCCCACAGTCTGGGCCAGGACTGGAGGAATCCTGGACAAGCCTTGGGCTGACTCAGGATGTCCAGGAGGGGCAGGACCACTAGAATGGTCCTGCACGCCTGGAAATTCAGAGTGCCAAGCCGGAAGAGCTTGTAGACAGAAAGGGAGTCAGCCCGAGTGGACAAACCTCCAGGGACCAGACTAGGGATACAGCCTATTAGCAGGGGGTGCCAGCAGCAGATGGAGAGTGGGGTGTGAATGTTCCTCTCTGCCTTTTCCCCTCTGCACTGCTATTTGTTGACTGTGTGGAAGTTAGATGAGCATATAATTCCTCAATGTGAGTTGACTGCAATATAGCACAATCATGGCCCATACCCGAGGCCCCAGGTTTGCACAGTGATTTAAACCAGCCAGAGCTCCTGCCTCACGGCTGCCCTTAACCTCCAACAGTGCATGGACACCCTGGCCCCAGCTATCAAGGACAAGCTCCTGCAAATCAGTCCTTTTCTGCACTCAGGATCCCCCTAAGACCTACAAAAGGAGTCATCATCTTAAAAACAGTGATGCTGGACTTCCCTGGTGAAGTAATGGATAAGAATTCACCTGCCAATGCAGAGTTGGATCCCTGGTCGAGAAAGATTCCCCAGGCCACAGAACAACTAAGCCCATGCCCCGCAACTACTGAGGCCTGTGCTCCCTAGAACCCATGTTCCACGACAAGAGAAGCCACCACACTGAGAAGACCTCGCACCGCAAAGAAGCTTCTGCTCGATGCAACTAGAGAAAGACTGAGCAAAGCAACAGAGATCCAGGGCAACCGAAAAATAAATACAGAAAATTATGCTTAAAAAATGAAACAGTGATACTCAGGCCCCAAGCACATATGGAGCCCCTGCTGTGTATCAGGACCTGGGGAAGTGGACAGGCAGAGAGAGACCCTACCCACAGGGCTAACAGTCCAGAGTCAGCAGATAAACATTACTGCTACTTTTAATAATCAGCTAAAGGCAGGAGTAACTATACCGTCACTGGTTTCCAGTGAGTGAGCAGGAGTGAAGGAGGAACATAAAGGAAATTCTTTCCTCTGTGGGAACTTGGTGCCATCTGCTAGCTCAGGGCTTACTCAAGAGGTCTGCTTCTCCCCCATGCCTCTTGTGATTGTTTAATAACCAATTAACCAATCAGTCAATAAGTCCATTCATAGCTGTTCAGTGTGCATGGTCTGGGTGCCCAGGGGCCCTCTGGCCAAAGAGATCCCTTAGGGAGATGCAGACAGGACGCCCGCACCAAGCACCACTAAGAGGTGTGAGCAAAACCAACTGGCAAACGCTAAAGGGCTGCGATCAGACACAGTCCTTTCTATCATCATGATTGTTGTTGCTGCTGTGGCTGTTGTTGTTAGCATCATTAGTAATCAAAGTCACTTCTGCTCTGGAGGAGGCTGCCTTCTGACTATAGAGCAGGAACCCCAGGCACGCAGGGATCAGGGATTAGGAGAGTCCCCCAACGTGGGCACCTGAGCGGGACTAGTGAGCACAGTGCAGGGCCGCAGGGCCTGCCTTCTGGGATTTCTGGGTGTCCTCACGACATTCGCCACCTCGCTGGCCATCTCTTCCACTGATCACTAATATGTTGATTATATCCACTTACCTCTTTTACATAAGCGAGAAGTTTTTGGAAGAAATTTTCTACAATTATCATAAATGGGAAACATATATCATTTGGCATAAATAGGAGATAATAGTGAAAAAAGTACAATGACATAAAGCAGTATTTTGGGGCTTCCCTGGTGGCTCGGTGGTAAAGAATACACCTGCCAATGCAGGAGACATGGGTTCGATCCCTGGGTCGGAAGATCCCCCGGAGAAGGAAACGGTAACCCACTCCAGTACTATTGTCTGGGAAATCCCATGGACAGAGGAGCCTGGTGGGCTACAGTTCATGGGGTCACGAAGAGTCAGACACGACTGAGCGAATAAACAGCAGCAAAGCAGTAGCTATGTATCATGCGGAGGTCCATTCCCCTGCCCCAGCTCCAGCGCAAGGCAGGCCTGGGTGACAGGGAGTCCCAGGGCTGAACGAAGAACATGAAGGAAATTACGTTTCCTTCGTGGAAACTTGGTGCCTTCTGCTAGTTCAGGTCTTAGCCTTACTCCTCTGGCCTGCCCTCCCTCCAGCTGTGAGCAGGTTGATCTAATGTCCCCATCTTGGCCGCACCGCCTTCCTGGCAGGCCTGGGGGCACCTCAACACATCTCCTGATTGGATTTGTTTCACTCCTTCATTGCTTACATCCCCTGGTCCCCTACCCCTGCTCCCTGGGATCACTGCCTAGGTAAACCACCTGCATACGAGCCCTGTTTCCAGGTTCTGACTTCAGGAAAGCCCAAGATAAAGCATGGTATCTTTGTGGCACCTGACGTCACCTTGTGCGCCTGTAAAGGCATGAATCCTGCAACTCTGGCTCCATCACCTGTTAGCTGTGAAATCTTGAGCCGACCAATGAGCATTTCCAAGGATGTTTCTGTGCCTCCTTTACAGGATTGGTAGGAGGATTAAATGATACAATGGTACACAGTCACTAGCCGAAGGAAAAAGCACTGGTAGCTATTGGTTTGGATACAAGGAGTCACCCAGGTGCTTGGAGACTGGCCTTTCTTTGTCCCAAAGGCAGTGATGGGGTGTGCAGGGGTGAGAGTCTTTGAGCCCTGAGCAGGCGCCCACTTGGTGTGTTAAGGGTGCCGGTCAGCTGTCTGCACTGCTGGAGATGTAGGACTGGCCTGTCTCAGTGTGGAAGGTCCCGCCCCAGGATGTCTTTATCCAGCTGACTTGTCTGATGAATGCTCCATGGGAACCCCAGCCTGGCTGCCCCTAAAACCACTAGAGATGATGGCTCCTAACTTTTCCCACGCAGGGTTCAGCTGCTCTGGCATGAGCACCCCCACGTCTTTCTCTGCTTCATCATTATCACCCCATCCTGACCTCTTCTCCTACCTGCAGCCCCTCCGTGTACCTCCAGCTCGTGGTCCAGCCTTCTGTCTTTAGATGCAGCTCCCATCCTCTGCTCCTCCTAGGAAATTCTTCCTCTTCCTTCATGAACCAACTTAAACCTCATGTCCACAAAGCTTCCCATGATGCCCTGTGGGAGGTATATCTTCTGAGAGACCTTACCCCTGTGCATTGCACTGCAGGCCTGGGAAGGTGGCTGTGTGTATGGATACCTCTCTAGTTCCCTGGCTTGCTGCCCTTCTCTGTCCTGAGTGGGGAGGGGATTGGAGGAACCTGGAGTTTTCCTTCAGATGCATGAGGCTCATCTCTAGATGCACTGGAGTGGTCATTGTTCTCCAATTGTACCAGACTCATTCCTGCCCCAGGACCTTTGCACTTGCTAATTATCCTCCTGGGAATGCCCTCCATCAGGTCCTCATGCCTGTCTTGTCATCCAAGTCTCAGCTCATAGTCCCATCTTTAGAGAACTTCCCTGACCACCTACTCTAATAATGCTACTCTCCCTCCATCTGAAATTATTTGATGCATTTTATTCTTAACACTCTGTCCCCTGCCCCCACTCCAGAATAAAAGCTCCATGAGAACAAGGACCTTGCCCATTCCAGACTCCCAGGTGCTACAGCAGAGCTTGGCTCCTAGGAGATGCCGGCATGTAGCTGTTGAATCAATTAATGAATCAATCAATCAATGAGAAAACGAACCAGTGGGCTCACTCAACCAACAGCCTCAGGACAGAGTAGGGCAGGGGAGGACAGAGCAGCTTCCTGTAATAGATGTGGCACTAGAATCAAACAGGGGCAACCTGGAGCCAGTGATACTGGTATCCACACCCTGGGCTACTTCCCTGATACTCCATTCCCACCCTCACCCACCGGAGTGAGCCCCACAGGAAGAGGTATCTCCTCCCCTTCACTGCCATCACTCCCATCAGGATGCTGCTGGCTTTCCTCTTGAGCCATAATTCAGCCCTTTGCTCCTCCAATCACTCACCATATCACAGAGCACAGCACTTGGCACAATTTCATGGTCTAGATTTCTGCATGTATAGCCAAACCCTGAGAGGGCTAGAACTTTTCAGGAAGAAAACGGGTCAGTTTACTGTTTCCTATTTTTTTTTTTTTCTATCTTCTCCAAGACCTGGGGCTAGGATGCTTCTGGAAAAATAATAAGGTATTATAGGTTGACCTCATGACAAAATCAACTTGGCAAGAAAATACTAAGTGACCTAAGATGAAATTTTCGGATAGATTATTTTAAACAGTAATTCATTCAAGGATTGATAAAAAACCCTAGTGTGCCTTTGAGAGATTAAAAAAAAAAAAAAAAACATGGTGAATAGATAACTATTTCTTCCTTATTCCAAACCCAAAGCTTCTAATTTGGAGGTTACTGGCCTTGGAATGGAAACTGACCCCCTGACCATGCTGAAATCCACCAAAGGTCCACTCCTTTTGTTGTTGCTCCGGGATACTGTTGTTCAGTTGCTAAGTGTGTCCAAAGCTTTGCAACTCCATGGACTGTAGCCCAACATGTCCTCTGTCCATGGGATTTCCCAGGCAAGAATACTGGCTGCTGCTGCTAAGTCGCTTCAGTCGTGTCCAACTCTGTGCGACTCCATAGACAGCAGAATACTGGAGTGGGTGCCATTCCCTTCTCCAGAAGATCTTCTCAAGGCAGGGATCGAACCCATGTCTCCTGCACTGGTGCGTTGGCAGGCAGATCCTTTACCACTGAGACACCCGGGTTTACCAGGATACTGTATAGTACTTTCTAAAGTTCTCCACAGGGTGCAACAAGCTCCTTTCCGAGTCAGGGGCACTAGGTTGAGGGGGAGCGTGTAATTCAGGTACACGTGGTGGGCAGTTACATCACAGGCCACAGCAGGGCCTGGCTCTGGCATTCTGCTTGGGCCATGTTCTTTCCATTACTCTGACATTTAACAACATAGAATTCTCCCCCCACCCCCACCCCGCCTATTTTTTACAACAGAATCTTATGCTTATGTTAAAAAGTTAGCATGCTGTGCTTAGTCGCTCAGTCGTGTCCAAGTCTTTGCGCCCCCATGGACTGTAGCCCACCAGGCTCCTCTGTTCATGGAATTCTCCAAGCAAGGATACTGAAGTGGATAACCATTCCCTTCTCCAGGGGATCTTCCTAATCCAGGGATCAAACCTGGGTCTCCCACATTGCAGGTAGATTCTTTACCATCTGAGCCACAGGTGACCCAATACCAAGATAAAACCACAATTCAAGAAGATACATGTACTCTAATGTTCATTGCAGCACTATTTACAATAGCCAAAAACAGGGGGTATGTGTATATTTACGGCTTATTTACTTTGCTGTACAACAACACATTGTAAAGCAACTATAATAATTTTTTTTCAAGTTAGGAGGTGGGGTCACACTGGACCTGTTGTTCTCCCAAAGTAGCTGAGCAGTGCTGTTCCCCAGACCTGGGTTCCCAGGTCCCCCCTCCTTCAACCCCCGCCTGGCCTGCTTAACCAAGAGTTGTCTGAGTCTGTGACTGTGGTTCACACCAACCACGCTTCCTCAACTTTCTCCCAGAAACACTCACTTCCCTTTCACAATCTAGCAACTTTGGGCCAAGGTCAACTTTCTTGCATCAGCATATCTATTCAAAGGCTTATATTTTATCTTTCAGAAAATCGTGCACTTTACGTCTTACTATATAGTATGTCTCTCTGTGTTTTAAGTAAACTTTTGCTTTTCTTCTTGAGACATGGGCTCAATCAATCCCTCCAGGAAGATACACAGAGCTGTCCTGAGGCTCTGGGTGTCCTGAAAATTTTCCCAGGTGGGCTCTCTAGCTTGAGAAATGCAGGAATTACTCAATCTCATTGCTCTTCAGATCTTTTGCTTCTTTTCCAAACCTTCCAGGTTATTAACTCAAGACCACTTTTCATAATCCGAAATTAAATGCTCTCCTTTGAAATACTGTTAGTTTTGGTGTGTTGGTTTGGCCCTGGCGGGGCACAAGACCCTTTGAGCTTGCCCACAGCACTTTTGCAGGAAGGGGCCATGCCCCCTGGCTGGCCCGTGACAGGAGCTCCAGGCACCCCCACACGCAGGTTGTACGGCACTGCCCTCGGAAACTTTCGTGGGTTATGGCTTATGAAGGGTTCCGGAGAGTTCAGGAGCAATCGATACCGTGCATTATAGGAGAGCGTGAGCTAACAAAGGTGCCAGTGGGTCACGTATCTTAAAACCGATTCTTGGGGACTTTAATTGTCGGGATGTTCAGGAGAAGAATATGACCTTACGGGGGCATTTTCCAGAATAGAATAGTCCATATATTAAAAGGCAGCAAATGATTCATAACTGGTTGGCGGCTGGGCCTATGGGCCCATGTTTCCCATGTGGATTTCTTTCTCTGCATTGCAAACTCTTACATTAAATTGTGATAAATGAAGAGTGGGGGCTACTCATACAAATCAATGACTCTAGTGTGTGTGTCATTAGCCTGAGAGATGCAGGCAGCGGTCAGTCCCATAAATCATGTGATGATCTGCTGTCTGCAACACGATGCGAGCAAGCAGGCGCATTAGGGAGGTTAAGGAATGAAATTAATCTGTGCATTTTCCTCTCCCCCTTCCGCCTTCCCCATCACCTGGTCATACGGAAAGAATTAAAATCACATGATCCGAACTAAACCAGCTCCAGAACAGTAAATTGGTTAAGTTTGACTTCACCTTTCAACTTCGAGTTAATTATGTATTAGGGGATTAATTTATTCACAGACACTGGGAAGGCAAATGGAGACCAAGGGGATCCCACCAGGGCCTCTCCTCCAGGTGCCAAGGTTATTAATCGCTCTGGCTGTGCCAAGGGCCCTACCTGGGCAGATGATGGGGTGGGGCTGTAGGAGTGGCCTTGCCCGCATTTGTGTCTGTCCTATTCTGGGGCTGCAACTGCAGAATCCCCCAGCCCACTGGGGACACTGACGCTTGTCTGGATTTCAGAGGAGGCCCCAGCTTTTGATACACAGGGCTGCCTGGGTTGCCTGGTTGCTGGAGCATCCTAGATGCCTGGTCTGGGAGAAGCCTTTATACAAGGCATGGAGTAAGATCCTATCCCAGTGGAAATGTATGCTTCTCTGAGAGCCACTGGCCTTGGCATGAACACCTCCCATGAGCAGAAGCCCCCCACCTGCAAAGCTGCCCATTTCACACTGCAAAAGCCTGATGCGGACCACGCCAAGGGTTGTTCCCCTACCTTACCGCATGCTCTTCAGACAGCTGAGGACAGCGGCTGTTTTCTCCCCAGAAGGCCTCTGTGCGTCTCTCCCATGGCATCATTTCCAGGTCCCTCAGCCTTGCAGTTTCCTTCTGCTGTGCAGCGTCAGCCAGGTTGGAGCAGCTGTGGACAGAGCAGCTGTAGGTGGAGTAGGCTCCTGAAAATGAGGCCTGGGATGAAGAGCAGGGTGGCTAGCTCCTTTCTCGAGTGCAGCTGCCTGGTGACAGTCCTGGAGCAGGACAGGAGGTATGGCTTCTGTCGGCAGGAGGGTCATGTCTGATCACACACACAGACAGCCTCTCCAAAGAGTCCTGCATTGAGCCACGTGAGAGGAATTCTTACAAACATTTTTATCTGTTTGGAGTTAAAAGATGAGGATGCTGAATGGATTTGACAATGACCTCTTGCTTATAAATACTCACAAAGCCTGGCGTGGAAGGTAGCAGTATGTTTTGTGTGTGCATAGTACTTCGCAGCTTCATGAATGCTTTCCCATGCTTGTGGGATGTTGTTTAATCTTCCCAACTGCCTAGGAGTGGGGGCTAGGGACACTCATTCAACTCCTAAGGAAACTGAGACTCAACTTGGAGAAGTCTGAAGACTTGCCCGAGCTCCAGTGGCTGGGAAATGGCTCAGCTGCCAGACCAGCTGGTTGCTCAAGGCAAGAAGGATGGGGCTGTTTAGGGGTTCTCTTGGGGCTTGTCATGCTCAAAACCACAGATGAAATGTTCATCTGAATTCAAGTCTCCTTGCCCATCTCCAGAGGCCCAATGCAACCTCCAGACCTAGGCACTGTATTCCAAACACAATTAACAAAAATAAGTTGAGCAAATAATCTGAAAATTAAGAAGTTTCATATATAGAAGGGATTGCAATTTCCTCTTGAAACCTGGGAGGTGGTGGTAGTCTAGTTCTTATGTCGTGTCCAAATCTTTTGTGACCCCATGGACTGTAGCTCACCAGGTTCCTTGTCCATGAGATTTCCCAGGCAGGAAAACTGGAGCGAGTTGCCATTTCCTACTGCAGGGGATCTTCCCAACCCAGGAATCAAACTCTCATCTCCTTCACTGCAGGTGGATTCTTTATTGATGAGCCGATCTGGGAGAAACCTCTTGAAATCTGGTCAGAGGGTGCCATCCCATCATGGTGGTGTTGGATAGAGACAGGCAGTGGCTTCGGCTCAGAGGGGCAGGAGCTCTCAGAGGCCAGTAGGCTCCATGGAGACAGTGACCCAAGTGATGTCTCATCCTGCTGCCCAATGATCTGATGACCTTCCACTGACCTTCCCAGGTTGGCCACTGACCGTGCCGGTCTCTTCCCAGGGCCCAGTCCTGCTGCGCCCTCTTCCTTCCAGGGATACACTCATCACTGTCACACACGCCCACCATCCTCTTCCCTGCCTAACACCTTCCTGGCCTTCAAGCCCAGCTCAAGCTGATTCACTAGCCCCTTGGTCAGCCTGCTTTGGCCTCCTCTTTCTTAAGCTCAGCAGGACTTCTCAGTTGACACAGGGAACATGTCAGAGCCAGAGAGGCCCAGGGGGATATTTGAAGGCACCCTTTCTATTGACATGAAAAGCAGTCAAGGCCAACCAGGGCCCTGGCCGGGCCATGTCACCAATTCACACCTTCCCCTGATCCATGAGGCCTTTTGATTACACAGTTACCTGAGTTCACTCCTTGATTGCCCTTCATTTTTTATTCTTTTTGGGAAACATAAAAAGGTACAGAGAACAGCCAAAGGCCTAATTTCACAGAATCCAGATTCAACAAATATTAACATTTGCCATATTTGTTGCAGATACTAAAAAATAACAACAATCCTGAGCCCAGTCCTGGGGGGAGGCCTGCATGGTACATTTCAGGTCCCCATACTATCCCTGATCTCATTCCTTTCTCTTTCTCTCTCCTGAGGTAGTGTCTTTGCTTTACATCCTTCTGATTTATGTATATGTGCATATACACATGCTCACACACCCAACACAGAGCACACTTGTGCACACATGTGCACACATACGCATGTACACACATTCTTAAATTTTACTTACTGTGTGGTTATGTGCAAATATCTAAGTCTACATAAATCTTCTTTGCCTTTTTTCCAACATTGTGGCATTTTTGAGGTCCGAGCGCCAACACTTGGGAATCCACTTAGCCACTGCATGAGGGGTTCCATGAGGGATGTACCATCTTGTCTTCCTGCTCTTCTCTGGATTCACATGTACATTGTTGCTGATTTCTCACCAAGGGTGAAGCTCTGGCAGCCATGTGTATCTCTTCTGGGGCTCATTAATGAGGCTTGTTCTAGAGTTTCATCTGTTCTCTGACACGTCCTGAGTCTCTCTCCCTAGGGTGACTGAGGCCTTTGGGGGCCGGCAAGGCCAATGTGAGAAGTTGCCCAGCTCAGCCCCCAGCCAGCGCCTGGTATTTTTCTTGGAATGTGCTCATATTTCCTTCAGTTCCCCATTGAGGCTGGCACAGGCTGGGCACGCCGTGTGCCCCTAGCCGGTAAGGTCTGCATACACAAGCCGCAGGGAGCCCCAGCCCTCAGCCTGCTCCTCCTAGGGCCGTTAAACCTCTCACTTTGTATTTCCTAATTCCTTTAAGAAATCCCAAACCTGTCTCCTTGGATAGAAATAAAATAAATGTAATATCTATTGCTATCGCTTAAACACAAATTATAGCATTTTTTATTAAATACTCTGTTGTCAAATGCTTGACATTCTTCATAATAGATAAAAAAGCAACTAAAACTAGTTATTTTCTGTTACCTTAGAGGCTTGCAACAAAGTGTGTAGTGTATTTACTTGTTATGTTCTGCTTGTCGCATTTCATTATAAGTACGTGAATTATTTTCCCTGTTAAATTAAAATGCAATCTCCCCTCCCCCAGCTACCCTTGGGCTTTTATCAAAGGTGAAGGTCTGGCGATGTGGGAGCTGGGGAAAGCCACCTGGAGATTGGGGTAGAGCTGACGTTTGAGAAGGTCGTTCCTGTCCCCTGTGCTTGGAGCTGGGAGCCAGGAACACTCCCCCCCAACCCCGGTGAGCCCTGGCTGTGGGCACGGTGTCACCACTCCGGCCTAATGTTCACCGAAGCCCATTTCTACACACTCTCTCTTCATAGCAGCCATGTAAGTCAGGCAGGCTGGGGCCACTGTACCCATTTCACAGAGAAGAAAATGGTCCTGAGAGAAGGGGTTTTCAAGTTGAGGTCAAGTTCAGGCTGGAGCCCTCCTCCTCCCTGTCTCCCACCACTGCCACTCTCTCATATGGACTGAGGACCGCTGTGTGCCTGGAACTTGACTAAGGGTTCCGCAGGCAATGCATTGTTCGATCCCAAAGTTGTCCTTTGATGTGGTAGTGTTATGATCCCTCTTGCAGCTTTTTATGACCCTGTGGTTCACAGAAGACAGAGAACTCGTCCGTGGTCGTGTAGCCGGTAAGTGCAAGGCCAGGGTTCCAGCCAGGTCTGTCTAACTGCAGAGCAGGATTCAGAAGCAGTGTGGGGAGACAGCTATTAATAACTCTCAGGTCTCACATTTCCCCTTTAGAATTTGATGAAATCTATGGAGTGTGCGTTTCTTATACAAATGACATTTTATATACGATTTTATGGATTTCCCAGGTTCTCTGCTGGCCATCTCTGTAGGGCCCACACAGGGCTCTGTGCATCGGGTGAGAAAGAGCTCTCCTGAGAGGTTGGGAGTGTCCCCGATTGTCACTCACCCAGCCCCGGTTGAAACAAACAGAAATGAATGCTACAAGACATGCCCATTCCGTTCCTGCCCTCTTTCCTGAACTCTTCCTGAACTCCAGCCAAGTGTCACCAGAATTTGAAATGGGCCCAAGTGGAGCTCGAGAGAATGGAGCACTGTCTCACAGTGCTGGGACAGGACCTGGTCTTCCCTGCATCTGAGAGGCCTGGGAGAGTGATGGATGGCTGGAACACCCACTTATATACTCCCACTCTGTCAGTGTCTCCCCACATGCCCGCCTAAGGTGCACTTCTTGAGAAGAAGAGTTAAAGCCTTCAGGTCACCTGCAAGCCTCTGACAACGTCCCTCCAGGAACCCAGACAGGTGCCAAGCCTGGCCGAAATCCAGGGAAGCTCAATTTATGCATCTCTAAACAGAAGATCCTTCCCTGGGTCCAAAGGTACAGCTCTCTGACTCTGTCATTACTAAGGACATCACGCGTGTCTATTTCTCCTCTCCCTGCATGTTTGCTTATGGGTCCCTGGTTTGACCTGTTCTTGCTGTTTAATCTTACAGAGAACATTCTCAGGATTCCTGCTATCTTGATGTGTCTTTCAGCACCAGCCACTCCATCATCTGAAAGCTTTGTGGCAACACAGCACCCTTCATCTGAGGCTGCTTCCCAGAGCTGTGCTGATAACACTCGGCTTGGCGGTGCAGGGAGAAAGGAAGCTGATAAGGCCAAGAGAACATCAGAAAGTTATGCCTCCTAAATGCAACCGCCAAATCAAAGCGCTTGGAAACATTTACAGGTACCCATGGAGGGGAGATAAAAGAAAAAGTACTTGCGAAGTTTTTCAATGCAAAAGAGGAAGTCAGATGAGAAGAATGCAGGCTTCATGCATGGGAGACACTGGGCTCCCCAAATTGCCACCAAGGCGTTCGTGATGGAAGCATCTTCTCATTGGCTGGTGGTCAGGAGTAGGTGTGAATGGAAAAGATGAGGCCAAGGGAAGGGGCCAGGCTTTGGGGTAAGCAGACTATAAATCTGACATCTGCCTTGCCCCTTTGGATACACTTTAGCTTAGGTTTCATTTGCCTGTTTCCTTTGGAGTCTTTCCTCACTGCTATTCCTCAAATACCCTATAGCCTTTGTTGTTGTTGTTTCGTTGCTAAGTCACGTCTTACTCTTTGCAACCTCATGGACTGTAGTCCATCAGACCCCTCTGCCCATGGGATTTCCCACAAGAATACTGGAGTGGGTTGCCATTTCCTTCTCCAGGGGGTCTTCCCTACCCAAGGGTCAAACCTTCCTCTCCTGCATCGGCAGGCAGATTCCTTACCACTGAGCCCCCTACAGTCTTTGAGTGCTAATTAAAAACCCACCAGAAATGAAATGATCAGGACCGGTCATGGCACAAGAGAGATGAAGTAGTAAGGAAGGGAGGAGGATTGACCAAGGTAGGTAGAAGAACATGTGTAGAAGCAGAGATGGGGATGGAGGGTGGGAGGAAGGCAGCGGTCCAGGAAACAGAGGTATCCTTCAAAGCCCCAGAGCACATGGGGAGAATTTTGGAACCACAACAGACAGGCAGTGTGTCCTATGACAGACAGCAGGATGGAGCCCTGAGCAAATTATTCAAGGATTATTCAAGGGCCAGATCACAAGCCCTGGAATCCCATATCGCATCCTCTTCCTCATTCTTACCAATCCTTGTGCTAGATTTTCAGCCTGATAAGGCATTATGGCTGTTCTCAGAGCCAGCATTCCCACAGTATTTTTTTGGTCAAGTGTCTTTGCCATCCTCCTAGGCGTCTCCTGATTTTTCTGTTATAAGCCCAGGCCTGTTTCCCCTGTATCAGCCCTCCCTCAGTTGGAGTTCTCTTGAGGCCCACTCTGACTACAGCTGGTTGGCTGCTCCTTGCAGCATCCTTGGGGAGCTCATGGTCAAGTTCATGGTCTCCTTCTCATACAATAGATCCCGTTCTGCTGGCCAGGTCTCCCGCACAGGAGACGAGACCCCTCGCCCTGGAGCTTCTCCTCCCTCTTCTCCTTGAGCTCAGTCCTCTCCTGGGGTGTGACACTTTCTTGGAGAACATCTTGATGTAGATGAAGGATGCTCCGTGAATCAATAAATCATAAGTCTGCTGGACAGCACTCAGGTAGGTAAATGCGTGTGTGTGTTCTTCACTCAGTGAACCCTCCTAAAAAAGATAATACACTCAGTATCTCACCCTGCTGACATATTTCAACTCAATTGATAATGGACCAGGATTGAGCACAGCTTAGAGAGTGAATTACCTTTTAGCTATCCCTTCAAGTTTAGGGTTGCAGTCACCAACAAAATCAATGTCGAAGGATTCTTGTTGTCTCAGGCAATACCTACAGTGACTCCTAATGAAATAAACCATTGAAGCCTTTTAATCAGAGCACCTGCCTGAAAGGAGGAAGCCATCCGGGAGGAGGCTGGGGCTCTAGGGACCTGTTTTCCCCTCACCGGTCAACGCATGAGTGATTCTTTAATTGTAGTAATGATGCGCTTATCCTGGACCCTGACGCTCGGGCAGCAGGAGGCAGCAATTCTCTGGGGCGCAGAGCTGGCGTGACCTCAGCTGGGGCTACACAGGTCCCCGAGCAGGGCTGTATCACCAGGGTCCATGGCTGCCCCTCCCGGGTAGGGGCCCGTTTTACTCCCAGGCTTGTGATAAATCTCAACGGAAAGAAAGCCCTGCCATAAAGGAGACCCACTCTGTATATCGGGATCCCAGAGTCAGTGCTGAGAAAATAAGAGTCACTGCTAATGGGCTCCTGCCCCCACCCCCGCTGCCATGGCCCCTGCCTGCATCCCTCTAAACAGTCCGTTAACATCACCTTAAATAAATTCAAATATTAGGAAGCTCAAGGAAATTCAGAAACAATCAATGTTGATCGAGATTTCTGAAAAGGCTTGCTTCTGTGGCCACTTTTCCAGTCCAGGACACGTTTGTGGCTTGTCTCTCTGGAATCCATTCCTCCTTTTCCAGGGCGTGTTCCTTGAGTTTCTTTGGAAATCTATCTTCTCTTACGCCTGTGTAAGAGGATAAGTGTATCTTCTCTTACTTCCTGACCCAGGGATCGAACCCAGGTCTCCTGCATTGCAGGCAGATTCTTTACTCACTGAGCCACCAGGGAAGCCCCCTCCACTGAGTTCAGTTCAGTTCAGTTCAGTTGCTCAGTCCTGTCCGACTCTTTGCGACCCCATGAATCACAGCACGCCAGGCCTCCCTGTCCATCACCAACTCCCGGAGTTCACTCAGACTCACGTCCATCGAGTCAGTGATGCCATCCAGCCATCTCATCCTCTGTCGTCCCCCTCTCCTCCTGCCCCCAATCCCTCCCAGCGTCAGAGTCTTTTCCAATCAGTCAACTCTTCGCATGAGGTGAAGTACCCAAACCTAAATTTTACTGAATCTTTAAGCAAGCCCCAGGAATGATTGGGCTTCCCTGGCACTAGTGGTAAAGAACCCACCTGCCACGGCAGGAAACATAAGAGATGCGGGTTCAGTCCCTGGGTCAGGAAGATGCCATGAAGGAGGGCATGGGAAACCACTCCACTATTCTTGCCTGGAGAATCCTATGGACAGAGGATCCTGGTGGGCTTGGTCCATAGGGTCACAAAGAGTCAGACACCACTGAAGCGACCTAGCATGCATGCATATGCACCAGAAATGGGTGAGGGGCATGGATGCGAAAGGAATTGCTTTTCTTCAAAGGCAATATAAAAAGAGAGTCATCCGTGTAGCTGGTCATACTCAGAGATCCACAGTCCTCAGAAGTCCCATTTTTCCTTTTATTTCTTTTTAGATTTCTTTTAAAAATAATTTTTTTTAATTGGGGTATAGCTGATTAACAATGTTGTGATAGTTTTAGTTGAACAGCAATGAGACTCAGTCATACATATACATGTATCCATTCTCCCCCTAACCCTGTTCCCATCCAGGCTGGAATATAACATTGAGCAGCGTTCCATTTTTCTCATGGATCATAATGGTGGAGACAAAGAGTTTCTACTATGGGTAGCTTTGCTGAAGCCCTGGCCCTAGAATGGCCAAGGATAAGTCCCCCAGCAGCCTGTAACCCCTAGCTCTTCCTGTGAGAGACTCTTCAGGTTCCTTGAGAACACCTTGCTTTCTGGATAGTCGGACCAACGGAGATGCCAAATGAGATAGCCAGACCAGACAGTAGGAGCCAGAGTCAAACCAATAATGTCTGAATTCTCCCTTCCCTGGTTCTGTGTGGAGGTCACCTTGATGTCTAAGTATCCAGACCCTGCAAACCCCCCGACCCCAGGGTCTCTCTTCTGGGGCCAATGCCAACGGGAACATTGAGTGCAACGGAGGCACAGCCAGAAACCACATGCCTCCTGCGCAAGTCCCGAGCAGAGATGCTGGTGGAGCGCCCACCGCCCTTTGTCTACCATGGTGATGAATGGTTGTTGACACGACTAAACAAAGGTATTATTAGTAGATTACATCTGAGAGGCTGGACTCGTGCAGAAAGAGGCCAACAAGAGCCCTGGGCCTCACTCGACTCCCAATTACTCCACAAAAGCCTAAACCACCAGGTCAGGGATAAAAGTGAATAAATGTTTCTAAATTCTTATCTTAAACACACTTAAGCTTAAAGCTATTTAACTGGGGCTTTAAAAGCATGTGAGCCTCGTGGAGCCCAGCTACCTGCCTCATTCTCTCGCTCTTATTTTTGCTTTTATCCTTTTAGTCTTGAAGAAGCCTAATTAGAAGCTTGAACAGGGCTCTCTCTCCCTGCCCTTAAATCAGTAATTGGCTTCAGTGCAGAGACTGTCAGGAAATTAACACATCACAACATGACAGCTGTTAATTTTTTCTCCTTATTTGTCATATGAATCACTGCTGATTTGCCGGAGTGCATAACAAATTAGTGGGCTGTAATCAGCGGTCTCTCTTCTGTGAGCTGCACCTTCCCTTTTTTTTTTCCCTTTTTTTTCCCCCTCTCTCTCTTCTTCCCTCTCCCCCTAAAGTCCATTACTTCACTGCCTCAGCTGAGACGATGCTTCCTAGGTGTGTCATTGTCAATAAATCAGAATAAGCAGATGCTAAAAGCGCAAGAAGCTCTTTAAACTTTGATGAAGGCTTTTAGTTACATTTTTAAACTTACACTCATAACTGGAATCTTTTTATATATATATATTGTCACTCTCTGGTAGTGATAGACTTTCAGGTTTCCAGTCATTTCCTCATCCAACGTGTCAGGGAAGGTGGAATTCCAAGTGGCATCACTGCAAGTTCTGGCTGACGGAGAAGGGGGGTGGCGAGGTGTCAGGGCGGGTGGGGGCTGAAGGTATCAGAGATCCCCACAGGGTCAGACCAGACCTCTCTGAGTCAAGGATTAGGCGGGGAGGGAGGGAAATTGGAGGAATGGGAGGTGGACAGCTAGGGCAGGAGGAAGAGAGAGAGATTCTGGGACTTCTTCACCCCCTAGCCTGCTAACTCGACTCGTGGTCCACTATGCATCAGCCACCTGAGGAGGCACTTGAGTCTTCATTAAATGTCTCTGTAGCAGCCACTGGGACCACCGAGCAGAGTCATGGGCTCCGGGACTTGATTCTACACTCAGCACCTTTGGTGGTCTCACATCTAATATTTATGACATTTCTCTTAAAGGTCATGGGGTGGGGGGACAGAAAAGGTAAGACCTGCAAGATGGCTATAATATGTGATTCTGCTCTAGACACTGAAATCTGGCCAACAAATCTGTGTTCTTTGCACCCACACTGTACACGTGGAAGGTAGAGGAGCTTCTTTCTTCTTGCGTACTCAGTTACTCAGTTGTATCAACTCTCTGCGACCCCACACACTGTAGCCCACTAGGCTCCTCTGCCCATGGAATTTCCCAGACAAGAATACTAGAGTGGGTTGCCATTGTCCTACTCCAGGAGATCTTCCCAACCCAGGGATCAAACCCATGTCTCCTGCATTGGCTGGTGTGTTCTTTATCACAGAGCCACCTTTCTTCTTGGTCTGAAACTTTCTAGACTCAGGAATGCTGGTCTTTCCAACCTGAGTCCATCAGGGAGTTGGTTGGAGCTTCACGGGGTTGGGGGTGGAGGGACTCAACCTCTCAGAGCTCTCCCAGCATGTTACCTTGGATATTATAGACTGATGCTGAGCCTGGGGTGAGTGGATTTCAGAGATGAGTTTCTTCTTTTCTTCCTTCTCTCATCCATCCATCTACCCACTGTCCTCTGCAGAGAGCAACAGGTATGAGCCCAGCATGTGACCAAGTGGAATGGAGGGAGGGACAGAAGATGGGTTTATATCTCAAGAGAGAAGAACCCAGGGAGGATAAATCACAGATTTAGACAAATAAAGACACTAGACCCAGACCCCCTTCTGCTATCCCAGGATGCTTTCTTGGGCGGAATGTAAAGGAAGAGTGGAAGGGCCTTGCTCCTCCTGCCATCACCATCAGCACGTGGGTTATTCTGTCTACCATGTTAGTCTTGACTACTTTTCCCTGCCAGGGACTAGTCTAACGACTTTCTTGTGGTGAGTTCCAATTCGACCACTTGAAAATTGGCTTTAGCTCAGTTTATCATACACTTTTCCAGGACTATCAGTACTAGACTCTAGTTTAAGAACCAGGAATTCAATAAATTGGGGGCTACGATCTTAGATTATTTGTACTTTCTTGCAAAACAGCAGTAATTTTAAAAACATGTTCTTAAAGAAATCTCAACACTTGGGTCTTGGAATACACATCCCACCCACTGTTCATTCCCTCACGAGACCTGAGATGCTCTATTTTAAGAGACTCAAACCTGCAACACCAGCATCATCCTTCGGAGCTGATAAGGTCATGAGGTCTCATTGTGTGAACATCACTGAAGTATTTTAGAAATAAAACAATTGTCCTTCCTCCTCCTCATTTTACTGATGATAATGTATGCTCATTCAGTGTGTTTAAATACAGTTTAGTAATGATACTTCTTATAAAAATCTCTGTTGAGAAAGTTTCTCTCTACTGTCAATTTGTAAGCTCAAAGAAAGGGTTTTAAAGTAAAATACCAATTTAACAATTACTCTGTCAAATCCTAATTTAAGAAAAAAAAAAAAGTCATTTCTCCCTTATCTGATGTGGAACAAGCTTCCTGGTAGAGACCTGGATTGTAAGTAGGGAAGTAGCAGCTCCCCCAAAGTGGCAACCATGGGAGTCTGGTGATCCCAGGACAAAAACCAGGCCACCATGGGGGCAAAGCTCCAGGTTGGTCTAGGGAAGACCCCACAGGAGGAGGACCCAGGGGGCACTGGGCTCCACAGACTGAATGCCTCTGGAAATGATGGAGCCTGAGCCCGTGTTTCCAACATTTATTGGGAATCTATGGAAGCAATAAATTCTCCTGTTACTTACTGGCTCTCAAGCACTCTCTTCCCAGTTCATGGGTACCTTGGGCACAAGCTGATACCACTACTCCTACGACCCTTCTGCCTCTGACCTCTAGTGACCCAGCCTCCAAGTTCTCCCGTCCCCATGCCGTGTGTTCCTCTCCCTTCCAGACTGCTAGATGGATGTCCTGTTCCTTGATAAACAAACCTCCTTAAGTCTCCCTTCTCTCTCCAGTGTTCCCATCCTGCTGTAATTGGTGCTGTGGTCTTGGTGATGCTCTTTAGGGACAAGCTTCCCCTGAAGTCCCCTACAGTGGTAACTGTCCCTTCTTCCAGGCTCCACGTACATCAGTGTCAGCTGGGAATCATTCTTCCTTCTATCCCTGAAGATAAGCACCATCTCCCTGTGCTACCCTTCACCTCTGGTAATTCCTGGCATTCACCAGTCTCCTGGATACAGATATTCTTCTCAATCATTCTCGTTCATCAGACACCATGACAACTGGATCAACATTTCTCTTACCCCTAACCCATTGTCATCATTTAAGGTGACCTCAGCCTTAACACATGGGCTTCCCAGATAGTTCAGTGGGTAAAGAATCCGCCTGTAATACAGGAGACACAGGAGAGGCAGATTTGATCCCTGGGTCAGGAAGATCCCCTGGAGGAAGAAATGGCAACCCACTCCAGCATTCTTACCTGGAAAATCACATTGACAGAGGAACTTGGTGGGCTATAGTCCATGGAGTCGAAGAGGTGGACATGACTGAGCAACTAAGCATGCACACCCCGCAGCCTTAACATGCATGACCCACACCCATCACTGATGCCCCACAAATGTCTGACCCACCTGCTAATTTCCAGTGACCTGCATCCCTCCTATGTTAGCCATATGGGTGACTGGTCAACCCCAGATGGTCTATACCTTCCCCTAGAAACTATGAGTCTCATGTCTCAAATGCTAGAAGCAGCACATTCTCAGGCACAGGGTCTTGTCTTGTCTTGAAGATTTTCTCTTTATACACATTTTCTTCTATTTTACTGGGATTTCTGGTGGAATGTATGTCAATTCTCTCATCCTTCCTAGCAATGCTTTCTGCCTTTGATGCTTCATCTGTGCCCTATGCTCTTTTGTTTCAGCCACTTAGGTGTGAGGATCCTCCATGTCACCATTCTTTGCATTGTCCATGCTCTACCCTGGCAAAATCCCAGTCCCGAATCCATCCATTTCCCTTTCTTCTGTATTCCCACTCTGAATGAACAAGCAATGCTGGAGAAAAGCCACAGTCTTCTGCAAATTGGAGCTCTACAAACACAAAGTCTCTGGGCATAGCTGAGACTTCCACACTCTGTACCACCTCTCTTGAGTTTTCACACCTGGCTTTCTCTACATCTCCTACCCTCCATCTTTCTCTCCCTTCTCAGTATAAAAAGCTTCTCTTGTTGCATGGAAAATTGACCATCCCACTTTGTTTCTGCTCCACTTTTCTTCCAAGTCTACTCTCTGGGTGCTATGGCTTACTGGATTCATTTCTCTCTCTCCTATATTTTCAACATCTCCCACTGTCTTCTCTTCCTAATCCTTCCTTTTAACAACAAAACATACTTAAATCCCTCCCAAAATAATCCTACAGCCCTAAGCAGCTTCTTGTCCTCACACCCAGCCAAGTTTCTGAAAGAGTGGTCTACGCTTGCTGTCTCCACTCTTCCTGAAATTGTTAGTGAACCAAATATGAGTGTACCCACCCATGGTCAGTAAAGACAATGTATTGACATTAGGTTATGGTAAAGGAATGTACAGCACTTATTGGAGGGCACCCAACAAGGTGAATGGGCAGCTTATGTTCAGAAGACCCAAACTCCCCATGGCTCAAGGAAGGGTATTTAAAGGCAGTGTGAGGGAGCAGGGGTGCAGAATGTGTAATCAGCTCATGCACAATTGGTTGGCATCAAGGTAAGTTTTCAAGCATCATCTGCCTTCTGGTTTCAACTGGTCTAGGGTCTAGTGCTTGTAGTCAGCAGTTTTCACCTGGTGGGAGTCTGGTCTGCTTCCTGTAAAAATAACTCAGATATAGCCTATATCCGTGTCTTCCAAGGAACTGGGAGCTCGGGGATTCCCCAAACTCTGCCACTATGTGGCAGGTTTAGAGTCTAAATTATTAGCCATTTCCTGGCCCAAAGCTATTTTTTGTTTGTTTGTTTGTTTCTACATCTTCACATTTCCTGATCATTAAATCTTGAGCCAGTCTTCTGAGTCTCAGAGAATGCTTGGGAGACTGAAGCCAAAGCTTTTTCCTTCAAAGGACAGGGATATGGGGGCTTGTATGTGATTTCACAATTAACTCATCACACAGTTTGGCAGTTGCTCTTCCCATTTCATGGAAACTTGTGTCACCAAGAATGCCATTATGCGTGCAGACAAGGATGCTTTTCAATTCCTAGTTAACCTGATTTCTCTGCAAGCATGAGAGCATAACTACTTCAAAAATATTTGACTTTCAGACTTGGATTGTTGCTCCCTTTTTGGCCATTCCTTTCTGGTCTTTTACATGAGAAGTAAGTAGACTTCTCACGCTCTTTCCATTATAAGTAATTTCCTTGGGATTTTCTTTTTTCTCTCTTTTCACTTTACTCTGTGGGCAAACTTTATCTCTCTCCTTTGGCATCAAATATGACTTCAAATATAAATTTTCTGAACAACAGTCTTGGATATCTCATAAGTGCATGCAAGGTTAACCTACCACCTCTCTTCCTGTCCTCACCTGCCTTGAATTCTTTGTCTAGAGATCAATGGCCAGGGACCATCCTAGACTGTTTCCTCCCCAGGGCAGCCATTGTCCGTTCCATCACTGAACTGTGTCCATTCCCATGACTGTCCTTTCTCATCGTTACTACTGCCATGACCAGGTCCCCACCACTACTTCCTTTCACTTGATCAATTCAACAGCTGCCGTATTGCCAGCCTCTAATACATCCAATGGGCTTTCCAGGTGGCACTAGTGGTAAAGCATTCACCTGCCAATGCAGGAGATGCAAGAGATGCAGGTTTGATCCCTGGGGTCAGGAAAGATCCCCTGGAGTAGGAAATGGCAACTCACTCCAGTGTTCTTGCCTGGAGAATCCCTTGGACAGAGAGGAGCCTGGCTGGGGCTACAAAGAATCAGACATGACTGAGCGACTAAGCACAAACTAACAGGTGCAAATGCATTCAATGCATCTCCCACACTGCCACCAGTCATCTTTCTTAATGCAAACCTGACCTTGCAGCTTGCATGTTTATCCCCTGTTGCAGAATCCCTCCATCTTTTAAAAAAATATATTTATTTATTTGGCTGTGCCAAGTCTGAGTTGCAGCATGTGATATCCTCAGTCTCTGCTGCGGCATACAGGATCTGTTTTTATTTCCAGCATGGAGTTTTCCAGCATGCAAGATCTAGTTCCCTGATCAGGGATCAAACCTGGCCTCCTGTACTGGGAGCACCGAGTCTTAACCACTGGACTGCCAGGGAAATACCCACGTTAAATACCCTCTTTAACATGGTTTCAAAGACCTTCATGATGGGACTCACCTGCCTCCCTAGGGTGGGTCCTGCTTTACCACTCAGACCGCATATCACAGTCTAGAAACACTGAACTCGGTCAGTTTCCTAAAAGTGCTAAGTTTTATCTTGTTCCTCAGTCTCACACCCAGAAGACCAGGGCCTGCATTCCTTTCCCTGGCTAGACCAGCAGCCTGAAGTGGCAGCTCACATCACACGGCCTGGTTGGGGTGTCTGTTACCACACCAGGCCCCACCTCCGGCACACAGTGCACCATGTTGGGGCAGAAACCACAAGCTCATTGCTGGGGTTGGTCCCAAGCACAGTGCCTCACCCAGGGAGGGTCTCTGCATAGCTTTGTCAAATGCCTTAGTGTTCAAAGTCTACAGTGATGGGCCTGGGTGGACTTTTCCATTTCCTGAAAGTCAGTGTATATCTTGGGCTCCGTAATTTGGAATTAAATTTATTACCTGAACATCTTTCAGTTTTGATCAAATTTTCTAACACAGCTGGGTTGATGGAAGCTTCTCTATATCCACAAATAACAACTTATAAGTACCTAGGGTTATTTCTCTCTGCATGAAGCTAACCAGCTGGTGATTACCATCTCTGAGCAGATGTTTGGCCCTGCATAGACCCCACGAGGCCGTGCCCAGGGCTACACCCCTCACACAGCTCTGAACCCACTTTGCGGTTCTGGGGAAGGCCTCTCAGTAAGGATTTTTTACAGTTCAGCTGCTCCTGAAACCTTAGAGTCCACAGAGGGGAACAAACTGAGAAATGATTTCCAAACTGAAGCAAAGTGAGCTGAGTCTAGGAGGAAGGAGAAAGAAAGTCAGTTTGGGGCAGGATCAAAAGTCAGTCTGTGCTGTTAAGGCAAAAATAAACAGAGGCACACGAAAACCAAACAACACAAAAATGCTCATCAGCTGGGCCAACCCAGCTCAGGCCACCCACTTTGCTGAATTGACCAGATCACAGCAGATTGACTCCACCAGGGCCCCACCCTTTGCTGCAATACCAGGGGACAGGCAGGGCATGGTGTGGAGGAAGAGGGACCAGCCCAGACCAGGAGGACCCTTTCTAAGCTGCTTAGGGGCTTCAGCAGCAAATCCTGCTGGAAGTTGGGAGTGGGCGAGTCTCCTGCCTGCTGCCTCAGTTTCCCCTTTGAGAGAACAGCACGCTTTGGTCCTTTTACCCTAATGAGTCTCCAATGGAGGTTGGGGTAGATCAGTATCTAGGGGGAAGGGCCACATCCTTTGGAAAGACGTATTCAGAGTATAATATCCATCATGATGAAAAACAAACTATTGCCTTCGTATTAAACTTTAGAGAGAGTTAAATCCAATTAAAGCATCTGGCCTCCTGGGGGAACATGGAGATGGAGCCCTCGTCAGCCCCTTCACTGACTCTGAGGGCAGGTGGTGGAGGGACAGGGGGATTTCCCTTTGTTCCCTCGCTTTTCTGTCCCCACACCAGAACGGAAGGGTGGAGACGGGCACAGGGTGTTCACCACTGTGTCCCCGACACTCGGACCTGGGCCAGGCACAGAGGGGGCATTTGTCGAATAAGTTGATGAATGAGAGAAAGAAGGAATGAGTGAATGAACGAACATCAACCCCAAGGGACGGGGATGGTGATGAGAGAGACCTTGCCTGGCTCAGGGTGGATGCACACTGAACATTTGTTGTGCTCTGTATATTAAAACAGAGCTTAAATGAACAGAAAAACAAGAACTTTTACAGAAAGTTTTTTTAGAGGGAGGTTCGTATTTCCCAGGGAGGGACGGGGGTTTGCCTGCAGTCTCTGAGCTTGTCAGACTCCAGGTGTTGGCCATTCCGGGGCTTCTGAGCCCCAAGTAAAGGCCTCGCCCAGGACCTCTCACTGCTGGGGGCGTCAGAAGGCATCCACCAGGGAAGCCTGTCAGGAGCTAGAGTCCCAGGACTGGACCTTCGCGTCCTCCCACCAGGAGCGCAGAGGCCTTTCCTCCCGAGCGCCCTCTGCCTTGTCACTCCCTCTGGTCTCAGCAGCCACCCCACATCCACTCTCCTCTCCAGCTTCCAAAGCTCAGCTGCTCACATGTGGACAAAATGAAGGCTGGCCAGGTGTCACATGTACAGAACAACTGAGACATGAACACAGGACGTGCTCCTGCCTGGCCTGGAGGGGCCCCGTGGCTGCCTCGCTTTTCAGCCCTCAGAGAGGCCAAGGAGGATTATGGCCACTCAGGAAAGTGGTGAAGTCCCAGAAAGTAAACTCGCCCTTCAAGGCTCAGCGCAAATGTCACCTCTTCCAGGAAGCCCTCGCTGCTTCCCAGCCTTGGTGACTTGTGCTGACCCTCTAGGTCTCGGCACAGTTTCTGATGCCAGCGGTCCCCAACCATTTTTCATGGAAGATGACTTTTCCATGGACCGGAGGGGTGGGGGGATGATTTCACATAATTCAAGTGCATTATACATTACATTTATTGTGTGGTTTATTTCTGTTATTATTACATCAGCTCCACCTAAGATCACCAGGCATTAGATCCTGGAGGCTGGGAACCACAGCTTGATGCCATTCTTCCACAGCTCAGTTGTGTTCCTCTGTGTGAGACTGTGCCCTTCACTACAAGGATGACCTTCTTTCCTTTGAACTCCCTGTCCACATGGTGCCTGGCTCTGAGGGCAGGCATCCTTGGGAAATACTCATGACAAGTGGACAAGCCCTCTCAGCATCCTTAGGGCCAAGGAAGCAGAAGGAGACCAAGGAGATGCTCTCACTGTCCACAGGGTGAAAGACTGGGAAGGCAAAGATGAGGTCTCTGGCCAGACTGAAGAGCAAGGCCTTCCCTTTCCTGGGCCTCCAGACCCTGCAGCCCTTGCTAGGTCCCCCTTAGGTCACACCACGTCCCACCTTAGATAAAAAGGAGCTGAAGAGCAAATGTGAACAAGGAGGGTAAAATGAATGGGAACCACAGTGGAATATTCAGTTCAGTTCAGTCGTTCAGTCGTGTCCGACTCTTAGTGACCCCATGAATCTAAGCACGCCAGGCCTCCCTGTCCATCACCATCTCCTGGAGTTCACTCAGACTCACATCCATCGAGTCTGTGATGCCATCCAGCCATCTCATCCTCTGTCGTCCCCTTCTCCTCCTGCCCCCAATCCCTCCCAGCATCAGAGTCTTTTCCAATGAGTCAACTCTTCGCATGAGGTGGCCAAAGTACTGGAGTTTCAGCTTCAGTATCATTCCTTCCAAAGAAATCCCAGGGTTGATCTCCTTCAGAATGGACTGGTTGGATCTCCTTGCAGGCCAAGGGACTCTCAAGAGTCTTCTCCAACACCACAGTTCAAAAGCATCAATTCTTCGGTGCTCAGCTTTCTTTATAGTCCAACTCTCACATCCATACATC